>NIGD01000005.1:1067712-1133781 GCA_003055185.1 Escovopsis sp. TC | reverse complement strand
ATAGAGGAGAGGAGAGGAGAGGAGAGGAGAGGAGAGGAGAGGAGAGGAGAGGAGAATGGGACGAGTGGGATGGATGCCTGCGATGAAGGGGTCGGAGAGCACGAAGGGAGGCTCATGGATTGGTTGTCCATGTGGATTGACGGATTGACGGTTGGAGGCTGTTGGGAGGCCGGATGGATGCATGAGGTCAATATCAAGTTCCCATGCTGCCGACTGCATGTTGGACTGGACATACTCCGTACATGAGGCAAACATGAACATCAATGGATGTTGAAGCAGTGCTCACATGCATATGTAGGTACATGTACATAATGTTGATTGAACATACACATCAATGCATGCAACGGGCGTCCCGATGTCGATGCTACCCTGTAATGACGCCCGTTTCACGCCAGCATCAACATCAATGATCAATACATATGTGTACATGAACTCCATTCCACGATCGATCCGGATGCTTCATGCCCATGATCCTGCTTCTTCGTCCCCATCCTCATCCCCCTCTTGCCGCTCTGCACATGCCACCCGACGATGATGCCGCCAAGCACCCTGTGACACAGCGTGGAGCGAGTCCTCCGGCCAGACACAGGAAGCCCTGGCACCAAGGTGGATCGATCGATCGATGACATGTGCTCGACGAGTGACTTGTACGTACGGAGTACTCCGAGGGACTAGGGATGTTCTTGGAATGGACGTTGGAATGGGATGGGATGCTTGGGTCGCCGTTCGCCTCGACGCGCAGCCTCATCGTTGCGATTCGCATCGGGCGTCGCAACATGATGCACACCCATGCCCGTATCGTACTCGTACCTACATTGGATGTATCGTAGTCCGCGCTCGCATGTACGGAGTACGTGCATCCCACATGCCAATCCGATCCCCTGGACAGCTTCTCCTCCCATGTCCCGTCTCCTGTCCTCCTCTCTCCCTCGATGTCCTCCTCTTCCACTCCTGTTCCATGCATGCACTCAAGCTCCTCTGCACGTCCGTACATGTATGCACGCCGCGCACTTACACGTCCTCTTGCACGGCTCCAGCATCTGCATGCCGTCGCTCAGCCCCCCCCCACCGCGGCCGCCTCCCTCCGCATCCTCTTGCCCAGCTTCTTCTTCCCCTTCATGCTCTTCCGCGGGCGGCTGCGCTTGTGCTCCGGCAGCACCCGCGGCTTGTTGTTCAGCCATCCCTGGAGGGGCCGCCTGCACCCCACGAAGCGCCCCTCGGGGGTGTACACCTCGACCGCGGGCCAATCCAGGCCCGTCGCAGCTGCATCCTCCTTCGGCGAGGTGTTCGCAGCTGGCTCGTCCACGGTGCTGCCGATGCTGTCCCGCCTGAGACGGAATTTGTCGAGGAACGGATCCTGTCTCTTGCGCGCGGTGGCCGCCGCCTCACCGTCCTGCTCCGCGCTCCCTGTCCGTGATCGTCCTCTTCTGCCTCCCAAGAATGAAGACGACGAAGCATCCTCTTCTTCTTCTCCTCCTCCTCCTCCTCCTCCTCCTCCTCCTCCTCCTCCAGCCCCTGGCTCTCCCTCCTCCGTAAGCGGCGGGAAGCGCTCGAAGTCGCGTGCCCTCACCTGCGCCACAACCTCCACGTATCCCACCCCCTCGATCAGAATATCCGTAGACAGCACCCGGAACGGCAGCCTCTCGACCTGCATCCCCACCGCGTTCTTCCTCGTCAGCGGCCCGGCCCTCTTCTTCGTCACGTCATGCCTCAGCCGAAACGTCCCCGCGAGCCTCATCGTCCCCGCCGCGTCCGCCAGCGGCACCGTGATGTTCCTCACCGCGTCGACCGACTCGCGCGCCTGGTTCTGGAACGCGATCGCCTTCTCGGTGAGGGTCAGGTGCTCCTCCAGCGGGGTGAAGTTGTACATGAGCAGGACCGTGCCGGGCGGCGCGCGCGGGGTGATCCGGATGAGACCCCCGCCGAGGAGGAGCGACCGGCCGGGCTTGACGGTGTGCTGCTCCGGGACGATGCGCCTCTGCATGATGAGGGACTGGCGGTGCTCGTCGCGCACGAAGAGCTCGAGGTCGCTGCGGGCGAGGCCGGGGAGGTCGATGAGCTCGCCGCGGCTGTTGCCGAAGGGGATGCGGATGGGTGATGCTGTCGTCCCGGGGAGGGAGGACACCAGTGGCATCTCGGGGTAGTTGGTGGCTGGCTGGGCGGGGGGGAGGAGCTCGCCAAAGTCCATCTCCCCGAGCAGATCCCCGCCGTCATCGTCAAAGCTCTCCTGCCCCTCCCCGTCCGTTCTCGACGCAGCCTCGCCCTGCGGCAGCGACTCAGTCGCGACGGCCCCCCTCGGATACATGTCCACATTGGCCGCGCGGCCGCTCTTGCGGGCCTGGGCCTGACCCTCCGTCACCCTGCCCTTGGGATACACCGCCTCGAACAGCTGGCTCTTCCCCACGTTGACCTTGCCCACCAGCCATCCCGCGCCTCCCCTCTTCCAGATATCCTCCCTCAGCTGCGTCGTCCACCACGACCGCTTCGCGCTCACGCACCGCACGTTCCCCAGCCGGATCCGCCCGCCCAGCCTGCCCAGCGCGTCGCGCAGCACCTCCCTCAGGTACGGCATCATGGCGTCGACCATCTCTTTCGTGGGGCCCAGCAGGTCCCCCCGCGTGATGACGAAGCTCATCTCCGTCTGCCGGTCCTTGTGATACTTGCCGCTGCGCGAGCGCCGGTTGCGCGTGCGCAGGGAGACGTCACCCAGGAGCACGTTGAGCCGCGGGATCAGCGAGAGCGGGAAGTCGGCGGCGTCGATGACGTGGTAGATGTGGTTGTACTTGTGGGGTGACTCTTCGATCGTCTCGCGCAGCGACTCGACCGTGGGGTGGAACATGGGCACCTTGGCCGAGTTGCTCGTCGTGCTGTAGTGCGTGAGGTTGTGGCATCGATCGCACAGCGGCGGCTTCGCGGGGGGGACTAAAAGCATCCATTGCCATCAGCATCAGCATCAGCACCAGCACGGGCCGTTGCTGGCCGGATCATTCAAGGGCAAAGAGAGTGGCATACCGGTCTCGACCTTCTCGCCGTCCTGCAGTAGAGTCGCCGCATCCAGGCCAAGCTCTTTCGCCCTGCTCCCGTCCAGACCCTTGAGCGCCTCCTCCACGATCCGCTCCTGCTCCACATCGAACGCCTTCCCACGAGCTTTTCGAGGATCCACCCACAGCCTCACCCGCCTACTCTTGGGGTCGAAGTACCCAAGCTGCTGTGGATCATCCGTCTGCGAGAAAGCGCCACAGCCACTGCACATCAAGGGCAGCCTCCTACCCCTCGCCGGTGGTGCCTCTCCCCCTGTCGTAGGCGGCACTGTTGTAGTCGTAGTCGTAGTCGTCGTCGCCGTCGCCGATGAATCAGGTGTGATCTCTGGCCGTGCCCGCGATGCCTGCTGCACCTCCTCGTCGCGCGCCACCGCCTCCGTGTGAAGCCCCCGACGTCGACAGCATCTCGCGTGGATAAGCCCGGCCGTCCGCGCCGCGCTCGACGTCCGAACCGCAGGGCGCAGGGAGAGCAGCAGCCCCGTCGACGGAGAGGCCTCGCATGTCCTCAGTGCCCGGCCGAGCCAGTGCGCCGGCAACGCTCTGAACATGCTGACCGTGATATCCAAGAAGAGTCGCCAAGGAAGAATAAGAAACAAGCTGTCAGAAGTGGCCCTCTGGTGTCGCGTGCCGACACGCCCTGAATGAGTGCCGAGCATCTACACAAACCCAGCTAAAATCCAGATCCAGCGAGAAATTCCCCCCAAAAAGCTGAAGATGCCCCACGTTCACGTCCATATCGATATCGCAATCGATAAGCGGCTCATCCCCGGCCCGACGCCGTCGCTGCCAATTTTCTATGTCATCCAGCATGAGCGTTGAACTCCATCGCGAACCTCGATTCATGGAATCATGGCCTTCATGTTGAATTTGTCGGCACCCTGAACTCCCGACGAACACCGCCCAATCGACTTGCGCATAAGCTGGAAAATAGAGTCGTCGAGTCGTCGAGTCGTCGACACCACTAGACATTACGCATACACACATACACACACACACGATCGCCCATCATGAGATCATTAGGAGAGCGCCTGAACCTCCTACGGAAAGTAAGTCTCCAACCTGCTTGTCGCGTACACTTATACGGTCTTGACGTCGTCTGACATATTCACCATCTTCTATCATGACTTCTTGCTGACCTCCGCGAACAGAGGGTAAGCCTTGCGGATCGCCATCGCCCATTCTGAATGATCACCAGCTCACACGCGCCCATCAGCTCATCAACCTCCAGTGCGGCCCCGGCGCTGCGATCCTCCCTCCTGATGTGACTCGGATACATATGGACTTCGCTTTTGACATGAAGCGCGGCCACATGGGACCCAGGTCAGTTGCCCTTGCCCTCTCTCAGACTCGCCCTTCCACCCCCTTCACCACATTCAACGCCTTTCCCCCTCGACCCCCCCCTTCCCCCCTTTCCCCCTGCTGTCCATCAACCGGGAAA
Source organism: Escovopsis sp. TC (assembly GCA_003055185.1). NCBI lineage: Eukaryota > Fungi > Ascomycota > Sordariomycetes > Hypocreales > Hypocreaceae > Escovopsis > Escovopsis sp. TC. The sequence goes on along the minus strand of NIGD01000005.1, from coordinate 1,129,302 downwards.
AAAATAGAGACGGTCGCGCAGAAGCTCACCCCCCACAGGAAATTCTGGCACGAATGCCTCCCCCGCCTCAAATACCACAACCCCTCCATCCCCATGATCGTCAACCGCCACACCCAGAACAAATCCGCCCCCACCATGACTATCTACTTCCGCAAGCCCTCCGACACCGCTTCTGCCTCTTCCTCTTCCGCCTCCTCCGCCTCGGCTCCTTCTTCCTCCCACCCCTCCCAGCCCGCCTCCTCCCGCACCAACCTCTCCAAAGCCCAGCCCCCCAACCCAGACGAGCGCACCGTCCAGATCGACATGACCAACAAGCACTCCTCCCACATTCTCGACTTCTTCATGGCCGAGACGAGAGCCACGCCGGTCCAGCCGAGCGGCGAGCAGATCGCCGAGATGCAGAGTCTCGAGGCGCTGGGGCGGCAGGCCGGCGTGGATAGGGAGCGGATGAGGGTGCTGAGGGCGGAGAAGAAGAAGGAGGAGGATATGCTGAAGAGGGCGAGGGCAGCCGGGGGGATGGCGGAGCAGGAGGAGGCGTGATGGAGGAATGGAGGGGAGGCGCATAGACGAAAGGGAAACAAAAAGCAAAGCATATAGAGGCAAATCGGGCATTTGGGAACCTCTTTGCATATCAGATGAGAGCCCACGGCATTAGTACCTGGGTCGAAGTTCTTCACTACTATTTGTGAAGAATACAATCCCGAAAGGAGCAATACAAGTCTCAAGAAGAGAAAGCCAACTCGCTCGCCGTATATGCAAAATGTCTGGATCCAGGAGACATCAATGACTCCTGTTCCCCCCCCACCCTTGCCTCCTTTTCTGCCCAAATCCATCGCCATCGATCTCTACATGTAGCTCGAAACGTTTTCTCCTTCAGTGTCATTTCAGCCCAAACCCTTCGCTCTCATGCACCGCTCTCCACAGCATGCTCTCGAGCTTCTCCCGCGACTCGTACCGCCAGAGAGACAAGAGATTGAAGCACGTCCTAGCGATGGGGTACCGCCCGCAGTCGTCCCCCAAGCACGTCAACTTGATGACGAGCGAGGCAGCGCCCATGGCGGGGATGCGATCGCTCCCCGTGACGAAGAGCAGCAGCTTGCGCTGGTCCTTGGCGCTGGCCTGCTGCATCGACTCCCAGAACCAGCCGACAACGGGCTCCGTCCCGTCAGGATTGTCGGGCCTGCTGCCGCCCGACCAGCCGTCGTACTCGGCGACGGCCCGGAGGGACGCGATGTCGAGGGGCTCGTCGGACCCGCGGACCAGGAGCTCGATCTCCTCCGGGCGGAAGAGCGAGAACGCGTTGCCGCCGCAGACGGTGTAGAAGCCGCGCTTGAAGGGCTCGAACTGGCGCTTGACGGCCGTGTCGAGGACGTAGCGCACGTAGAGGTCGACGTACTCTCGCCGGTTGGCGTTGGTGACGGGCTTCCTCTCGCCGCCGGGGCAGAGGGGCACCTGCACCTTGGTACCGTACTTGTCTATGTCGATGGCGAAGTCTAGGCAGAAGGTCTCCTCCACGTCGCCGTCGTACTGGAGAAGCTGCCGCAGCCCGGAGGCGAGTCGGGGACGGTACTCGGCGAGATCTTCTAGGGTGTATGCTAGTTTGGATCGCAAGTGGGCGGCAGATGCGGGCCCTGTGGACGATGGGTAGGACGCCATCAGCTTGCGGAAGGCGAATGGGGGTAGTGCCACGTCCAAGATGGTGGAGTTGTAGATGGCCAGACCCATCACGACACCGACGAGGAAGAATTGGTCGGAAGCCTCGAACGAATGGGGATTGAAGTAACAGTATCGGGAGTCGTCGTCGTAGACAAACATGCCTGGGAGGGTCGTTAGCTTGACAAGGAACCTGGTGGGATCGGACAATATTGGGAAAGTTCAGGGGGGATCCACCTACCGTGATCGGGATTGAAGACCTCCCTGACAAGCAGTAAGAACCACTCTTTGCGGAGGCCTCCAGCGTCGATGCCTTCCTCTCCCCGGAACGAGATCCGCAGCCCCTTTTTGAGGTCTTCTCCACCGCTGCCAACCACTTCGCTGACAGTCTGCAGACTATCGTCGACGAGACACTCCCGGCGAACATCGAGAAACAAGTACTGGTTGATGTTCTTCCTCGTCATGATGCTGTCAAAGAAGGCATCTCGGGCCTTGCTCTGCATCTGCCGGCGCGTGTCGTACTCGAGGATTCGAGTCTTGGCCCAGATACTCAGGAGAAAGGGGTACTGGCAGAAGGTGAAGCTGCTCGATTTCGACTCCCAGGCCTCGAAATCGCCGACAAGGTCCGCGTAGTCGATCATCGAGTTGTAGAAATCAGTGGCTGGGATCGGTGTGGCTGGACGTGGTGCATGCTCCGTCGTGGGAGAACTGCTTGGTGAGGAGACAGACTCGTTGGCGCGACGGGATGCCACCGTGTTGTTCGCGACGAACACGAGGGCGAGCACCTTCGAGGCAGCCTTGATCTGCCAGTCATCGACGTAGGACACAAACCTCTCCTCGTCTCCAGTATTCCTCGGCGTCCAGGTCATCCTGACCTCGTCGTGGAGCGAGGCCCCCGACCGACCGACTCCCATCTGCGGTATCAGTCCGGCCGTAACATCGACCGCGCGATGGTCCTGCCTCCTCTCGCTTTGCCGCACCATCCTGTATGTGAGGAAGCCCGAGACGAGCTCTTTGAACTTGCCGAAGCGATCACTCGGATATCGGACCAACCAACTTATCATCTGATTGTGGCAGTCGGGAGACGAGTTGCACAACAAGCCTATGATCCTCTTCATGATACCAGAGTGCTGCCCCAACAGCTGACTCGAGCTCGATGCCTGTCTGCGCGGTGAGGGAGTTCTGCGCATTTGAGAAAGGTCTCCCTCGGGCTGCAGCAATCCCTGGAAATGCTTCGAATCCGGATGCAGCTCTGAATTCTCCACGATGATCATGAGGAAACGTAGGTCGGCGGGGTTGTTCAGGGGTCGACCGGGTCGCTTCAGCAAAAGCTCCGTGCCCTTCAGCAATGCACGCTGGGCATGCAGCTGTCCCCTCAACAAATCCCGTTCGAGTAGCTGAAGATCGCGCTCTGTCGGACTGCCGAAGAATCCGTCCTCTGAAAGTTCAGTGTAGATCGCGAACCAACCCTCCGCAGCATTATTGATGATGTAGTACCATTCTTGGGCATCATGCCAGCTGATTTGAGGCGACTTGGTGAGGACGAAGGTCTCCGGTATTTTCCCCAAAGCTGCCGCTGGAGCTTTCCCTTTCGACTTGTCCTGTCCGCCGGTCCACCACATCCCGTTCTCCGCCACGTCGCCCAGAAGCAACAGCTTGGGGTCGAGGTCGAACGCGGCAGGGTCGGGCCGCCCAGGCTCCCGTGGGGCGTTGTGAATCTGGGAAAGGGGGCGCCCGACGCTGGCATGATCCAGCCTGCGCCGAGGCTCGCTGTCACATCTGCTAATTGGTCGAGGATGACTCTGGAAGAAGGAGGAGTTGATGCAATCAAAGGAGCCGAAACACTCCATGATGTAGTCCTCCAGAGGCTTGAACATCCTTCGAGGGTCGTCCGTCTGATTTGCAGAGGGGCTTCTCGGCTGCAATGGGATGGGTAGATTTAGGACAGGTCCCCGAGAAGACGGCCGCATCGCGTGCGAAAAAGAATGTGGATCCTGCCGCCCTGCTTGCCGATGCGAAGAGTCTGGTCGAAGCCGGTCTGTGGCATATGGAGCAGCATGGTCGTTCTGCTGGGCGGACTCCAAGACGTGATGCGAGGTCAGCCCGCGCAGCCGTCTCGAGATGTAAGCGCGCAAGCACTGCCGAACGAGATATCTGGTGTGGTCCAGGGAGATGGGTCGTACTAGTTCCTGGCATGAGCACCTATGCATTCCATCATCCCGCGAGGCTCCCTTCCAAAAGACAAAGGCGATCCTTACCTCGGCCAGAGATGGTCAGACCGGACTTTGGTGGCCCATGGCTGGTTCCAGGCCTCTGCCTACTAGCGACAGCTTGAGCATTGCAGTCGAAGCGCACGAGATCGTTGACGGTCATACATATCGTGCATTTGAAGACCTTGAGCTCCTTGGGCCAGCGCACATGGCCGGCGCATGTCATGCAGTTGCCAGTCGCGAAGTCCCTGGTTGCCGGAGGTGTGGCCCCTTTATGCGCCTTGTCGCCCCGAGGTGTGAAGATGTCGTCATCATCCGAGGCATCTAGATCGACAGACGGCTTCAAGGGGGCCCGTTTCCTCCTCCCACTAAGAAACGACGGGAATGGGTTGCTCATGGAGCGGGAGTGACCAGCCCGGCGGCTGGGCGGCTTGGACGACTTGGAATTGGACTGCGTGAAGTCGGAATCGGAGGATGTCGATTCGGCCTGGACGCGAGACTGGTGGGAGGCCGATGTGGTCAGGCGATCTCGAAGAGGAATGGGGGTGCCCAGAGAGGAGTCGTCGTGCAGCCTCGCGATGAGCTCATTATTCTGGTCCAGGGCAGTGAACGCTGAGGGTGCTTGACGGGAAGTGGTTGAAGGAGTCCAGGAAGCCATTCTGGCAACCGGCAGCTTGCCGTTCGGCAAGGGTCTCCGAATCGGCGGTCTCTACTCCGTAGCGCAGCGCACTTTCTCTGCCATGCGGTCAAGGGATAGGCAACGATCCAGTCGATGGAAGCCGCATCTACTCCGTAGGGTTCCTCCGACTCAGGGCAAGACTTGGGCCAAAAAAGCAAGAAGCGGGTCAGCTTTTCCCCAAAGATCGATCGATGGTCTCTACCAGTACGGGTACTCCGTACTTGTACGGAGTACGGAGTACAAGTACTAATATGGACCAGCGGCGAATATATGCCGGGGTTGCAAGGGGGGAAGGGAGGGGCAACAATCGAGCCCCTGGAGCCGGGGTCGACAGATGTGCGGCCGGGGAAACGAGTCGTCGGGACCTGGCCCGTACTCGTACTCGTGGGAGATCCGACGGATGCCAAGCAGGAGAAGATGTTGCGAGGTCGACGTAGACGGCGGTGCTCTCCCAATAGAGGGAGAGAGAGGGGGAGGAAAGGGGGAACGGGCGAAAGAAGGAAGTGCGGCGGCAAGGAATCCGAGGGAGGCGCTCTGGTGCCGCGTCGAAGACCCGAGAGGATGGAAGCAAGCCAGATGGACCTCGAGATGCTGAATCGGAAGGGGCAGACACGTTGAGATGCTGTTTCACGGCCGCAAGAGGTCGCAAACGGCGAGCGATCGATCCATCAGCATTGAGTCGGTCCTGGCACGAGAGGCAAGGCTGGTGGTACCTGAATCAGAGCCGAGCCCATGCACATGGATGGAGCATCGACAAGGAGCACTGCGGAGCGCCTGTCGGGAGTCGGGACAGGGCACTCTGTTCCTGTGGTAGGGATGGCGGATGGATCATGGATCCATGGATTCATGGATCCGGGTGGGCGGGCGGTGAGTGCAGCCAGGAGACGCGAAGGAGGTGGAGGAGGTGGAGGAGGTGGAGGACGTTGGAAGACCCGGAGCAGGCGAGGCGTGCGGTGCTACCTTAGTCGTCGTGCTCGTGCTCGTGCTCGTGCTCGTGCTCGATCGATGCGTCTTCTTGCCTCCCGTGATCTTTTGCCATCCGGTAGCCCCTTGAAAAGCAAGCAACGACGCAAGCAAGCGAGCAAGCAAGCAAGCGGGCAGGCACAGAGTTTGTGTTACGTCGAGGTAGATGGACTGGGTGGAGGTCGTCTTGTCGTCGGTTCATGTTTGTCACTCCAGGGCTCCTTTCCATTCCACCGTACGTGGTCGGGGCGTCTTGCACTGTGTCGTCATCGGGACTGTGCGCGGCAGACGGCGGACCGACGAACACTATGCAGAGCCTGGCGAACATGAAGGGTTGCTAGCCCCGTGCGGAGTACGGAGTACGTGTAGCGCGTGCCAGTGCCTGGAGCGAGGCCTGACGCCACTGAAGAGCGCCCGCGGCTTCACAGCTTGCGGGAGGACGTGCTGTGCTGAACATGACCGGCGTCTACGGAGTGCTCCGTACTTCGCACTGTGATGGCTGTTCTCGGCCATGTACGGTGTACAGTGCCACACGAATGACAATTCGCACTGTGATGTCTTCTGTACTGCGTCTATGATATACTATAGTCCGTAGTAGTACGGAGTAGTACTACTAAGGTAGTAGTATTCAACCTCGCGATGCTTGACGAAATTGCTTCGCATCTACGGAGCAGAACGTACATCTCTTAGCATTTGTGAATGAGAGTTTCTATCCATGCTCCAGGGATCCAGGACCTGTCTTTCGATCTCGAGGATTGTTCGCCGAGCTGATTATGTAAAGGTGTCGCGATCACGAAATGGATCCAGTTTGAAAGGCATTGACGTCATTGCAGTCGGGGTCGCTCTCGAGACGTCAATGTCGTGACGTCCAGCTTCGATCGGACCCCTTGACGAGATGTTCCATCACAGACGTCCTAGACCTCTTCGACGCTGTCTTTCAGAAGCTGGAGACAACTGAGACCGGCCCGAGTATGGAGCACATGTGGGATGGATGACGGACTCGGACATGCCGACCCTTTTGGGGTGCTAGGCTTTCGACCCGACTCGATCCAGCTGTAGCAGCTCTCTCGCGGCTGACATCACATGACCACTCCCACGCTCTCTGCCATCTTCAACATGCGTCCGAGAGGCCGAGTCACTCACGCCCTCCCGAGCATCGACTGACGAATCCTCCAGCCGCCTGTCTCGACGCGACCACGCGTGAAGCCTCAACACACAACTCGGACCCTGGAGCCTCCAGCACGTCGACTCACCACTCTCACGCCCTGCAATCCTCACCACGCGCGTAACCACGGGATACCGACGCACGCGTGGCCGTGGCCGCACGTAGCCAGGTACCCGGCGATTGCAACGAGTCCCTCCTCTTCCCCCATCCCCCATCCCCCATCCCCCCTCCTGGTCCAAGATCCTCAACAGTGGATTGGTATTCATACTCGTACTGGTACTACTAGTACTGGTACTCGCACGGAGCACCAACTGAGGTGAGCCAAAAGAGTCAGGGCTTCTCGATCCCCAGAGCTAACCCGATCCATCCAGCCATCATCCATACTCCGTACTCCATCCCCCCATCCCATTCCTCCATTCATCCATGATCCATCCATCCATCCATCCCCCCATCCTCCTGCTTCTTGTTTCCTTTTGCAATCGCGCCGCTGCTGCCTGAGGCCCAAAAAAGCCGTCACTGACTCCTCCAAAGCAGACAAGCAGACAAGCAGAAAAAGACTTCTGGCAAGGAAAAAGCGGGGCCCGCCTCAAGTCCCTCTCTCTCTCGCTGCCCCGAGAATCCCTGGCCTTTTCGCCGTGGCTCGTCGTTTTTTTTTTTGCCCGCGTCGTCCGACCTCAGGCCATCCATCTCTCCGCACCAGCGAAAAAAAAAAAACAATCGTCGGTCGGGTGATTGCTGTCAACGTCTCCTTCATCGAGAACCCCCGCACGCATCGCCCTCTTCCATCGTTGTATCATCCGCGGCCGCCTTCTACAAGGTCCCTTCATTCATTCTCTTCATCGCAGGAAGTCCCTCTCCCTTCCTCTCGGCAACATTCTTGCAGGCTTGGCCGCTTGGTGTTCGCCTCTTCCCTCCTTCCCACCAGCCTCCTTCTTCCCCTCTTCTCTCTCTCTCTCTCTCTCTCTCCCTCTCTCCCCTCTCCTCTTCGCGACGCCTCTCGTGTGTGGACGCGACATCTCTCACTTCCTGGCCGCGCATCGCCTATTGGGATTCGTCGGAGAACGTCCTCGCCATGGTCACCTTTGCTCTCCCCGGCGACTATGACGCCGCCAGCGAGACCTCGGGTACCCCCAAATCACGGCCCCCGCTGCCGTTTGCGAAGCGTACCTACGTTCCGACCCCGTACGCCACGAAGCGTTTCGGTACGCCCCAATCCTCGGCTCGCAAGGCCTTCACAACGCGCGATGAGGTTCCAGCAAGCAGCCTGAACCAAAATACCTCGCCATCTTCGCGTAACCTCTTCCGAGCATCCACTGTCAACGACAGCCCTTCCGTCACGCCCTTCACCCCGAGCTTGCCCCAGGGCACGATGAGGAAGGTCTTTGCTCCTGGCGTCACTCCGGAGCCGACCCGCGTCTACCGCGAGTCCACAGCAAAGGCTACGCCGCGCGGTGTCGCCGCCCATGCCCCAGAGAAGGAGCTCTTCAACATGCGCATCTCATCGCCTCCACCCGAGCTGACCGGGGAGGTGCTGTCGGACAAGGTCCCAAAAGACTGGAATCCCAACGGTTCGATCTATGCCGACCAATTCCTGTCGCATCTGTGCCCTCCCGACCTCGACGAAGAACAACGCCGACAGTTCTTCTGCGTTCTCGACTTGCGGCGGCTCAAGTACGCCGCGAATGAGATCTTCTCCAAGAAGAGCTGGAAGCTCAACATCATAAACTTCGCCAAGGAGTTCGAGAAGAGTCGCTCCATCATCCTCCTACGATATGGGCTCTACGAGTTCCAGAACGTCAAGCCGTCCAAGGAGGTGCTCAAACGGTGGCGAAGGGAGCACGGTTTGCCGGATCCAATGGAAGAGGATGCTGAAGACGCTGACCCCACCCCCACGAAGCCGGCAACGCTCAAGAAACGAAAGGCTGAGAACATTTATGGGAAAGACGGTGTCGAGGAACCGTTCCCCGCCCTCTCGGCCAAGCGCAGGGCTATGGTCAGAGATGAGGCAGACGAACCCACCGCGGCCACCCCTGCCACCATCAAGAACAAGAGAAAGGCGTCCATGACCGACGAGTCGCCGAGCAAGATGCAGAAAGCCACCCCTTCGACTGCCAAGTCGCTCTTCGAGAAAATCGCCAACAAGCCCTCGCCCGCCTCCTCCACCACGCCGGCCAGCAAGCCCCCGGGCAAGCTCTTCGAGGGCGCTGCCGCCGCCAAGTCATCCCTGTTCGGTACCGAGTCTGCCAAGACCCCCCTCAACAGCTCCGTCTTCGGCAGCTCTTCCAAGGCGTCGCCTTCGCCTGCCCCGGCCACACCAACTCCCAACATATTCGGCCACCTATCGGATGGCGGTTCTGCCAGAAATGGCGGCGCCGACATCCATGCTGATGTCAATGCCGACAGCGACGCTGACTCTGAGCCTGAGCAAGGCGACAGCCAGGAGACCGTCATCAGTGTCGAGCACGGTGGAGTTGCCAGCGGTCCTAGTGAATCGGGCTCTCAGGCGAGCCTTTTCAATGCCAAGCCGACACCCGGCGGCCTCGAGACAGAAACTTCGAGCGGTCCAGGAACACGCGAGAGCACACCGGGTCGAAGCCTCTTCGATCGCGTCACCAAGGACAAGGATGGACAGCCCGTCCGAGCTACCCCGCCCGAGACGTCGGACCAGTCTGCTGGGGCGTCTGCCTCCCTGAATCAGACGTGGAACCCTAGCACCAACGCGATCAAGTTTGCTCCCAAGGCTTCCGCGTCTACCAACTCCTTGTTTGGTCTTGGGGGTTCAAGCTCGTCGAGCTCTCTTTTTACGAACAAGAGCGAGATCAACGCCAACCTGTTTGGAGCTCCCAAATCCACAACCAATGGCGTGGCAGATACCTCTCGCGCCGATCATGGCAAGGCTGCTGGGGAATCCGACAAGGAGAACGATTCTCGGCCCTCGAAGAGGCCTGCCGCGGAGGCTCGCCCAGTCCTGCAACCCAGCGGTACATCCTCTCTGTTCTCTATGAAACCTGCCGCGCCCGAGGCGGCGAAGGAGCCTGAGTCAACGCCTGCGAAGCTCGCGACGAACCTTTTCGGATCACCGGCCAAGCCTGAAGCATCGATCAACTCGAGTCTCTTTGGCTCCGCCCCGAAGGAGACTCACGCCACCTCCAACTTGTTCAGCCCCGGCCCGAAGGAAACTTCTGCGACTTCGACCCTCTTCGGCTCCGTCAAGGCTCCTGCCAGCTCGAATCTGTTCAGCGCGGCCCCGCAAGAAACATCAACCACTCCCAACAATCTGTTCAGCTCCGCTCCTCAGTCCACACTTTTTGGAGCCAAGCCTGCAGAGGCCGTGGAGAAACAAGAGGAAGTGAAGAAGGCCGGAGGATTCGAGCTTCCCAAGACCAACTCCCTTTTTGCCTCGTCAGCGGCCGTCGGCACGCCTGCGAACCTGTTTGCCCTCAAACCTGCTACAAATGGCAACAATCTGTTTGGTGGTGCGTCGGCCACACCATCACCAACCCTCTTCGGCGCGACGAGCGCTGCCATTTCGCCTGCGAAGGTTGACTCTGTTACGGCGCCCCCCACCACCGCGGCGCCAGTCTTCAGCTTCGGTGCCACGACCACGAAGCCTACTCTGACCTCTCAGGCTGCGGCCAACTCCCTCTTTGGAATGCCCAAGTCTCCTCAGGAATCAGGTGATGGTACTGTTATGGGCAGCCCGATGAAGCAGGACAATATTTCACCCGCAAAGAAACCCTTCACCGGCGTTGGCGCGAACACAGCCCAGCCGCCTCCTGTCTTCAGCTTCGGTGCCCCGACCCCGGCAACGACGGCGGCACCGGCTTCTACTTTGTTCGGATCCAGTTCGACTCCCGCCGTAAGTGCGGGAGGCGCTTCCAACATTTTTGGGGGCAACACCAGCGCCGCCGCTCCTGCGGCAGGTGGCAGCTTCAACTTCAGCTTCGGCGCCTCGAGCACGCCATCTGGAGGATCCGCTGTGAACAACCCCTTCGCCTCTAGCAACGCTGGCAATGCCGGCTCCGTGGCAACCCCGGCCGCAGCCCCCACTGGAAACATCTTCAATTTTGGAGGTGCGCCGGCCCCGGCCAGCAGCTCGGCAGGGTCAGGAACCATGTTCCAATTTGGTGGCCCCGCCAGCACGTCCGCGGCACCGCCGTCCGCACCTCTCTTCGGAGGGGCGTCGGTCTCTGGCAGCAACCCTGCGATTGCGGCCCCGGCGTCCTCTGGTATGTTCACTTTCGGAGGCAACCAGGCAGCACCCAGTTTCGGCAGCAGTCTCCAACCCCCAGCTGGCGGGTCGTCGACTACAGGGACAAGTAAGTCACCTATTCCGAAACGGAAGATAGCCCCGCTAAAGCGTCGGGTCTAGACTCTCCTTTCAACCTCGGAGGAGGCTCTAGCTTGGCCACGACACCCGCCGGCGGGACCCCGGAGCCTTCGACACTGGCCACCGCAATCACGACGGACCCGGATCACAACGACGAGGATGGAGAGAAGCACGAGCAGGTCTGTTTGACGGGCGGGGATGAGAAGGACGAGGACATCTTGCACGAGGTCCGCTCCAAAGTCTTGAAGTTTGTCAGCGCAGATGGAGCGGAGGGAGAGGAGAAGAGCAAGTCCAAGAGCCCGTGGGTGACGCAAGGTCTCGGTCCACTCCGGCTCCTGAAGCACAAGGAGACGAATACGGTCCGCCTTATCCTCCGCGCAGAGCCTCGCGGCCACGTGGCCCTTAACAAGCTTGTGCTGCCCAGCTCGACGTACAAGGCGGACGAGAAGTACGTCAAATTGACTACTTCGAATGATGCGGGCGATGGTCTAGAGACCTGGATGATCCAGGTGAAGACCAAGGATATGGCCAAGGCTCTGGCCGAGGCACTGGAGAAGAACAAGGCATTCAACGAGAAGACGAAATAATTTTTTTTTGGGATGGATTTGGAATCGGACGACGAAGTTTTTTTATTTTTTCCATGATGCTTTCCCTTTATCCAAGGAGGAGGCGGGTACGACTTAGCATTGCGGGCGTTAGACAGCATTGAGACCGCCAGCACATTTGTGACGAGCTTGCTCGACTGGATCCGGAGAGCGGCAATCCTGATCGATTCATATACCACGGAAATCATTACTTCATTGAGCCACTGACATATTTCTTTCGCTTGGTTCTGTCTTGTTGCCCTCGAACCTTTGTCACTCCTTTTGAAAATGTTCATGCCTCAGATGACGAATGCATCTCATCTAGTATGCTGACGAACGAGCAATGCATTGACGTGTATCTGATTGAGTCTGGCTTTGGATATGATGAGGATATCAGGAGGAAATCAGGTTAGGACTACGTAGGAGAACGAAAGTGCCCATGGACGACTTCATGATGCTTGGTAGCATGCTGCTTGGAGGGCGGAAGCGTTGGGGTTGCCTGTCCATCTTGGCGGGCTTGATAGCCTCCCTGTTATTGTTGCAGACGACCTGCATGGAGAAGATGCAAAGATGATCAATGTACATCCATAAATTGTTTGCGATGAGTCAAAGCGAGTGCACTTTATGATGGGCATTCAGCTTCACGAGGATTGTGATGCATTTGACCTAGGAGGCGTGGACACACTCTATTCGTACGGGCAAGAGAGTGCTCGGCCGAGGCAAGGGGTGTCATCTCAGGGTTAGGGTTGTGGGAAGGTCAGCGATGATGGAGTGAAGAAGGTGCATGTGCGGGGAGGCACGACGCCCGCAAGAAATCCGAGGTCGTTCGTGCTTCTTCTTCTTCTCCCTCTTCCTCATTCTTCATTGTACAGAAGATTTCCTAATCGCCAATTGAATCTCAATTTTCCTGGTTCGGGCTCTTCATTGACGAGGTGCTTCGCTCAAGCTGTGTTCTCGACCGTCTATCAGAGCTTCAGCTCTATCTGCTGCCCCTCGAGCTCGAACCACCGCTGAGACTACTACTACTCCGTAGTAGGTACTACTCCGTAGTACAGGTAGTAGTACTCCGTAGTTACTAGTAGTACCGAGAGGCGCCCCCCCCCGCCAACTCCCACCCTCACTGACGCGTTGTCACGCGCTCCGACGCCCACCAACGGTCGATGCAGATCAACAAGCTGCGTCTGCGCCGGGTGGGAATCCAATTTTTTTCGGTAGAGACACGAATTGTCTGCGGTCAGAGTTGAGTCACGATGCCTCGGTAATAACTCCAATGCTTCACTTTCTCGACATTGGCATGCTCGATCTGGGGTCGATGGGGAGATGTGCTGACGCTCTGTTGATAGCGAGATCATCACCATCCAGGCTGGGCAGTGCGGCAACAGCAGTAAGTACTCAACCGCTCCCATGGAAGCCGATTGCGTATCGCGATGCTGCTGCTGCTGCTGCTGCTGCGACATCCGGGCATTGCTGCTTGTCCCCCAGTCTGTCCCCGGCAAGCAGCGCTCATCAGGCCCGCCATTCCTGCAAGAAGAAGGAACAAGAATGGAAGTCTGAATGGTGTCGAAACGATCTGTTGACGCTTTCGATGCGAGGTAGTCGGGAGTCAATTCTGGCAGCAGCTGTGCCTGGAGCATGGCATCAGCCAGGACGGCAACCTGGAGGACTTCGCGACCGAGGGCGGCGACCGAAAGGACGTGTTCTACTACCAGAGCGACGACACGCGATACATCCCTCGAGCGATCCTGATCGATCTCGAACCTCGCGTACGTCAACGTCATCCGCGGCCGCACGCCGAAGGATATCCATATGGGCAGCGCGGGAAGGGGTTTCTGAGGGGTTGGGTTGCTGACGAGGATCGGGGTTCGCTTTGCTTAGGTCTTGCACAGCATCCAGACAGGGCCGTACAGGAACATCTACAACCCGGAGAACTTCTACGTCGGCAAGAATGGAGCGGGAGCGGCGAACAATTGGGGAGATGGGTACCAGAGCGGTGAGGCTGTGTATGAGGATATCATGGAGATGATTGAGCGGGAGGCGGACGGGAGTGATTCCCTGGAGGTGCGTGATCACGATGGCCAATATTCCCCAAGACGTCGGCCCGCGCCTGACATTGACGGGACCATAGGGCTTCATGATGCTGCATTCGATTGCGGGCGGCACAGGCTCCGGTCTGGGTTCGTTCCTCCTTGAGCGGCTCAACGATCGGTTCCCCAAGAAGATCATCCAGACGTACTCCGTCTTCCCGGACACGACGAACTCGGGCGACGTCGTCGTGCACCCGTACAACAGCATCCTGTCGATGCGGCGCCTGACGCAGAACGCGGACTCGGTGGTGGTGCTGGACAACGGCGCCCTGTCCCACATCGCCGCTGACAGATTGCACGTCCAAGAGCCCTCGTTTGCGCAGACCAACCAGCTGGTGAGCCTGAACCGCGCCCCTAACCCTCCCTTTTCTCCCTCCCACCCCCCCCCCCCCCCCCCACCCTCTCGCAAGATACTCCATGGAGCGAGGATTCTGACTCGGGCGATGGGGTCCAGGTCGCGACAGTCATGTCCGCCAGCACAACGACCCTACGCTATCCCGGCTACATGCACAACGACCTCGTAAGCATCCTGGCCTCGCTGATACCGACGCCGAGATGCCACTTCCTCATGACGGCCTACACGCCCTTTACTGGAGACCAGGTGGAGCAGGCCAAGACCGTGCGGAAGACGACGGTGCTGGACGTGATGCGGCGGCTGCTGCAGCCCAAGAATCGCATGGTGTCGACGGTGCCGGCGAAGAAGAGCTGCTACATCTCTATCCTGAACGTGATCCAGGGCGAGGTCGACCCGACGGACGTGCATAAGAGCCTGCTTCGCATTCGGGAGCGCAAGCTGGCGACCTTTATCCCCTGGGGCCCGGCGAGCATTCAGGTCGCGCTGACGAAGCGGAGCCCGTATATGCCCATGAGCCATCGCGTGAGCGGGCTGATGCTTGCCAATCATACTAGCATTGCGACGGTGAGAGACCCTGAGCAGCCCTTCCCTCTGTGCCCCCTTTTCTTCCTCCCCCTCATCTTTCCCTCCTCCCCCTCCATCTCCCTTTTTTTCCCTTCATCTCCCTTTTCTGCATCTTTTCTGTTTCCTTCTTCTTCTTCTTCTTCTTCTTCTTCTGGTCGCTCCTGCAAACACCCTCTGACCCCACGCGGGAGACGGTGACTGACAATCCATGGACACCAGCTCTTCAAGAGGATATTGAAACAGTACGACGGCATGCGCAAGCGCCAGGCTTTCATCGAGGCCTACAAGAAGACGGCGCCATTTTCAGAGCACCTGGGCGAGTTCGACGAGGCCAGGCAGGTCGTTGCGGATCTGATCGCGGAGTACGAGGCGGCCGAGGATGCGGATTACTTGAGCCCCGAGAGTGCGGAGAAGCCGGGCTCGGCGGACATGGACAAGAGGATGGGATGAGAATGGTGCAAGTAGCAGGGGGTGCGCGAGTAGGAGAGGGTATGCGAGGAGGTCTGCGGCGTTTTGGTTGGCACGATATCATGAGATCACGATAGCCTGGAACAAGGCATCTTCGAGGAGACAGAGGGATTCTGCGTCAAGGTACCACGTATCATGAGCTCATGAACCGTCAACGTCCCCTGCGTGCTTGGATCAGGAGAAGGTTGCGAATGTTGATCGTACCGACGATCAAGAAGCACCTCGAATGTGTCGTGTTGAGCCGTTGCTTCGGTGGGAGCATCTCATATGGCAATCTGACCTTGGCTTCCATCGAAGCGGGCGGATGGTCTAGTGGTATGATTCTCCCTTAGCATGGTTCAGGCAAATGATCCAGAGCATGGGAGAGGTCCGGGGTTCAATTCCCCGTTCGTCCATTTCTTTTTTTGCTCCTCCAGCACGGTCGTCGCTGAGGAGGACTCCATCATGTTCTTCGTCGATCCTCAAGCAAAGATCAAGGAATTGGCGGGGACGCTGTATTTTTTTTGACGTGTTGAATTGCATTCGCCGACGTTGGGCTTCGAAGAGGTTGATGCAAGTGGCTCTCTTCTCGAGCGATTGAAGCCATTCGCGAGGATGCTTATCTTATCGCTGCCCCTCCATGCGCAGCAGAAGCTGGATGTTGGGAGGGGCCATTTTTGCTTGCCCATCGCGGGCTGCTCCCAGACCTAATCTTTTCCCAACCCCATCATCACCACCCACGACAAGCCTCCTTGGTCCCTCGACCCTGTCCCGAGAGAGTAGCCGTGTTCCACACATCTGCAGCAGCTCCTGACCCGGTTGATGCTCCGCGCCGCCGCCAGAATGGCCGCCGAATCCGCCGCCAAGCGCCTCAAGCCCGAGGTCACCATTGGGACGCATTCCGGCCACTTCCACGCAGACGAGGCCCTCGCGGTGCACATGCTCCGGATGCTGCCCGAGTACCGCAACGCCGCCCTCACGCGGACGCGCGACCCTGGCGTCCTCGCGGGCCTGCACACAGTCGTCGACGTCGGCGGGGAGTACGACGCCGCGCGCAACCGGTACGACCACCACCAGCGCGGCTTCGACGCGACCTTCCCCGGCAGGCAGACCAAGCTATCCAGCGCGGGCCTCGTCTTCCTCCACTTCGGGCGGGCCATCATCGCGCAGCGACTCGCCGCGGCCGCTTCCCGGGGCGGCGGGGAGGAGGGAGCCGCGGAGGGAGCCGCGGAGGGAGCCGCGGAGGGGGAGGCCGTCCGCGAGGACGACGCGCGGGTGACGCTCCTGCACGAGAAGCTCTACGACTCCTTCGTCGAGGCGCTCGACGCGCACGACAACGGGATCAGCGCGTACGACGCGGATGCGCTGCGCGCGGCGGGCATCGAGAAGCGCTTCAGCCAGGGCGGCTTCGGGCTCGGCGCGCTGGTCGCCCGCCTGAACGCGCGGTGGAACGAGCCCCGGCCCGCGGACAGGGACGCCGCGCAGCGCGACGAGGACGCGCGGTTCGAGGCGGCGTCGAGGCGCATCGGGGAGGAGTTCGAGCGGGACCTGGACGGGCTGGCGCTCGGGTGGCTGCCTGCGCGGAGCGTGGTCGAGCGTGCGTTCGCGGAGCGGGGCCAGCACGATCCGCGGGGCAGGGTGCTCGTGCTCAAGGGCCAGAGCGTGCCGTGGAAGGACCACTTGTACACGCTGGAGGGGGAGGAGGGCAAGGAGGAGGACAAGGCCGACAGCAAGGCCGACAGCAAGGCCGACAGCAAGGACGAGAAGATGACGACCGACGACGGGGAGGGGGCGCCCCGCGTGCTGTACGTGGTGTACGCGGAGAGCGACCGGCCGGACGCGAAGTGGAGGATCCAGTGCGTGCCCGAGAGCGGGGACTCGTTCACGAGCAGGAGGCCGCTGCCGGAGGCGTGGCGCGGGTTCCGGGACGAGGAGCTCGATGGGATCGCGGGGATCGAGGGCTGTGTGTTCGTCCACGCGGCGGGGTTCATTGGGGGCAACAAGACGTTCGAGGGGGCGATGGCGATGGCGAGGAAGGCCTTGGAGTAGACGTCGTGCTACAATGTATCTCCATACACCTGCCTACTAGGTACGCGATGCAAACCTCCGCACTCCTTGCTGCTCTGCTTTCTACATGCGCGTGTACCGAAGTGTGGAAGCGAGTTCAATGCCTACATGTATGTACATTGGGGCTGGTTCATTCACTCAACCGCATGGCCAGAAGAATCGCGGACTTGGTGCGATGGTGCGATTCTACGACGCCTTGCCTTCCAACGGGAGCGAGGGCCATGAACACGTGCTGGGTTTCGTTTGTCGATGCTAGAGCTGGGGATGTGGCCCCGGCAGTGCATCCTTCGCGGACATCGTCAAGATCGGAAAGCACTCAACGTCTTCACCCCTTGCTCGACAGAATCATGCGATGTGGTCACAATCTCTGCCTACGAGTGCCTCGGCACCCAAGCTAGTATGCGATGCAGTCTCTCCCCCCACCCCCCCGCAACCTTCCACGAGAAGGAAATTTTCGGTGTGAGGAACATGGAATCAAATCCGGCCTTTTTCATTCTGAGCTTTTTTTTTTTTCGGTAGGATTTCGTGTCAAGAAGATCTCATCGCCTGCAGTGTCTCTTCGTGAGATCCAGGCCAACATGCTTTCCTGCCTCGATCCCCCCGCACCTCCTGATACCTGGAAATGTCAAAGGGAAAAAGAAAAGGAAGAGGAAGAAGATGGAGAGAACGCCAACCAACAGCATCAGCAACAGCAGCGATGGCAAAAGGAGGAGACAAGATTGGTGGCATGATGACTCGTTTCGTACAAACTCCCGTGTGAAGAGGGAAGGCGGGAAAGAAGCAGAAATTGGGGGCATACATGAAGTTGAGGTTTGGAACGGAGAATAGACATGAATACAAAATGGACAAAAGAAAGGGGAAAAAAAGGGGAAGATAGGAGAAAATGAAAGTCGAAGAAAGAAAAGAACCAGGAAGCGGGATGTGAATGAGGCGGGGGAATTTCTGTCAGGCGTGCCGAGCTGCGTTCCTTGCTAGAAACATTGACTTCGGCCTGTCCTCGTTCGATGTCATGCCTGGCGGATTCGTTGCTGATCACATGTGCGAACGCTTCATTGTATGTTGTATCCACCTGTCACACGTTCTCCCTGATTCTCAAAAAGAGTATTGATATATTCCGAATCATGGCTTGAGGAGACGGGCCAACGTGGCGGGCGGGCTCATTGAGCCTCGGTGACGACGGCGACGACGGTTGTACTTGTGCTTGAGGAGCAAGGGTTGGCGGACGAGCCATCGGACTCCTTCTTCCTCTGGGTCATGATGATTTCGCCCTCGGCGCTCGTCTCCCTATTGAGGAAGCTGCTTTCCTTGGCGGGGCTGCTGGACTGGATGCCCTGGATGGAGGGGTGGTGGGTGTGCTTGGGGTTCGTGGCGCTGCCGCCGTTGGCGGGGGACAGGTGCGGGATCTTCTCGGGGACAGGATGCTGGGAGCCGACGGCGCCGGCGTCGACGCCGTCGCCCTTGCCGGCCTTGGACATGGCATAGTCGCCCGAGTCGAAGTATTTGCGGTCCTTGATATGCTTGGCAATGTGTTCGGTGCGGGAGGGTAGCTTTCCGTAGAGCTTGAAGAGACGTTGATCGTCGGGCGACAGAGACTGTGATGAATAGTTTTAGCTTCCGCGTCCTATTGCAAATTCGTCCCTTTCCTCGCTGCAATGGTGCCGGCGAGCAATGCTTTGCTTTGGGCCGAGTCGCTGCTTCGAAATCCAAGAGGATGGAGTTCTCGCCGCCGACCAGGCCCGAACGGCCGGACCTGCGAGCTCCTTGCGGGAACCCAAGCCAATGACCACCTCCGAGAGGATGCGGCTCGAGATTGGCGGAGAAGAGCGGGGTAGCCGAGGCAGAGAAGCAAGACGGCAACGTAGAGAAAGAGAGCGAGGGCTTACCTCGATGTCCACCTTGTTCTTCCTGTGAGGGTTCAACGCCATGATGTCCGAGTGCGTGCGTACGCGCGGCTGAGGGCTTGCAGGTATAGGGCTCGATCGATGGGGAAGGCAAGCGTCAAAGCGGAAGAATAGTTTATAGCGAAGTTGCCGAAGGACAGAGTCGGTGACGAGAGGGGAGGGAGAGAGAGAGAGAGAGAAGAGAGGAGGGAGAAGGGGGAGAGGGGCGGATTGGGGAGCGACGACGCAACAGTCCTGGTGAGTCAATCAGGAGCAGCGAGTCCCAATCACAGTATGGCGCGGTAGTATGTGGTAGTCGTGGAATAGAGTAGTCGTCAAGGGTTGGTGAAGGGACCAGGCTGGGGTCGAGGAAGATTCAATCGCTCGCTCGCACAAAAGAAGGGAGTGTTGAGGGACAATGGAAGAGTTCCCGGTGGATGGAAAGATGGAGGAGGATGGAGGGGGCCCGATGGGAGGGCGGAGGGCTGCTTTGCGAGACTCGTCGTGCTGAGAGGTGTGCTGCTGCTTTGCTGTCTGTCTGGTGCGTGCTGCTCTACCGTTGGAGGACCGTTTGGGACGACAGGAGGGGCACTTTCGGGGAGTGGTGCGATGGATCCCCCTGATTGAGGAGTGGATCAACAAAAGGCTCCAAGGTGTGCGTGGTGATCCCCAGAGTCCTTGGATCGTCGAGCAGGAGGTGGTGCTGCAGAGGGCGCGCGGGGGGGGGGGGGGGGGGGGGGGGTTTGGTTGTTGGAAGTCGAGCTGGATGATGGAGGGGAAAGGAAGCCAGAGCAGCTGGAGCCCGTGATCACGCTTCGCTTGTGCTGGTGGATGATGCGGTGGATGGGACTGGGACTGGGACATCGGGAGAGCCTAGGCGGGCTGCTGCAGTGGCTCTACCGTGAATGTGCTCGCTGTCCTTGGCGCGAGACGCTATACCCAGAGCGCTATTGAGACCCGCGATGGGCCTCTTGGAGGCGCTGCGGGATGGACGATCTGCCTGGGAGCGGGGCTAACGACGCTAGCCGGGGAAAACTCGGAACTGGCTGGCCGAGCTAGAGGCTGCGACATGGCCAATCACGTGCAGCGAGGCCGGCGTCTTTCGTCCTGAGGCGGTACTTTGTACTCCGTAACAGCGCATGAGTCCTCAGGCTGCTGCTCTGTCCTCGAGGGGGTCTAATCATGGAGGACCACTGATCACTTTAGACTACTATCAGTCCATGCTTCGAGAAGCATCAAAACCGAGGTCACGGTGCAGAGAACGCCCTAACTACTCCGTACATCCTAGGACGTTCTAAGCAATATCGACTCCGTAGCGGGGAGACTGAGGATTCTGTGCGATTCGGCGGATGAAACGGCGTAGAGAGGCACGGACGAACGTCTAGGCCCAGTGTTATACAGTTACGAGGAGCCGCTTAGTAAGCATAGAATACAGTAATTAATTGTCTACTATTCCTATCTATAAAAGGTGCTCTAGCCCTTACTTTATACTGCTTAGGCTTACGTAATTAAGCTTTAGATCCTTTATTATAAAGCTCTTAAGGGAAGATCTAAAGCTTATAAGAAGGATCGTAATGCTTATAAGAAAGGTCCTTTAGTACGCTTTACGTACTAACTTATAAAGCTTTATTCTAGATCGTAAGCTTTAATATATAAGGTTAGTTTAGATTTATATTAGACTAATCTAAGCTTTAATTAAGCAAGTTTTCTTATATACCCTTTAGTTAATAGGGTCTTATAAAAGCATTTATAACCTATTAACTATAGCAAAAACAATAAGAAAGTAAAGCTTATAAATAGCTTAATAAGCTAAAAACTTTTTTACTTTTTTATTATTAAAGCTTTAAGTAAGCATATATAGTGCTTAGTAGTAGTCCTAAGAGTATAGATAAAGTAAATAATTTAAAGGGATAATAAGATATAAATAGATATATAAATAAAAAAGCTATTTTAATACCTTAATAATGCTTTCTTAAGCTTTAGATCTAGCTTCTTAAGATTATTAGTATAATAGCCTATAATACCTTATCTTTTTCTTCCTTTTAACCCCTTTAAAGCTCTATTTTTAGTCTTAAGCTTATTAAAATTGCTTATACGTCCTTAAGGTATATTAATCTAAGCTCTAAACAGTAGCTATAAAAGGCCTTTTATTATAAGAGGATACTTAGTACCTAAAATCGTCCTTTATAGCCTTATAGCCCCTCTTAGACTTATAAAGTAAGCGCTAATAGCTATTATAGATTCTTAAGAGTATAAGAACTACGCCTTTGCTGCTATACTTAAAGCTTCTTCTTCGTTTAGCTATATCCCTTTTGCTAAGTAAGTAAAGTTATATAAAAAGAAGCAGCCTTTTCCTCTTAATCCTTTGTTTTTTAAGTCTAAGCTTAAAACCTTTATCCTTAAAGCGTAAAAGAAAAAGAAGTAGCTTATTACTAAGCCCTCTAAGCCTTAAACGCTGCTCTTTCTTTCTTAAAAGCGCCTTATACTAAAGACCTTAAATCCTTTTATAGCTATACTTAAAGCTAAGCTTAAGACCCTTTAAACTAATCCTAAGAAATAAGCTAAAATACTTTATTATAGTGCTTATATTACTACTAATAGAAAGGTTATTAACCCTTAAGCTAACTATTACGATCTAGCTTATATTAAGGTCTTAAATATAAAGGACATAGCTTTGCTTTACCCTTATAAGCGTTATCTATAGTCTTTTATAGCTAAAAAGCGTACTAATCTTAATAAGTATATATAAAAAGAAAGGCGTTTAACGCGCTATAAGCTTTACTATATAAGCTTATACTTTTATAGTAATATATATATATACTATTCTACTACTTATATTAAGCTTTAAGTCTTAGCTAACCTTGCTTAGTGCTCTTATGCTAAAGTAGATTTTTTTTTAGCTTATTGCTATACTTACTAGTAGTAATTAAAAGGTATATTTTCCTTAAAATTAAGCTTTAAATAGCTTATTAATAGCTTTATAGTACGTCTAAGAAGGTAAGGCTTTGCTTAAGAAGGCCTTTTAGTTCTAGGATAAGTATCCTAGCTTGCTGCCTACCCTTCCTACTAACAATAGAGCTTTTGCTAATACTGCTATTAATAGTACTACTACTGCTACTGCTGCTGCTGCTACTGCTACTGCTACTACTACTGCTACTGCTTTTAAAGCTCTTTTAGCTGCTGCTGCTACTTAGTAGGCTAAAATTAAAGGTATAAAAGCTTAGTTTAACTACTTTTAGTATATAAAGGATCGCTGTACTACTCTATAGGCAGCTAGCGTATATCCTTAAGCGTAAAGTAATAGGTTTATAGCTTAAGTTATAATAGTTAAGCTTTATAAGATAGTATTATTTATATATTTAAATTAACTTTTTTAGCTTTAAGATTGTTTTGCTTTAAGAGCTTTATTATATTTAATAGAGCTTTAAATCTTTTAAATTTCTATCTTAAAAAGGCTTTTATAAGCTTATTAGCTAGCATCTTAAGCGTAAGAACGAATTAAAGAATAAAAAAGCTCTTTTAGTACTCTTAGCGTGCTTATATATACTATATATTAACGTAATAGAAGCGTATATTCGTTCTTCTTATATCTCTAATAATAAGTCTAATAGTTTATAGGTTGTTATAACTAAGCTTAAAAGGCTCTTATAGGTTAAAATAAATCTCCTAAAAAAGCCTTTAAACTACTATTATTTCCTTAGTAATCTAATTAAGCGCTAAAAGCTCTGCTTTAGTGCTTAAAGTTATTACTGTCTCCTACCTTATAGCGTTTTAGATAATAAGGCCTTTAAATAGCGTAATAAGATACCCTTAAGAAGACCTTTAGGTCTTAATGTTATTTCTAAAGGAAGCGTTACTTAAGGCGCTTAAGACTTATATTTCTTTAGCTTTTCTATAGTATAGTAAGCTTCTATGTATAGCAAATAGGTATTAAATAAGCTAATTTATAGTATAATAATACTAAGTGCTTAGGTTTGTAAAGAAATAGGAAAGGTATAAAGCTTTAAAGCTTGTATCTAGGCGTACTATAATAGCTATGTATAAGATAGACCTAATTTTCTCTTAGTAGCTCTTAATAGAGGTAGCTATTGCTATACCCTTATTCTTAAGGAGATAAGCTTTAGGGATAGGGATCGATAAGGTTTAGGTACTATCCTTAAGCTTAAATTAAGAAGCTATATGCTTAATATAAGAGTTAAAAGATAAGTATATCTTCTTAAGCTCTTAGTCTTTTACTAGCTTAATGCTAA
This sequence comes from Escovopsis sp. TC, assembly GCA_003055185.1. Classification (NCBI taxonomy): domain Eukaryota; kingdom Fungi; phylum Ascomycota; class Sordariomycetes; order Hypocreales; family Hypocreaceae; genus Escovopsis; species Escovopsis sp. TC. Next base: position 1,106,071 of record NIGD01000005.1, on the reverse strand, counting down.
AGAACTACTTTACGTCTCCTTTATTATAGAGCTTGTATTTAGCCTTTAGAGCTTAGGTAATATAGTTAAATTCTCTATAATTATCCTTATAGAAGGTAAAGAGGATATTGTTTACGTAAAAGATTATAAAAAGTTTCTTATTAGGTATAAAGAAAAGGTATAGCTTTTTGTTGCTAGCTTTAAGTCTAAGCTTTAGAAGGCGTTATAAGAACTCGTTAAACTATAGCTTTAGTAAGTCTTATAGCTTATATAGCGCCCTCTTTAGCTTTAAGCACTAGTTAAGCTTCTTAAATCCTTTTAAAAGCTAATACGTAATAGGGACTATGCTTAGGTCCTTATATACGTTTAGAAATATGTTTTTTATATTATATTTCTTAAGTTTAAGATTAAATCTTATAGCTAAAGCAATTATAATATAAAAGGAGCGTACTATAAGTATTACTATATATATACTCTTAATTATAGAGCTCTCTTAAAGGTTATTATATACTATAAACCTAGCTTTATATTGTTTTAGATTACTATTCTTATTAAGTTTATATATAAAGACCTATTTAATAGGTAAGGGCTTAGACTAAGCTTTATTTACGTTAATAACTTTTTATATTCCTTTCTCCTTAAAAGCTTTATATTTTAAGTAAGTAGCTTCTATAAATAGATCTTTAAACTTATGCTTTTATATATCTTTTTAGTTTATAGGTAATAGTAGTAAGCTTAAAAAATGCTTAGCTTAGTCCTTAGGTAAAGTACCTAGCCTTTTAGCAAGCTTTAGTTTAATAGTACTAAGCATTACGTTAAAGACTGTATAGTAGTTCTAAAGCTTAGTTTCTATAGGTAAGTTTAGATGTCTTTGTCTTTTAGTGCTTATAGCTTTAAATCCTAAGATTAAGGAGTAGATATAGTTTCTTTACGCTTTATCTTAGGTCTTTTGCTATACCTTGCTTTCCTTTTAAGCTTAATTAAGTAAGTATACTTATAAGTTATAAAAAGCTAGTTCTTTACGTAGGCGCGTACTTTTTTATAGTTATATTATTAATGTAAAGGATAAAGCTTAGGTATTTACAGTTAAGACTTTAGCTAGTGTATTTACTGCTCCTTAAGCTTTTATTTGCTATATTAACTACTCTTATTTGTAAAGATAAGTAGCTTTAGGACCTAGGTATATATCTATTTTTACTTGCTTATTACTTATCTTACTGCTCTATTAAGCTTCTTTCCCCTTTTCCTTATATATAACTGTATATTCTATGCTTTCCTTTAAAGGACTTAATAATTAAGAAGGGGTCTCTTAAAGCGTTTAAAGTCTTATAGTTATTAAAAGATTATAGTGTTTAGCGCTTTTAAGCGTTTTTTTAGTAGTTTTATGCGTTAAATTAACTATAGCTATACTTATAGACGCCTTTACCCTTAAGTTTAGACGCCTTATAGGGTCTTTAATAGGTCTTTTAAACGTTTATTAATATTAAAGTAAGAGTTTAAACTATATATTGTTTACTTTGTTTTTAAAGCTTAATTCTAAGAATAGCTTATTTATAGTAAGTATCTTAAGCTTAGGTTTAGCTTAGTAAGCTTTCTTATTATAGAATTAAGTTTTATTAAATTTAACGTTGTAAGTAGTTATAACCTTATAGAAGTATAAGATTTAAATATAGTATAAGTTAAAGGTAGTATACTTAACTAGATATCTTATAAGCTTTTAAAGGGTTGTTTTAAATAACCTTATATACCTTCTTGCTTTACAATTACGATCTAGAACGTAAGCTTTATACCTATACGCTTAGATCCTAGCTTAGCTTAGCAAGAGGTTTATTGTATACTCTTAGATAAGGATTAGTATACTATAGAACTATAATTCTAACTTATAGATAAGAGATTCTATACTATTTGCCCTTTTAAGGCTTATATTATAGAGATAAGCTATAGTATGTATTATCTTAGGCTAAAGCTTAGTAAGGAAACTAGCTCTTTTTCTTATCTTAAGCTACTTTATTATAATCTTTTTCTTTACGTATTCTATAGCTTTATTTAGCTTATACATATAAAGAAAAGCAAGCTCTAAGTTAATGCCTTTAGTACGTACTTAATCTTAATAAATAGTAATACTATTTACGCTAATTATAGCTGCTTTGTTGTCTTAGCGTATAACGTAAATAGTAAGCTTATATTACCTTTTAACTTAGCGCTTAAAGCTAAATAGTACGTTAAATAAGGTGTTTACGTGCTTATTAAGCAAAGGTAAAGCAAGAATCTACTTACTGTACTTATCTTTAATAACTAATAGCTAGTTAAAGCTATTATACCTTTTCTTATAGTCTTAGAGGTCTTAATATATACGCTAAAAGGGGCATAAGCTTCCTTTCTTTAAAGGTTTCTTTAAGATAACTTAAGAAGTATAAGTTTAAGCGTAAGTCTTATACTTAATCTGCTTAGTGCCTTTAATAATAACCCCTTTTACGTTATAGACTAAAGCTTATAGAGCTTTAGGTCTTAAATGCTTTACTTAAAGGTACTATAGTATTTCCTTATCTTCTCTAGGACCTAATAGGTTCTTAGTTATACATTTCCTTTGTACTACGCTTATAAAAGCTACTTAATTAAGCGCTTTAAGCTTAAAAATAGTATTATAGTTAATTAGTATTACGTTAAGATTAAGGTAAAAGGATAATAGCTTATATTTAAGGAAGGTAAGGTTATGCTTATAACTAAGGTTTACTATAACAACGCTGCTGCTTATATTGCTATAATAGAGCGTATAATTATAGCTATAGTACTATATACTAGCTTAAGCAAGCTTTGCTTTTAAGATAATATTAATATAAAATCCTTTAATTAGAGCTACGTTCTTTAGCTTAAGATCCTTAGACTAAGCTCCTTTAGCCCTGTTTAGAACCTTATAAATAATCTAAGTCCCCCTTCTAAGTACCTAAAAGGTCTTAGTTTTAGCTTTAATAACGTTATAGCTATTGCTAAAAACAAATAAGCTTAGCTTAAGAAAAAAGCGTTTATTAATAAGATAGATTGCTTTATAGTTGTTTAAAATAATACTTTAAGATAGTAAGTATTAAGCTTAGTAAGCTATAGTAGCGTATAGTCTAATCCTAAGTTCCTTAGGAAACTTTACTAAGTTAATTAGTACTATATTAATGCTCCTTAAGAAGCTTAGTTCTTAGGTCTTAAGCATGCTTATGTTTTATCTACTGCTTTTTAAGGATTCTTATAGTAAGGACTACTTATCTTTTTTAATATAGTTTAAAATAGCATATTTAGTGCTTAGTAAGCGTAATTTCCTTAAGGTTAAGACTTATTTAAAAGCAAATTTAACGTTCTTATAGGTTTAAGGGGTTTAGGGATAGTAATTACTATAAAAGCATTCTTTCCCTTTCTTTCCCTTTTTCTTTTTTTAAGCTTAGTTAAACCTATCCTTAAGCGTAGCAAAGATCCTTAAGATCCTTAAGTAGCCTATAGCTTACATATAAGCGTTAAAGTACTTAATATAGGTATTAAGGCTCTTAATTTAGTTTAAATACTTATTAGAAATAGCTTTATTAACAGCAGTAAGCTTAGCTATTGTAACGAGTATATTTAAGGAGAAACAGCTACAACTATAGATTACTACGTTTATAGAGCATACGATAGTATAACTATATATATTATTAATAATCTCTAAGTTACAATAGCTATACGCGTAGCTGTGCTATAAAGGTTTCGTAGGATCGCAAGGTTACGTGCTTAGTACTATACTATAATAACCCTTTCTCTAAAAAGGCTATGTCTTTGTAGACTCTCTAAGCTTTTTACTAACCTAAAGATATACTTTTTCTCTTAAGGAAATTATAAAAAACGTATCTTAATATAAAGCAATTTCTATCCTATTTTTACGCCTACTCCTTTCCTTCTTAAACCGTTGCGCCTTAGGTATCTTATTGTTATGTTTTTTGTATTATATCGTAAAGCGCGTCCGCTGTTTCTTATACGTTATAATTATTTTTAATTATCCTTTTTAAGCGCTTTTTTAATTTATTATATAAAAAAGGTCCTTATCTTAGCTATAAAAGCATTAAAAAACATCCTTATAGTAAGGCAATAGATCGTTTATAGATAGCTCTTATACGTTTTAGTCTTATTTTTCTTTGCTATATTATTGTTCTTTGTTGTTTATAGCTATATTTTAATTCCTTTTTTGTTTTTTATTACAATAATAGCATTAATAGTAACTTTTCTTCTTATTTACTATACTATAATAGTAATGCTCTTATTTAAATCTTTATTCTTTATAATTACGTTTACTTTATTAAAGGCAATATTAATTAGTATTATTGCTGTATAGTTCTACGATTGCTTAAGTACAAATACGCATAGTATAAAGAAACAAAGTAAAAGTTAAGAGTAGTTTAAGGAAATATAAAAGAAGAGTAGAGTTATAGAAAGAGATATAAAAGAGGAGTAGAGTTATAGGAAAAGATATAGAAGAAGAGTAAAGGTATAAGCAAGGGAAAGGAAATCTACGTCTAAGAGTATAGGCTAATAGATTTAAGGCGTATAGATAATTAAAGTTAAAAGAGTTTAAGTTAAAATACGTAATAGAATTAAAATTAAAAACTAAGAAATATATAGTTAAAAGGAAAGCTTAAGGCCTAAAAGGTTATAGGTAGCATTAATAGTTATTCTAATCTCTTTTACGTATAATCTTAGTTAAACCTTGCTATAAGGCCTAGGACGTCTTAGCGTAAAGCTTCTTTTAATTCTTATATAGTTTCTAGGTATCTTAACTATTTAACCTTATATTTTTTTTCGTTCTCCTTTTATTTTTTACCTACGATCTTCCTTACTTCTTATCTTAGGCTATTATCGTTATTAACTAGGCTTAGTAGTTCTGCTTCTCTTATTTTAGGATAAATTAGCTTTAGGTGCTTAATAGAAATATTTAGCTACTAGTAGAAGTACTTTAGTAGATTAAGCTTAAAGCAAAAGGCATTATATCTTTAAAAGATTTTAAAAGGTCTAATCTACTTATATAAAAGCTTTATCTAAGAACTAAATTAATATCCTTTTTATTTAAATTTTATTAGCTTAATATAAACTATATCTCCTTTATTAAGCGTTAGTAGTAATAAATAGTAGTAATTGTAGTATGTTTTTATCTTATTTACAGCGAATTATATAGCTACTTATGCGTTATAATAAATGTATCTATGTATATCTTTAAAAAGAACGTTATTGTTTATTTTAGGTTTAATATTAAGAAAGGACTTTAGCTTTTAGCTATATAGTAGGTAGAATAAGCTATATAAGGTTAAAGTATAAGGAGTAGAGTTAACGTAGTAAATAACATAAGGTAGGATAGTTAGCTAATAGGATTAACTTGTCTTAGCTCTTATTAGCGTTCTTAGGCTATAAATTAATGTTTAAATAGTTCTCTTTAATTATTTATTTACTTACTAATAGTAGGCTATGCTTATATAACATTAAATGCTAGCTGCTTTATACATTGCCTTCTATATGCCTTATATAAGCTTTAGGTCTACGTTGTATATAAAGATATTAAGTATGCTTTAATCTAGGTATACCTATATAATATACGCTTTTAACTATTATCTTAAAGTTTACGTAGTCTTACTAATTATTATATATACTATCTTTAAAAACTTATTAGTAATTATTAGTATTACGTCCTTATTCTTTTTTATATAAGGTAAGCTAGTAATAAAATTAAGGCAAAGCGTTTAAAGGGGTTTTTTTAAAGTTAGCATTAGCATTATCTCTTTGTATAGTGCTTATTGTCTTAGTTTTGCCTTTTAATATTCTATATACTTCTTAATATACTTTATAAGCTTACGATATATATTTAAGAACTATAAAAAGTTTTTTACTGCTTTAAATAATCTTTATATCTTAGCGTATACCTTCTTATTGTAAATAAGGTTATAGACTTTATTAACTATTGTTTTTAGTATATATAACCTTTAGCTTTTATTAACGTAATAGAACATTAAGCTAGTAGATATATTAATGTAGTAGTTGTTTAGTAGTTTTAGATACAATAAGTTATCTATTAGCTTACGATAAAAGTCTTAAAATGTTTAATCTTCTTAGATATTATTAATAATCTTTTAGCGAAATTTATTAAATAAGAAAAGTTATTACGTAAATTATAAGGTTATTAACAGCAACGTTTTTTAATAGCTTGTTTATAGTTTAATTAAGGTAAAGGTTAAGGGTAGTTAACTTGCTAACTAAGCTAGCTGTATATCTGTTAATAAAGTTAGCGCTTAATCTATTACTAGCGTTAGCAGCTGTTACTAAGTCTAATAGGCCTTTGCTTATGCTTAGGTAGTTACTAGAAAAACTTTAATACTAAAGACTTTATGCTAACGTTTATCTATAAGCTTAGCAAAAGGATTTAGTTTTAGCTTACTTAAGGCCTTTGCTTTTCTCTTTGTTTTGCTACCTTTAGCTATATACTTATTAAAGGAATTAAACATTAGCTTACTTAAGGCTTTTATCTTTTTTTATAGCTTACTGCCTTTAGCCTAAGACTTAGGCTCTACGTTACTTAAAGTATAGTTAGGAAGGGCGCTAACTTTTAACCTTCCTAAAGCTTTTCTTGCTCTTACTTCTTTATTAGTTAGCATTTATAATAAGGTATTTGCGTTAAAGTAAGATTTGCTAAAGTAATACCTAATTATAATCTAATAATGCTATTTATTAAAAAAGAATAACTATTTCTTTAGTCTAGAGTTGCTTTTATGCTTATTTATCCTTAGTACGTTAAAGGTATCTTAAATAGTAATATAATCTGTTACTACTACTATTTTAGCGTAGTTAAGATAGTATACTAGTTTCTATAGGGCTTATACTAAAGCTCTAGTTTTTAATTCTATTGTACTATAGTTACGCTTTGCTAAAGAAAGTACTTTTAATATAAAAAGTATTAGCTATATCTTTTTATCTTTTTATTATTAATATAAAGCTACTTTATAGCCCTTTTTCTTACTGCTATTAACGTATAGTTTAAAAGGTTTCTTAAAGTTAAGGAATACTAGCTAGACTGCTTTATAGAGATCTGTTTTTAGCTCTTTCTACGCTAGCTTTACCTTTTTTTAGATTTATAGTTAAATTTTATTTTCTTTGCTAATCTTTTAACGCTTAGCTTTTAATAAACCTTTTACTATTTTAAGCAGCAGTATTAGTATTTAACTAGTATATGCGTCTTTAGCTAGGTTCTTAAGAGGTACTTTTTAGAGTTTAATTATCTTTAGCTTATAAAGTAGCTTTACTTTTGTAGCATAACTAAGGATAAAGTTATAGTAGTATCCTATTAGCTTAAGACCTTGCTTAAGGGTCTTAAGCGTTGCTAGTATAGCTAGATTACAAATAGCCTTTGTTTTCTCTTTTATAGTACTAAGACCTAATCTTAACACGTAGTGCCTTAGGGCTTAAAGTCCTTTTTATGTAAAGAAACACTTCTTAAGGGAAAGTATATAGCTTACCTTCTTAAGGATTTCTAGGATAAGTCTAAGGTAGGTAACGTACTCTTTAATGTTTTATAAAAAAATAATAATATTATTAATATATACTATAACAAAACGCTATAAGTATTGCTTAAGAATTATATTTATCTTTTATTAAAAAAAAAGAAAGCTATTAATTAAGCTTATTAGATACCTTATTAACTTCTTAAGCTTTTTATATAGAGTTATAAAGGTTTACTTTTACTTATCTTTATCTTTAATTTCTTAATAGTAGAATCCTTTAAGAAGATCTAAGATTAAGAAAACGCTGCTGTTTTAAAGACTTATAAAAATATCTTTTTGCTTTAGCAAAAGGTACGTATATTAGATAATTTTTACGTTTAACTAACGTAAATTAACTACTATACATAGCTTAAGGCCTCTTTATACAATAAACGTAGGTACTAATATAAGATAGACCTTTCTTAGAGGCACTAATTCTACGATACCTAGGTTGCGTAGTAGGTTAATAATAGCGTTAAGTATAGCTTTATCTTATAGGGATATATTATATAGCCTTTATCGTAGATCTAAGAGGTTTACGTTTAGTTTATAAGGAATTAGTATTTTTAGCTTATCTATAAAATAACTAATATTACCTTAAAAGAGTTTTATGTATTAAGAAATAAAGTTACGTATTTGTTTTTAATATACTAAGCCTTAAGTAGTGCCTATAGTAGCTTCCTTTAACTTAGCGTCTTTACCTTTTAGCTTAGGCGTAGTGTCTACGTAAAAAAAGAAACTATCTAGATATTTTAGGTATTCTAGCTCTTTTATATCTTTAGGTAAAGAACTTAGTAGGTTTAATAGGGCTATTAACAAGTCTTAGTTTATCTAAAAAACTTAGATATTGCTTATAATCTTATTTTGTTAAAGATAACCTAGTACTATGCCCTTTAGTATATGTACTAAAGTAGATCTAAAGTTTGCTATAGATAGGTAGCCTTCTTGCTTAAAGACTATAGAGCTTATAAATATAGCAAAAGCTATACTTATAGGATCTAAGAAAGTTTAACTATAAACAATATACCTTTAACTATATACTAGTATTAGCTTTAACTTAATAAGCACTAATAGGCGTATATTTAGTAGTAGGGTTATATTGTTTAGCGCTTAAATAAGAAAGATATTCTTTTTATTAAAATAGTATTATACTAAAGTTAACTTAACGTAGCAGTTATTTAAAAGTTTTAGCTTATTAAACGTTTCCTTTATGCCTTATATAATATTAAGTTAGTTAAGCTTAAGTAGGTTAACGCTAAAGAGTAAGCTATATAAGAGTTTATTAACGATAAAGTAATTTACGCTTAGCTCTACTATGCTACTGTCTTTATAGCGCAATTAAACAACAATAGTAACATAGGTATAAGCTATTAAGCCTCCCTTACTAACACCTACTATCTTAATTAACTTACTTAAGGTTTCTTTTTTTATTATAAAGAAATAATAGATTAAGATGTTTTAACTAATTAGCGAAACTAGTAAACTAGTATTAATTAGTACTTTTACTGTACTATTAGTATAACTATAGACTATTTTAAGATTAGTAAACGTTTCTAATTCTCTTAAAATAGCACTAATACTATAAACTATAGTAGTTTTTGCTTAAGATTGTTCTAGTATAATAAAGCTATTCTATAAGTTTTTAGATTTTAAACTTTTTTAGTTAAAGTTTTTGTTTTTTAAATTTTTTTAGCGTTTTATTAATAATAATTAACTTATATAAGAGTTTAATAGGTCTAGTACTAAAATTTTAAACAATATATCCTTATTCCCTTTAAGTAGCTAATCTTTATATAAGATATCCTTAGATAATACCTACTAGCTTAGTTTATTAACTCTAAGGAGTCCTTTATAGTAGTAAAGCAATTGTTTTAGCTATCGTTAAACTCTACGTCTTAATCTTCTTTAAGCTCTTAGTTTATATTAATATTAGCTTTAGTTAAAAAAGCTTTAATAAGCTTATATAAGTTATAATTTTAGTAGAAGTTTAGTTAAAAAGATACTAACTTATCTTTATTAAATTAAGGCTTGCTTTCTAATGCTTAAGCTAATAATAAGCGTATATTTCCCTTTAACTAGCTATTAGGTATATAATTCTAACTAGGTTAGTTAAGGCAGTTCTTATTGTTAAAGGAAAATCTTTGCTACCTATCCTACTAACAGTTACTTTATCCTTATCCCTATGCCCTTAATGCCTTAACCTATTAAGCTTAATAAACTTTAAATTCCTTAAATAATCTCTTTAGATTATAGAAACTATTAGCTTAATTCTTATTAAACTTATACTAAATTTTTTAGTCCTTATAAGCTAAGAATTCCTTTATAGTAACTTATAACTTAACTTAATTAAAAGTTATATTATTAAGGTTAAGGTTTAAGAGCTTTAATAAACCTAGGTTAAGGCTTATTATAATCCTATAAGCAATAGCGTCTTTTACTATTTCGCTAACTTTATTATATATTATATACTTCTTATTAATATAAGCTTATATATTTAAAAAGTTTTTGTTCTTAAAGCTATACTATAACTTATTAGCTATAGCTAAGGTAAAACTTTTATCCCTTTAAAAGCGTTAAACAAAAAGAGTCTTCTAAAGGTTAAGGTTGCTAAAAAAGCGCTCTTTAGTGTCTTTGTTTAAGGAGGAATACTATACGTAGCTATCTAACTTAAGCTATAATAAGATGCTAAGAACGATGTTAGCTAAAACTACTAGCTATTTATGTTAGCGAGCTAAATACTTTACTTAATTAAAATAAGCAGCAATTATTATAGTTTTAGTATTTAAAGTAAAGTACTTTGCCTTAAAGCTAATCTTAAAACCTTTATAGCTACTTAAATTAACGTCTTTATATCCTATGCTATTTTTTACTAATAAGATCTTAGTTAAGCTTCTAAGGATTTGCTTAATTTAGTCTAATTTGTTTACGCTAAACTAAGCTACTAAGGTATTAAGCAAAGTCTCTGCTTTATTATTATTAAAGCCTTTAGCAACCTTCTTAACTAAAGCCTTAAGCTTAGGTTTAGTTATTTTAAGCTTATTAACTATATTAAATTTTATAAGCACTATAGTATATAGTAGTCTTTTTTCTTTAATACTTAAAACCTTAAAAGCAATTTTAGCTTAAGTTATAACATTAGCATTAATTAAGCTAGCGAATTCTAGGTAGCAGTTCTTTTAGACTTTTTCTACTAAGACGTAAACAACGCTAACGTTATATATATATTTAGCCTTAGTATATAGCTTTAATACGCTTTAGTTTGCTTAATTTCGTTCTATATTAAGTTTGTTTTTAGTAAACATAATATTATTTATATAAAGCTTAGTTCTATTACTAAGTTTAATAAAAGCAGATAAGTTTAAATAATTAGTTTCTTATATAAAGTTTATTACGTAAAACTTATTGTTACTAAGGGCTAAATTAGCTATAGCTAGGTTATTAAAAGAGATTTCTTTAACGTTAGTTATATATACAGCAACGACTATAAATAGATCTAGTAAGCGTTAGCTTTTTTCCTTTTCTTTATTGTTTAGTAAAAGATTTCTTAGTATAGCTAACAAAGATAGCGCTTTAAGGGACTAGCTTAGTAGTCTAACCTCTTTGTCTAACTCCCCTTTTAACTCTATTAAGCGTCTATAACTTATAGGCTTTTAAATGTAAGTAGATAGGGATAATAGTACTAAAGTTTATTATAGGGCTTGCTCCTTCCTTAAGGCTATTAGGTATATAGTATTAGGTTATAAGCACTTAGGCATAAGACTATATAAATATAGTTAGTTAAAAAGGTTAGTAAGCGTTAACTAAGGTCTTTTTAAGGCTTATAGTATCTTAATAAGATCTATAGGTATAATCGTTTAGCTAGCAGATGCTAGTAGCTTTATAGTTACTAACAGTAGTTTAATTAATAAGCTTTAAAAAAGTAGTTACGTAACTATAGTTAGCGTACTCCTTTTAGAAGTTATAAGCAATAGCGTTAATAAGCAAGTTCTTAGTATTGCTAAAGAATATTACGCTAAAAGGAGTAAAACCTTAATAACTATATATATAAGCTTAAGGCTTAGCATAGCTATAGTCTATAGCAATAGAATAAGATTGCTATAGGTTACTCCTTAGTTATGCCTTCTTAGCCTGTTTACGCGTTTCTTTACTATACTTTTTAAGTCTATTATAAGATTTAACTTACGTATTAGTTAATTTTAGCTTTAAAAATTTAAACTTAAATAGTTTAGAGTCTTTTAGAGGATAAGAAGCTATTAGCGTATTAAAATATACGTTTAGTAAATTTAAGTCTACTCCTTAAAGTTTACTGCGCTACTAAGCTTCTTTCTTTAAAATAAAGTAGCTGCTAAAATCTTTATATTTAAAGAAGTTACCTTTCTTCTTTAGTATAATTACAGTAAGGTTTTATTAGTAAAGGTATTATAGTTATATTATTATTAAGTTAGATTATAATAGCTAGATGTGCTTAGTTTAGAATAGTTTTGCTAAGTTATACGTTAGATAAGGAATCGTTTAGATAGCTTAAAACTTAATAGCAGCGTAATAAGGTTTTAGATTTTATAGATTTTATAGTAGTAGTTTCTTAGTAAAAGAGCTAGATTAATTGCTTTTAGTCTACTAATGCTATAACTAAAGTTAGTAAAGTAAAAAAAAAATAGTAGTAGAAAATTTTTTTATACTAAAAGACTAAGGTACTTACTACTATATAATAAGTATATTTAAGGAGAAATAGCTATAACTATAGATTACTACGTTTATAGAGTATACGATAGTATAATTATATATATTATTAATAATCTCTAAGTCGCGATAGCTATACGCGTAGCTGTGCTATAGGGGTTTCGCAGGATCGCGAGGTCACGTGCCTAGTACCATGCCGTAACAGCTATAGCTTAAGATAAGGTAAATTATACTTCTATAGCTCTAAGGAAGTCTATAACAGCAGATATACCCTTAACCTTAGGTATAAAGTATATATATCTGTTATTATATACCTCCTTAAAGGTTTATTACTACCTTTTATACTTAGTGCTAGCTTGTTAAGCTTTATTTAGAGCTGCCTTATATTTAGTATATACTATCTAGATTTAAGCTTAGTTGCTTAGTATAAATTGCTCTTTAAGATTAAGCATAATGTCTTAAGTTATAAATCGTTCTTTAGGACTAAAGATCCTTTTAAGCTTCTTAATAGTATTATAGTATACATTAGTTTTAACTGTTTACGTTATCTACTTATACATAGCTTAGTAAGCGTACTGTTTCTTATAGATAAGCGTTATTAAGGTTATATATGTTAGAGACTGGGTAGTAAGGAGAGTAATAAGGTACAAAGCGAGCTTAAGGGTTGTTTACTAGCAAGTTATAAGGGCTTTACTATAGTAGGTATAGCACGCCTTAAGGTAAAGGTATTATTAATAAAGCATTAATCTTTAAGCCCCTTTTATACTTTTAGTAAACCTATCCTCTTTTATATACTATTTGCTATAACCTTAAAGAAGGGTTAAAGTAAGTTTAATAGCTAGGTTTTCTCTACGTAACTTCCCCTTAGTTGTTTAGTTACTTAATAGGATACCTTTCTTTTAGCAACCTTATCCTTAAGGTTAGTGCTTAAATAGCTAGAGCTGCCTTGTCTTATAACCTTATAGCAACCTTGCTATAACCCTTTGTTATAGTTAAGGGTAAGCAAGCTATAAAGCACTGTTTCTTTGTTCCCTTTTTAACGTAGCTAAATGCTTTTACTTCCTATTTACTTTAGGCAGCGTAACGCGTTAAAGGCCTAGGCTACTTCCTTTATCCTTTAAAGCCCCTTTATAAACGCCTACCTTTTTAAGCTACCTATTTCCTCTTTTTTTTCCTTTTTCTTTTCTTTTTTCTTTCTTTTTCTTTTATTATTACTATTACCTTATTAAGCTTTTCCTAAGCCCTTATTAACCTTTTTATATATTATCCTTTCCTTTGCTACTGCTTTACTATATATACTAACTTTCGTAAGATTTATTTAACTTTATCTTTGTTATTTTATAGATTGCTATAATGCTTTTAAAAAAGAAAGTTATAAAGGTAAGCTAAGTAGCTATAGTAGCTTACGCTACTACTATTACTGCTACCCTTGCTAATAATAACACTCCCCCTTTAACCCTTAAGGGGCTTAGCAGTAAGCTACTATATAGTCCCTTTAAGTCTTTTAACGTTTTTAACAATTCTAACTACTTTAGTCTTAACGTTAATAGTAACAATAATATTAACCTTCTATTAATGTATAAGCTATATATACCTTCTTTTTTTTTCTTTAAGGGCTTAAAGCTAATTTATATAGCTATTATATCCTTTACTACTACTACCTTTCTTATTATTATAACTAAAACCCTGCCTATAGCAATGCTCTGCTACCTTACATTAATAACTAAAGTATAGGTACTTGCTCTTTTTTTATAAAGCTTTTACTAATAATTTAAATAAGCAAAAGCATTAAGTACGTCTATTGTATTAGCAGCAATAAGCTATATAACCTATACTATAGCGCCTTTTATAAAGATGCCCTTAAGCTTTGTTGCTTTTATAAAAAGGCTAAGCTACGCCTAGTAAGTTATAGCTTTTTTACTAAGCGTTTGCTAAACTAATTTTCTATAGAACCTTATCTATGCTTACTAAGTCTACTGCTATAAAGGCTTTTATTATATATTAAAGAGTAATAGCTTAGTAAAGTAAGTAGTTTGCTATAAGGACGCTATATAAGAGGTACTCTTAAGCGCGTAGGTTAATATAGCTAATATCTTTACTATAGTAGCGTTAATTAAGGTTAAGAAGTAAAACGTAAGTCTTTACTTGCTATAAGCTTTGCTGCTCTTTTGCTAATAGTTTATAAGCTATTAATAAAGCATATAACGTAAAGCTAGCCTTTAGTAGCATAACTCTAAAGCAAGATAAGATCTATATACTAGCTTATACTAGCTCTATGTCTTTAGCTAGCGTTTTAAAATTCTTTAATAACTATAAGGATAATACTAATACTAACTAAGCTTTATAATAGGTTTGCTAAAAGCTTACTATCTTCTTAGCTTTAAGGCAAGGGTATAGATAAAGAAAAGAAAAGTAGTTAAAAAAAAAAAAATTTGTTTTATATATAGCTAATAGTATAAAAGGGGATAATACTATGCTAGTTGTTTAATAGTAGTTTACTGTTAAGTTAATAGGTAGCTGCTTTAGTAGTAGGAAATTAACTCTTTTCTTTACTTCTTTTTTTTTTTTCTTTCCCTTAGTACCTTTACGCGCTTTTCCTTTAGTAATACTACCTTATAGTTAGCTAATAGGTTAGTTGCTATAAAGTTGCCCTTAGTATACTATAAGTTATTATCGTTAAAGTAATCCTTCTACTTAACTAAGTATTTATAGCAATAGCTTTTATACCTATAGTTAAGTATACGTTTAATCTTAAAGGTCTTATTAATAGAAAAAGGGTAATCTATTAGCTTAGTTAGTTTGCCTTCCTTACTATTAAATAGTTTTAAATTTATAGCGTTAAATATGTTATAGATTTAAATAGATAAAGGTAGCTAGAGTTAAAAAGCTAAGCTACTAGTCTTAACCTATCTCTTAATCTAGTAAGGCCTTATATACTTTTATATAAGCTTTTAGCTAGGTTGCTAAAGGTTTAAGTGCTTTATAAAAAGTAAAACCTAGTCTTTTACTTTAAAGTTTACTTTTTCCCTTTTTTAGTTATACTATTTCTTATAGCTTTCCTTAGCTTTATTTATTAAGGTTACTATAAGCTCGTAGAAAGCTTATAAGTTGTTAAGCTAGGTTTAAGCGTCTTTTAATAGGATTAACTACTTAAGCATATTCCTTAGGGCTTATAGGTATAGACCTAGAAGCAGGTACGTAGGTGTCTTGCTAATAGCTAAGTAGATAGCATTGTTATAAGCAAATTATACTAGTAAAAGGTTATTAGCTTAGTTAGCTTAGTCTTTAGCATAAAAGGTTTAAAAGTAGTATTTAATAAGTTAATTTTAGTATTCTATCTAGCTATTAGTCTATAAGTAAAATATAGTACTAAGTTGCTGCTTAATTATAAAGAGGTAGCAAAAGCTTTGCTAAAACTAGCTTATAAAAACAAAGCCTTTGTTTATAACAATTCTTATAGGTATACTAAAGAACTTAAAAACGTAATTAAAGAAAAGGTTTACTAGCTTATCGCTAATAATTTGCTTATAAGTTAGTATATAGAAAGCGTAACGTATATATCTATTAACTACTACTAGAATTAAGTTATAGGATTAGTGCTATCCCTTTGCTTTAAGGAGGTTTATTATAAAGTTTATAAAGATTTCCTTTTATAGCTTAGCTAGCGTAAGCAGTAAAGTAAGTTCGCTATAAAGTTAATAGTACCTTAGCTTTATAAGTTAGTACTTAATATATATAAAGATATACTTTTTAATGTCTTTTCTTAAGCTACGCTAATAGTACGTCCTTGCTATCTTAGTAAGTATATAGCTAACCCTTTAATACTTACTTATTAAGTTATTATAGAATAACATTAGTATTTTTAGTTTTACCTTAAGGGGTACGTAAATCCTTTCCTTAAACTAAATAAGCTAGTTAACCCTTTTAAACTAACTTTAACTTCCCTTTAAACTATCTTAGGCTTCTTTTATAACTCTATCTAAGGCAAGGAAAGCGTCCTTCCTTTACGCTTAATAAAGTGCTTCCTTAAAAGAAACTAAGTCTACCTTTAACGTTATAGTAAGCTCTTAATAAGGTTAAAGTAACCCTAAGTCTAACTCTTTACTATCCTTAGTCCTTTTCCTCTAAAGCCTTTGCCTAAGATAAGCTACCTATACTATAAGTACGCTTTGTTTAGTAAGCAGGGCGTTTAATAGTTATAAACTATATAAGCTTATAGCAACTTCTCTGCTCTATAGCTGTCAGGTAACTAAACGACCGGGGGAAGTTACGTAGGGAAAACCTAGCTGTTAAACCTACTTTAACCCCTCTTTAAGGTTATAGCAAACTATATATAAGGGAAAACAGGTTTACTAAAAGCATAAAAGGGGCTTAGAGATTAATACTTTATTAATAATACCTTTACCTTAAGGCGTACTATACCTGCTATAGTAAAGCCCTTATAACCTGCTAGTAAACAACCCTTAAGCTTACTTTATACCCTACTACTTTTCTTACTACTTAGTCTTTAATAGTTTAATCTTTCTTTATCTTCTCTATTAAGGCAAGGTAGACTAGTAAGAAGTAATATAAGCAATAAGAAGTTTATCTTAAGCAACTACTATCTCTTATAATAATAACTTAAAGATAGTTTAAAGCTAGACTACTAAAAGTCTATAGGACTTATAAAGCAATAACCTCTATAATAAACCTAAGGATACCTTAACCTAAGACGTTATCTTTAAGACCTAGGACTAGGTAACTGCTAACTTTAGTAGCTTTACTAAGGAAGAGCTAGATATATGTATCTAGGTTATAGTAAAAGAGCTATGCTTTTAATAAAAGAGAAACTACTTAGCTACCTTTAAAAGAAAGGAAGCGCCTATCTTAAATGCTTCCTTAAGCATTACCCCCCTTCTTATCCTTATAAGCAATAAGCAACCTTATAGAAAGTTAGCAGTAAGACTAAACCTTCCTTTAATCTTATAGTATAAAAGAGAAATATATACTAATTTTTAGTCTTTTTTTACGATCTTAAGAACTTACTTTTATATTTAACCTAATACTTTTAAAAAAGAAACAATAAAGGTCTTTTACGTAGTTATAGCCTTCTTACTAAAGGTTTACTAAAAGTAAGAGACGTACTTTGCTACTAGTTACAATAGTAAGATTATAAAGGTTACGTTTAACGAGTTTAAACAATAGCTTAAAAATAGTATTAATAATAGTTTAACGCGCTGCTTTAATGCTAGCATAAAGCTTGCTAACTACTTATAGTAAGCTTACTAAAAGTTTATATTATTCTTAGAGTTTTATAAAAACATTAAGGCAAAGCTCTTAAAACTTATACTACCCTTTTACTAAGTTTATAACTTCTTCTTTTACCTTTACCTTAAGCTATATAACTAAATACTTTATAGTAAGGTTTTAGCGAACTAGGTAGAAATAAAGAAGGCTAAGATTATTACTAAGACTTTCTTTAATAAAGAAACTAACTTAAAGCTAGTAGTAATATATAGTTAGTAACAAAAGTAAGTAGTACCTTTTATAAATACTAATTAAGAACTTTATATTAATAACACTAGCCTTTTGCAAAGACCCTATAATACCCTTTATAAACTAATCGTTTACTTTAAGTGCTAAGGACTAAGCTACTATAAGTTAAAATGCTTTGCCTTTAACTATAAAAAGTATTTATCTCTTTTATATACTATAGAGTTTTATAGTTAGCTATCCTACTAGTAACCTAAGAGGGTAGTCCTTATAGACTCCTTTTAAATCTATAGCAGTGCTAATAAAGAGCTATTAAGGGAGCTTAGCTAAGGATAAGGGTACGCTAGCCCTAAAGCTATTATGCTTAAGCTAGCGTATATCTAGTTTAACAGCAGATAGGTTGCCTTAAAAGTACTCTTTAACTTAAGAAGCAAAGTTAACTTAGTTAGCAAAAGGGTTATAAGGAATACGCCTTTGCTTCTAAGACCTAAGGTCTTTACTATAGTAAAAGACTCCTTTCTTAAGGTCTTTAGAAAAACTATAAAGCTATTTAAAATAACTAATAACTAAAAAGTTATAAAGAAGTGTTTACTTTTCTACGTAGTAGTAGAGATTAAAGAAGACGTAATTTTAAGGATGCTTTAGTTTAAGGTAATAGATCCTTATATTCGTTAAGTAAACAATAAATAAAACTACCCTTTATCTAAGGAGAGTCTTTCCTTAGTCCTTATATCTTTATAGCTAGCTCGTTCTATAAAATTCTATAAGTCCTTAAGGATTATTGCTTTTCCTTAGCTATATAACTATAAGACTTAAGATTAAGCTCTTAAGGAAGTTATAGTAACCTTACCCTTTAAGTATTATAACTACGCTAAGGTCTTTAATAAGGAAGAGGCAGCTAGGCTAGAACGTCTAGCTAGATATACGCACGCTATTAACCTTATTAACAATCCTTTAATGCCTTAAGGACCTATCTACTTACTTATAGAAAAGGAACTTTAGGTTTTATAGGACTACTTAAACAATGCTATAGCAAAAGGATAGATCTAAAGGTTAATAAGCCTTTACAGCGCCTTAGTACTATTTATCCTTAAGAAAGGAAGCAAGCTATAACTCTACGTTAACTACTATATACTAAACTAGATAACTTATAAGAATAAGGTACTACTCCCTTTAATCTTAAAAATCCTTAATTAACTATAAGGGGCAACGGTATTTACAAAGCTAGATCTAAAAGATATATATTACTAGATACGTATCTGCGAAAGTAATAAGTAAAAGACAGCCTTTTAATATAAATATAGCTACTTTAAATACTATATAATACCCTTTAGACTTACGAACGCCTTAGTAACCTTCTAGGAATATATTAACGATGTTCTATAGAGGTTAATTAACTACGTCTATATCGTTTACCTTAACAATATCCTTATCTATAGCTAAGACCTTGCTGCGTATATATAGCACGTTTACTAAGTCCTTAAAAGGCTATAAAGAAAAAGGCTCTTTACTAACCTCTTAAAGTATAAGTTTAGGGTTAATACGGTCTTATACCTAAGATTTGTTATCTCTTTAGAGGAGATCTATATAAAAAAGGATTAGGTTAAAGCTATTATAGACTAGCTATAACCCTAAAGCGTATACAACGTAATATTATTTCTTAGCTTTATAGGGTTCTATTAATAATTTATTAAGAACTATAGTAGGATTATAGTCCCTTTAATAAACATTCTTTAAGGGAAACGAAAGAGGAACTTTAAGCTAAGCTTTAGCGAACTTATAGCGTTTAATAGGTTAAAGCAAGCCTTTTTACAAAAACCTATCCTAACCTACTTTAACTTAACATAACTAACTTAAGTCTAAACTAACGTATTATAATTTATAATTAGCGTAATCTTATCCTAGGAAACGCAAAAAGATTACTAGTACCCTATAGCTTACCTCTTAAAGAAGCTAATAGGGCTAGAAATCTAATACTTAATACTAAACGCAGAGATATTAGCTATAGTTAAGGCATTTACTATATAGCAATACTACCTTATATATATTAATAAAGAGATCTAAGTTATTACTAACTACCTTAACTATAGTTACTTCGTAGAAAAGTTAAAACTAGCTACTAAGTAGGTTATAGCTATAAAAAAGCTATTCTTTTTTAACTTTTAGATTAAATACTAACTAAGGAAAGTTAATTTAGTAAACAGCCTATTAAGAAGAGTAGACTATAAAGATAAAGGGGTAATATAAATAGAACATAAAAGTATACTCTTTACGTTCCTTTAGCGATTTATAAGTAAAGCAAGATATACTATAAATAAGAAGACTAAGCTAAAAGGCAATACTATATATAAAGTAAGGTCTTTATTACTGCTATAGAGCAGAGAGGTTACTATAAGCTTATATAGTTTATAACTATTAAACGCCTTATTTACTAAACAAGGCATACTTATAGTATAGGTAGCTTATCTTAAGTAAAAGCTTTAAAGGGAAGGGACTAAGGATAGTAAAGAGTTAGACTTAAGGTTGCCTTAACCTTATTAAGAGCTTGCTGTAACGTTAAAGGTAAACCTAGTCTCTTTTAAGGAGGTACTCCGTTAAGCGTAAAAGAAAGACGCTTTCTTTGCCTTAGATAAAGTTATAAAAGAAGCTTAAGATAGTTTAAAGGGAAGTTAAAGTTAGTCTAAAGGTATTAACTAGCTTATTTAGTTTAAAAGAAGGATTTATATACCCTTTAAGGTAAAACTAAAAATACTAATGTTATTCTATAATAACTTAATAAGTAAGCATTAAGGGGTTAGCTATATACTTACTAAGATAGTAAGGACGTACTACTAGCGCAGCCTAAGAAAGGACGTTAAAAAGTATATTTCTATATGTATTAAGTGCTAACTTATAAAGCTAAGGTACTATTAACTTTATAGTAAGCTTGCTTTACTGCTTACGCTAGCTAGGCTATAAGAAGAAATCTTTATAGACTTTATAACAGACCTCCTTAAAGTAAAAGGATAGTACTAATCCTATAACTTAATTCTAGTAGTAGTTAATAAATATATATATTACGCCTTCTATATACTAACTTATAAGTAAATTACTAGTAATAGGCTAGTAAACCTTTTCCTTAATTATATCTTTAAGTTCTTTAGTATACCTATAGGAATTATTATAGATAAGGGCTTTATCTTTATAAGCTAGTTTTAGCAAAGCTTTTACTACCTTTTTACAATTAAGCAGCAACTTAGCACTATATTCTACCTATAAACTAATAGCTAGATAGAACGCTAAAATTAACTTATTAAATACTACCTTTAAACCTTTTATACTAAAGACTAAGCTAACTAAGCTAATAACCTTTTGCTAGTATAATTTGCTTATAACAATGCTATCTACTTAGCTACTAGCGAAACACCTACGTACCTGCTTCTAGGTCTATACCTATAAGCCCTAAGGAACATACTTAAGCAGTTAATCCTATTAAAGGACGCTTAAACCTAGCTTAACGACTTATAAGCTTCTTATAAGCTTATAGTAACCTTAATAAATAAAGCTAAGGAAAGCTATAAGAAATAGTATAACTAAAAAAAGAAAAAAGTAAACTTTAAAGTAAAGGACTAGGTCTTACTTTCTACGAAGCACTTAAACCTTTAGCAACTTAGCTAGAAGCTTATATAAAGGTATATAGGACCTTACTAGATTAAGAGATAGGTTAAGACTAGTAGCCTAGCTTTCTAACTCTAGCTACCTTTGTCTATTAAAATCTATAACGTGTTTAACGCTATAAATTTAAAACTGTTTAAGAGTAAGAAAGGCAAACTAACTAAGCTAATAGATTACCCCTTCTTCGTTAATAAAACCTTTAAGATTAAACGTATACTTAACTATAGACACAAAGGCTATTACTATAAATACTTAGTTAAGTAAAAGGATTACTTTAACGATAATAACTTATAGTATACTAAGGGCAACTTTATAGCAACTAACCTGCTAGCTAACTATAAGGCAGCATTACTAAAGGAGGAACGCGTAAAAGCACTAAAGGAAAGAAAAAGGAAAAGGAAGTAAAGAAAAAAGAGTTAATTTCCTACTGCTAAAGCAGCTGCTTATTAACTTAACAGCAAACTACTATTAAATAACTAGCGTAGTATTATCCCCCTTATACTATTAGCTATATATAAAACAAATTTTTTTTTAACTACTTTTCTCTTCTCTACCTATACCCTTACCTTAAAGCTAAGAAGACAGCAAGCTTTTAGCAAACCTATTATAAAGCTTAGTTAGTGTTAGTATTGTTTTTATAGTTATTAAAGAATTTTAAAACGCTAGCTAAAGACGTAAAACTAGTATAAGCTAGCATATAGATCTTATCCTGCTTTAGAGTTGTGCTACTAAGGGCTAGCTTTACGTTATACGCCTTATTAATAGCTTATAAACTATTAGTAAAAAAGCAGCAAAGCTTATAGCAAGTAAAGACTTACGTTCTGCTTCTTAACCTTAATTAACGCTGCTATAGTAAGGATATTAGCTATATTAACCTACGCGCTTAAGAGCGCCTCTTATACAGCGTCCCTATAGCAAACTACTTACTTAGCTAAGCTATTACTCTTTAATATATAATAAAAGCCTTTATAGCAGTAGACTTAGTAGGCGTAGATAAGGTTCTATAGAAAATTAGCTTAGTAAACGCTTAGCAAGAGAGCTATAACCTACTAGGCGTAGCTTAGCCTCTTCGTAGAAGCAATAAAGCTTAAGGGCATTTTTGCAAAAAGCGCTATAGCATAGGTTATACAGCTTATTACTACTAATACAATAGATATACTTAATGCTTTTGCTTATTTAAATTATTAGTAAAAGCTTTATAAGGAAAAGGTAAGCACTTATACTTTAGTTATTAATATAAGGCAGTAGAGCATTGCTATAGGCAAGGTCTTAGTTATAATAATAAGAGAAGTAGTAGTAGCAAAGGACGTAATAGCTATATAAATTAGCTTTAAGCCCTTAAAAAAGAAGAAAGAAGGTATATATAGCTTATACACTAACAAAAGGTTAATATTATTGTTACTATTAACGTTAAAACTAAAGCAGTTAAAATCGTTAAAAACGTTAAAAGACTTAAGGGGACTATATAGCAGCTTGCTGCTAAGCCCCTTAAGGGTTAAAAGGGGAGTATTATTGCTAGCAAAAGCAGTAGCAATAGCAGCAGCGTAAGCTACTATAGCTGCTTAGCTTACCTTTATAACCTTCTTTTTTAAAGGTATTATAGCGATCTATAAAATAACAAAAACAAAGTTAAATAAATCCTATAAAAGTTAGCATATATAGTAAAGTAGCAGCAAGGGAAAGGATAACGCATAGAAAGGTTAATAAGGGCTTAGAAAAGGCTTAACGAAGCAATAGTAATAATAAAGGAAAAAGAAAGAAAAAGAAAAAGAAAAAGGAAAAAGAAAAGGAAATAAGTAGCTTAGAAAGGTAGGCGTTTATAAAAGAGCTTTAAAGGACAAAAGAAGTAGCCTAAGCCTTTAACGCGTTGCGCTACCTAAAGTAAATAAGAAGTAAAAGCATCTAGCTACGTTAAAAAAAGAACAAAGAAACAGTGCCCTACAGCTTGCCTACCCCTAACTATAACAAAGGGTTATAGTAGGGTTACTATAAGGTTATAAGATAAGGCAGCTTTAGCTGTTTAAGCACTAACCTTAAGGACAAGGTCGCTAAAAAAGGGGCATCCTGTTAAGTAACTAAACGACTAAGGGAAGTTATATAAGGAAAACCTAGCTGTTAAACCTACTTTAACCCCTCTTTAAGGTTATAGCAAACTATATATAAAGGAGGATAGGTCTACTAAGAGCATAAAGGGGGCTTAGAGATTAATGCTTCGTTAATAACACCCTTACCTTAAGGCGTGCTATACCTGCTATAGTAAAGCCCTTATAACCCGCTAGTAAACGACCCTTAAGCTCGCTTCGTACCCTACCACTCTCCTTACTACCTAGTCTCTAACAATAGCAGTAGCAAAGACCTTACTTTATATATAGTATTGCTTTTTAGCTTAGTCTTCTTATCCTTAGCGTATCTTACTTTACTTATAAATCGCTAAAAGAACGTAGAAAGTATACTTTTACGTTCTATCTATATTACCCCTTTGTTTTTATAGTTTACTCTTCTTAATAAGCTATTTACTAAATTAACTTTCTTTAGTTAGTATTTAATTTAAAAGTTAAAAGGGGATAGCTTCTCTATAGCTATAACCTACCTAGTAGCTAGTTTTAACTTCCCTACGAGGTAACTATAGTTAAGGTAGTTAGTAATAACTTAGATCTCTTTATTAGTATACATAAGGTAGTATCGCTACATAGTAAACGCCTTAACTATAGCTAATATTTCTACGTTTAGTATTAAGTATTAGATTTCTAGCCCTATTAGCTTCTTTAAAAGGTAAGCTATAAGGTACTAGTAACTTCTTTACGTTTCTTAAGATAAGATTATACTAATTATAAATTATAATACGTTAGTCTAAACTTAAGTTAGTTATATTAGGTTAAAGTAAGTTAAGATAGGTTCTTTTAAGAAGGCTTGCTTTAACCTGTTAAACGCTATAAGTTCGCTAAAGCTTAGCTTAAAGTTTCCTTTTTATTTTTTTTAAAGAATATTTATTAAAAGGATTATAATCTTACTATAGTTTTTAATAAATCGTTAATAAAACCTTATAAAGCTAAGAAATAATATTACGTTATATACGCTTTAAGGTTATAGCTAGTCTACAATAGCTTTAACCTAATCTTTTTTTATATAAATCCCCTTTAAAAAGATAACAAATCTTAGGTATAAGACTATATTAACCTTAAACTTATACTTTAAGAGGTTAGCAAAGAACCTTCTTTTTTATAGCTTTTTAAGGACTTAGTAAACGTACTATATATACGTAGTAAGGTCTTAGCTATAGATAAGGATGTTATTAAGGTAAACAATATAAACGTAGTTAATTAACCTTTATAGGACATTGTTAATGTATTCTTAGAAGGTTACTAAGGCGTTCGTAAGTCTAAAAGGCATTATATAGTACTTAAAGTAGCTATATCTATATTAAAAGGCTATCTTCTACTTATTACCTTCGTAAATACGTATCTAGTAGTACGTATCCTTTAGATCTAGCTTTATAAATACTATTGCCTTTTACAGTTAATTAAGGATTTCTAGAATTAAAAGGAGTAGTGCTTTGTTCTTATAGGTTATTTAGTTTAGTATACAGTAGTTAACATAAAGTTATAGCTTGCTTCCTTTCTTAAGGACAAATAGTACTAAGGCGCTATAAAGGCTTATTAACCTTTAGATCTAACCTTTTGCTATAGCATTGTCTAAGTAATCCTATAAAACCTAAAGCTCTTTCTTTATAAGTAAGTAAATAGGTCCTTAAGGCATTAAAGGGTTTTTAACAAGGTTAATAGCGTATATTCGTCTAGCTAAACGTTCTAGCCTAGCTACCTCTTCTTTATTAAAAACCTTAGCGTAGTTATAATACTTAAGGGGCAAGGTTACTATAACTTCCTTAAAAGCTTAATCTTAAGTCTTATAGTTATATAGCTAAGGAAAAGCAATAATCTTTAAAGACTTATAGAATTTTATAGAACAAGCTAGCTATAAAAACATAAAAACTAAGGAAAAACTTTCCTTTAATAAGAGGTAGTTTTATTTATTGTTTACTTAATAAATATAAAGATCTATTGCCTTAAACTAAGGTATCCTTAAAATTATATCTTCCTTAATCTCTACTACTACGTAAAAAAGTAAACACCTCTTTGTAACTCCTTAGTTGTTAGTTATTTTAAATAGCTTTATAGTTCTTCTAAAGACCTTAAGAAAGAAGTCCTTTGCTATAGTAAGGACCTTAGGTCTTAAAAGCAAAGGCGTATTCTTTATAACCTTTTTACTAACTAAGTTAACTTTACTTCTTAAGTTAAAGAGTACTTTTAAGGTAACCTATCTGCTATTAAACTAGATATACGCTAGCTTAAGCATAACAGCTTTAAGGCTAGCGTACCCCTATCCTTAGCTAAGCTTCTTTAATAGCTCTTTATTAATATTACTATAAATTTAAAAAGAGTCTATAAAGACTACCTCCTTAGGTTACTAATAAGGTAGCTAACTATAAAACTTTATAGTATATAAAAGAAACAAATATTTCTTATAGTTAAAGGCAAAGTATCTTAACTTATAGTAGCTTAGTCCTTAGCACTTAAAGTAAACAATTAGTTTATAAAAGGTATTATAAGGTCCTTATAAAAAGCTAACGTTGTTAATATAAAGTTCTTAATTAGTATTTATAAAAGGTACTACTTACTATTATTATTAACTATATATTACTACTAGCTTTAAGTTAGTTTCTTTATTAAAGAGAGTCTTAGCAATAATCTTAGCTTTCTCTATTTCTACCTAGTTCGCTAAAACCTTACTATAGAATATCTAGTTATATAGCTTAAGGTAAAGGTAAAAGAAAAAGTTATAAACTTAGTAAAAGGGTAGTATAAGTTCTAGAAGCTTTGCTTTAATGTTTTCGTAGAACTCTAAGAATAATATAAACTTTTAGTAAGCTTACTATAAACAGTTAGTAAGCTTTATGCTAGCATTAAAGTAGCGTATTAAACTATTATTAATACTATTTTTAAGCTATTATTTAAACTTATTAAACGTAACCTTTATAATCTTACTATTATAACTAGTAGCAAAGTACGTTTTTTACTTTTAGTAAACCTTTAGCAAAAAGGCTATAACTATATAAAGGACCTTTATTGTTTCTTCTTTAAAGGTATTAGGTTAGATATAAAAGTAAGTTCTTAAGATTATAAAGAAAGACTAAAAATTAGTATATATTTTTCCTTTATACTATAAGATTAAAGGAAAGTTTAGTCTTACTGCTAACTTTCTATAAGGTTACTTATTGCTTATAAAGATAAGAAGGAGGGTAATGCTTAAGGAAGTATTTAAGATAAGCGCCTTTTCTTTTTTAAAAGTAGCTAAGTAATCTTTCTTTTATTAAAGGTATAGCTCCTTTGCTATAACCTAGATACGTATATCTAGCTCTTCCTTAGTAAAGCTACTAAAGTTAGCAGTTACTTAGTCCTAGGTCTTAGGGATAACGTCTTAGGTTAAGGTATCCTTAGGTTTATTATAGAAGTTATTGCTTTATAAGTCTTATAAACCTTTAGTAGTTTAGCTTTAAACTATCTTTAAGTTATTATTATAAGAGATAGTAGTTGCTTAAGATAAACTTCTTATTACTTATATTACCTTTTACTAGTTTACTTTACTTTAATAAAAAAGATAAAAAGAGATTAAACTATTAAAGACTAAGTAGTAAGAAAAGTAATAGGGTATAAAGCAAGCTTAAGGGTTATTTACTAGCAGGTTATAAAAGCTTTACTATAGTAGGTATAGTACGCCTTAAGGTAAAGGTATTATTAATAAAGCATTAATCTCTAAGCCCCTTTTATACTTTTAGCGGACCTATCCTTCCTTATATACTATTCGCTGTAACCTTAAAGAGGGGTTAAAGTAGGTTTAATAGCTAGGTTTTCCCTACGTAACTTCCCCCCGGTCGTTTAGTTACCTAACAATATACTTATAAAAGTATATGTTATAAAGCGTAGTAATAATACTAAGATCTATAGTATTAAGTTAAGCTTTAGTAATACGTCTTTAAGCTTTAGTTATACTAATAAAAGCACTTAATAAAGTAAGCTTATAAACATTATCCCCTTAGGTATCTTACCCTTAAGCTTTAGACAAAGCCCTTAGTGCTCCTTTTAATAGGTAAGCAACGCCTTTTAAGGTTTACGCTTTTAGCCTAATAGCTTTAAGGGTAAGCTTTAGTTAGATATTATTAAAGGTTAGCTGCTTAAGCTTTTAGTAGCTATCTAAGCAAAGGTCCTTCTAAAGGTTAATAACGTTCTAGATCTTATAGGTCTAAGCCTTATTTTCTAAGGCTTAGAACTATATAACCTAGTTAGTAATTAAGTAAAGCTTAGGTTCCTTTTACTAAGCTTAGATAGCTATGTTAAAAGCTTAGAAAAGTTAAGTTAAGAATAAAAGGTAGTAGAATAAAGATTAGTAAAAGAAATAGAAACTTAAGAATTAAAGATAAAGATTTAAAGAAAAGATAAGGAAAAGAAAAATAAGTATAGTACTTTTTAAAGCTTAAAGTTCTTAGTTTAAGAACTATATAAGCTTATAACTATTATATAGTTATAAGGAGCTACTTAGTAAGCATAAAATATAGTAATTAATTATTTACTATTCTTATTTATAAAAGGCGCTTTAGCTTTTACTTTATACTACTTAAGCTTACGTAATTAAGCTTTAGATCCCTTATTATAAAGCTCTTAAGGAAGGATCTAAGGCTTATAAGGAGGATTATAACGCTTATAAGGAAGGTCCTTTAGCACGCTTTACGTACTAACTTATAAAGCTTTATTCTAGATCGTAAGCTCTAATACACAAGGTTAGTCTAGATTTATGTTAGACCGATCTAAGCTCTGATTAGGCAGGTCTTCCTATACCCGGATTACATAAGCCGAGTGCTGAGTCTGTCCTACGACGACATCGCAACCAACGCAGAGGTCTTGAGGGTTTGCCCCCCGTGTTGGCTTTCGAGGAGAGGCGCCGTCTGTGCCCCGAAACAGGAGACCAACGCGATACAACAACGTTGGAGGGCGAGAACTCGTACGAGCACGATATCAGACGCGAGCTCTGTACGAGAACTCCGCAGGTCGAGTCCCTTTGCCCCCCTCGCCATCGAGGTCCGGTGTTAGGCGAGCCCCAGATCATGACGTAATCAAATTGGACTCGAGGTCGCGACCAGGAGGCCGGTGGCTTGCTCCCGGTGACCGATCGCTGGTGATGCGGGTGCTTGGGGGGGGGGGGGGGGACTGGGCATCTTGGCTTCTGTCTCGGTGGACGAGCACTCGTGCCGCATATGTATGCAGTAAATGTACGGAGTATGGGAGAAACAACACTGCTTAGAGAGCATCGAGATCAACGCGATACTGGGGGTGCTCGGGAGATCGAGAAGGAAGAGAGAGGCGGCGGGAATGACGTGTGAATTTTCTCTCCTGTCCATGGGGAGACTGTAGGCCGCATGCCTCAGTGCTCCGGAGCATTTATCTCCATATCCATCGCGCTTCATTCACTGCTGTCGACGTCACATTGTCGCGCCGGTCGCTGCCAGGTGAGAGGACTACAGTCTGACCCCTGAATGATTGTCATTTTTGTGGGCCTTAGAGACCTCGGGGCAGACCTATGACACGGCGTCCTGCACTATCAAATTGATTATCTAAGCGGCTGCAGAGCTGTTATCGAGATACGGCGTAGACCCGCATACTGTAGGCATGTACGGAGGGCGCGGCCAAAAGTTTTGCACCGCCTAACCCTAACCCTTGCTTACTCCCCTCTCTCTCCTTCCTGTTACCTGCAGTACTTGCCTCTGCTATAAGCACAGCGAGCACTATACGCTAAGCACGCTGCTGTTTAGGCAGCTTACTTATAGGCTATAGCGAGGAGTTGCGCTATAAGCAAGGAAAAGATAGAGAGGAAGAAGTCCTAGGAAGTACTCCTGCGATAACGTAAGCGAAGGTTAGGGTTAGGCGGTGCAAAACTTTTGGCCGCGCCCTCCGTAATTGGCTAAGGACCCCTGCGAATACCTGCACGAAAGCGGAGCACTTACAAACATTCAGGGGTCAGACTGTATGCGGGTTTGGCTGTCACTCCGTATCTCGTAGGGCGATGGAGCGAGAGCGAATCGGCACAGGTGGTTCTGACCAAACGTGAAGCTGTTCAAGCCAGAGACAAGCCTGCGTGGGGATGTGAGTTGGCATGGCATCAAGCAAGGGGGAAGGGGAGAGTTTCTGATTTCTTTTTCCTTGACCAAGCGTGGTGCCTATCAGGTGGCTACTCCGTACTACGGAATAGTATCGTGAACAAGTACGGAGTAGAAGCCGGGCCGCTCTGAGCCATGCCGCCTTTGCTCTTTTGTCTAGGCATCGATGTATGTGGTGGGCGCCCGGCACAGAAAGGCCGCACTGGATGGAGGTCGTGAGGGGTTGGAAGACGATTTGGATGCACGTGTATGCAGAGGGAAAGCTTCGGGATGACGCCTTACCGGCAAATCCTCTGCTCACAGGAACTGTGTATATGTACGGAGTACGGAGTACGGAGTTCTGTGGTGATTTGTTGCATGGCCTAGCGTTCGCAGGATGCTTTCCATGGATCCCGGATCCCATGGCCGGTCATATCCATGGATGGATATCGAGGGTGACGGTCCCGGAGAGGAGCATGCAGTGCCTGAATCGCTCGACGGCGAATGAGGTCCCGGACCCCGTGCCAGTACTCGTAGGCCCTCCGTGCTACGGCTGCTCCGCAAGGATCGATGGCCCATTCAGCTTGCAGGACGGCACGCACTGTGAAGTCGAAGCTGCCGTTCCTGCAGTGCGACCGAAGCCGTGGGATCGATTTGCCGTCCGCGGGGAGATTCCGAGCCGGTTCTGGCTGCGCATGATGGAAGGGAGGGCACGTGCGGATGGAGGCTGTTCCTGGTTGGATGGAGGGAGGATGTTCTGCACCTGAACAGCCGAATCTGGACTCGCACTCGACCTGGATGCCTCTGAGACTGTGCTGTAAACTCAGTGGATGTGCTCCGTACGAACGTCGACTCTCAGTACGGAGTACGGAGTACAAACACACCGTAGTCCATGTAGGCATCACGCTGTGTTCGAAAGATTGCGTCGTGCTGCAAACCCCGCGCTCCGTGATATGTGCAAGAAACCTTGAGCCATCCATATCCCGTGTTTGGAGGAACAATACTCCGTAGAATGGATTGTTTGGGGAGACTCAAGGTTCGACTAGAGCAGGTGCAGCGGGATTCGGGGAGCAACCTGCTCCACAGGAAAGTCCCCGCTCCACCAGTGACTCCTGGATGATGCCGGGCTCCTCGAGCTGTTCGTGATTTGTCACCGTGCCCGTCCTCGTACGAGAAGTACCGCATATTAGTACTAGGTACCTATCGCGCGAGAGACTGATTGCCTCATGACGCCATCCCAAGATCGTCCATCCGCTTGGATGCGCTCGCGATGAGCCGTCAAGCGCAGCTCATTTGCACCACGAATGTTGCCGTACGAGCGCGCCTCTCTCTCTCAATGTCTGGAGTGCGGAGTACTCTGTACCTGTGGCCGTACTGCGTACAAGTACTCCGTACTCCGTACTACTGCTCGTACGATCTCGAGTACGAGAGGTACTGAGTACCTAGTACTACTAGTAGTACCTACCAACGCCGGGCACAAACCAACCTGCCTAATCTATCTAATTCAACTCTAATTTAAGGGGCCATTTCCCTAAATTAACCTAATTTAAATTAACATAGCTAACGACTTAATCCTTTCTTAATTTGTAAAGCAAATTAGTTTTTTTATATATATATATATATCTTCTAATTTTCTTTCTTGTATAAAATTTTATTTTAATGCATTTTACTATCTAAGGTAGATACCTATGCGTATTAGCTAATTAGAATTATCTAGCTAAACCTTAGACTAAGCAAATTGTCTAGCTAATTGCTAGCTAAACTTAACAACGCGCTCTTATTAGCTAGCGCAGATGTAACTTACACAAAGCCTACAACACTAAAAAATAATATCTGCTAGCCCTTTTTCCTTTTTACATTAGCTTCCTTTTCTCTTTCTTTATCAACGCCTTTATTAACGCTCCCTACCCCCCTACTAAGCCCCTCTTAAACGCTACTACAGGGCATTAAGATCCTTATAATGCCTTTATAATAGCTTTATTATTAGAAGATATCTCTTCTTTCTTCTTTTCCTTGTTAACAGCCCTAATCTAGACTATCGCTAACTAGCTTCTTAAGATTAGTACCCCCCTGCCTAGCTTAAACCTTTCCTTTAACAACCTCCTAAAGCTTAAGAAGAAGAAATGCAAGTATATCCTCGCTAAATAAGTACATAGGCATATCCCTTGTTAGTCCTAGATCTATCTCTATAAGTACAATTTAATTCTTACGAAAGCTTCTGCTAGTCTCTCGGTAAGCACAACCTTCTAGCTTTGCTAACTCTACGACTCGCAGAAGAATCTTAAGGACAGTCTATACAATATAAACAGGTTATCCTTGTCCACTATTGCCTATCTTTTTAGTATATACCGCATCTAGAATAACTCTAAAGAGACTAAGCTAGCGTCGTCTCTATTGCCCTCGCCGTCGCTGATTCTTAAAAGCATTACCGCTATACAGCAGCTACCGCAAAAGCCTCTCTTAATCTCGTTAGTTACTACCTTCTGCTAACGTCTTATTAACTAGATCGTTACTTCTATAGTCCCTTTCTCTATCGTCGAAAACCTTCTTTTCTATAAGATACTATAGACGCTGCAAAAGATCGTCGAGAAAGCCCTGCCCTAATTATATATAACAATCTAAAGAATAGTTTAGTCCGCCTACATTAAGAAGAAGGAAGCTTTATAGAAAAGCTTCGTAGATGCCTCCTTTATAGTAAATCTATCGTTTAACCTATAGTCTTCGCTAAACAGCATTCCTATAGTTAAAGTGCTCTATTACTATATTTCTAAGGAAATAGACTTCTATACAAAGCTCCTTGCTTTCTAAGAGATTAAAGGTATATACTTTAGTAAGAATATTGCTTTACTTCTAATTAAAGTCCTTAAGGAGTACTTTATTACACTAAGGAAGATTAAATACTTTATTCTTAACAACGCTAAGTTAAACACAACGAGCATTATACATATTTTCTTTTACTTTAGAGTGCCTCTTTACTCCCCGTTAGTTAAGGAAGAAGTAAGGATTCGCTAGCTACGTTGCTAAGGCTATGTCCTTAACCTTATCGCTAAAGCTTTTCTTAATAGGTCTAATATAAGCTGTTAATTTACTATCGCGAAGCTCGTTTAGAGGCTTTACAATGTAGTCTAGCACATCCGTCGCTCGCTACAGCGCTGCTCTAATTTCTTATGCCTTATAGCTACCTCTAACCTTAACCTAAAGACCCGACGCATCGTATACGACCTCCTAAGCAATATTTAACTATAGCTAAACTAGTAAACGCGCTAGAATTTAATGTACACAATAATCGAGCGCGCCTTAGCCTTACAGCAAGTCCTTAATTAATTCTATATAAACAGCATCGCTAATCCCTAGCCTTCCCGCTAAATGCCTCTCTTAGACTAGATTAACCCCTAAGAATAGTATCTTTTAAGCAAGATTAAGAGTATCTTAGGTCTTTGCAAAGCAAAAACAAAGAAATTTAAAAGGGGCACGCTAGCGTTAATTGTATACATTATGCATAGCTTCTTTTTGCTAAAAAAGCATTTTAAACGCCTTAAAAGTCTATCTTAAGAGTCCTTCCTAGAAATTAAATGCACAGCTAATTTATATAGATTCCTATCTAGCCTAACAGCGCACTAAGACACCGGCCCTCCTTAGGCAAACGTAGACGCCCGCGATCTAAGATAGGATATCCTAGGCTCTTGCTAAGATTAATTAATACAGCATTCTTATACAAGACACACCGGTGTATTAGTTAGCCGTTATCCTCTATCTAGCACAGCGCTTTAACTTCGTCGGATACCTTATCGAGGAAGAATTTAAACGGCACCGTATCTACGAGATGTTTATGTCCTTCTATAAGCGTTAGTAGCCTAAAGCTATTACAACTTTAATTGTATAGCAGGAAAGAGAAAGCGCCCTTAAGTCCTATTACATTCTTAGCGAATTCTATAGCCCTGTAGCACAAAAAGCTAGCAGCCTTATAGAGGAACTTAACATATACTTTACAGAGAGATTACAGTACAAGCTAGACGCGCTAGCATAGTAGCAGCAAGCTTCTTATACCTATCCTACGCTGTTAAGGATAGCAAGAGACATCCTCTCTTGTCTAGCTGCATTAGCGGATACTAAGAGGCTGTTTAGCAAGGCCTAGATTACGATTTTAGACCAACAGCATACCCTAAACAACAAAACATTAGAGTAGATATACTGCCTAGGTAGCTAAGCATAATAATTATACGCAAAGATACCTTCCTAGCGTCTAACTAAGATGCCCCACAGTTAGACTAATTTACCTAATTTAAATCAGCTAAAATAGCCTTAATTTAATTTCAAGGCCAGCCGCCCTAATCCAAGAAAAAACGCTCTTTGAATTAAATTGTGCCCGGCGTTGGTACCTACTACTCCGTAGTAGTAGGTACTTATGCAGCCGCCGAACCCCGGGAAGCTCTTGCCTCCCGAGACATCAGCCCCGCCACGAAGAGGGCAAGCGCGACAGAGAATACGGAGTACGGAGTACTAGAGAGAAAGAGAGACCGTGGGGGAAAGTCGGCTCCCACTGCCAAGTCAGGGAGGGATTCAGGAAGGCAGGGGCTGACGGTCGCCGGCCGGCCCTTCTTTTTTTTTTTCTCGAAAAGCGCTCGATTTCTAAGCAGCTGCAGCGAGCCAATCCCGATCGAGACCACGCCCCGGGGTCAAGGCATGTGCGACTGCAGCGCTCCTTCCTGCACATGCACTCCCTCCCATCCAGCCTGTTGACGACGGAGTTTCGAAATTCAAATGCAACTTGCGATCGTCGACCCTCCAGTTCCCACGATCATTGCAGAGAAGTTGCTTCACTCTTCCCATTTTCCCGGCTTGCCCTCTTGCCTTCTTGTCCTCTTGCCCTCTCGCCCTTTCGCCCTCTCGCCCTCTTGCCCTCTTCCTCACCCCCGTCATCCTCGCTTCTCCGTCTTCTCCTCGAGCTTCCTCCCTCCCTTTTTGGATGACAGCGAAGGCTCTTTTTTGGCATACCATCCATTCTTCCTTGATACTACTGTAGTCATCCTCCTCACCCGCGCCACGGGCCATCGCCATCGACGAACCCAAATCGACTGATTTGTACGAGAACGAATCCCGAAACCCGTCTATCCGCACGAACTCCGTACAATTCGATTCTTTTGCGCCATCTTCCCGGACCCTAGACAACCCGGACAACCCGGACATCCACGAGACAGGCCGTGGCATCCTTCATTATTCAGCTTGTCTCTTCTGCTTCTTCTTTATTTTTTTTTCTCATTCCATTGCATCGCGCAAGGATCAGAAGCGCATCGGCATTTTCGGGCACAAGGAACCTCAATTAAGTTTTCAAGAAGGATGAGGGTGTGAGAGGCATTGGATATCCTTCAAATTCGGACTGTCCCCAACAACGACGACGACGACGAGCCAACACAACGTCGCAATCATCTTTTGCCCTCGCTGCGCCTCTCGTCTTTGACCGTCGAGAGTCACTGGGCCCCGAAAGCGCATGCGGTCTCCTCGTCGTTCGGAGGATCGAAGAAAACAGCGAAGCCCCTCCACGGCTCGTCCTTCCCCGTTCTCGCGGCACACCAGCTTTTCTCCACCTCGGCGGAGAAATTTCTCTACGCATGAGTTGACGGCTTCGAATTTGCAGTCGAGCAGCGGGCTGAGAATCGGAACCTGGAGGCACGGAGAATTCACTACAGAAAGATCCGTAAACTTCGACAGGCCGCCCGGTTGTCACTATCGCACGTCGGCTGAGAGAAGGTTTCTTCAACTTCAAGTCCTGGGGAGGACTGCCGAGCCATCTTCCTCCAGAGAGCTCCACAGCGACAGAGAGATCCTCAACAAAGAAGAAAGGGATCACCGCGATATCCAGAATGGGTCACTTGTACGTCGACTGGAGAAAGGACTATTCCACTGTTCAAAGGCTTCCGGAGACGCTGTGAAGGAGTCTTTCGGCTGATGCAGGGCAAACAGGGCACTCGGCACTGCGCTGGAATGGCCCGAGGCCAAAAAGCGCGCCCGCCAGGTCAGAGAATGGGGCATCAAGGTTCGTCGCTCGCCCGATCCTTGCCAGCCTCCCCCCCTTGGCTAATGAGATACGCGCATGGCATAGCAATTGCTGGAGATCTGGAATAAGGCAAAGGGCAAGGAACGGGATGCCATGCTTTGGGGAGACGAGGTGAGACCACTGTGACTGCCCGATCGCGAGAAGCACCTTCGCTAAACACCATGCCAGGTCGAGTATCTCGTCGTCGCATTCTCCAAGGACAACCAGAAGGTCCTGTTGTCTCTGCGGCAGGCCGAGATATTGAAAGCCCTCGCCGCGGACAAGGAGCTTGCAGATGCTGGTTGTGTTCCCGCGTTGCAGGATGGAAAACCTGCCAAGAACAAGTAGGGCTCCGCCGTTCCATTCTACCCTGGCCTCGCTTCAGGACGAGTTCAGACGACTGATCATCCCTCGTTCTAGGGCGTCTCTACCTGTCTTTCACCCGGAGTTCGGCCGCTTCATGCTGGAAGCGACGCCCGGAAAGCCCTGGGGCATCGGCTTCAAGGAGCTCCTGCTGGTCGAGGGCGACATGAAGCTCAGAAGAAAGATCGCCAAGGCGCACATGCTCAGCACCGAATTCCCCATCACACTCACCACGTTTCCGCAAATCGGGATCCCGGGCCAATTCACCCAGCCCTACTACCCGCCATCCGGGCCGAGATTGCGCTCGCAGTTCGTCCCCGACGAGATCGCCAACCCGCACATCCGTTTTCCTACTCTTGCCGCCAACATTCGCTCTCGCCGGACAAGAAAGGTCCAGGTGAACGTGCCTGTCTTCCACGACAAGCACACGCCTCGGCCCTGGAGAGACCCTACCGTCAACTACGATCTTCACGACTGGCCCGAAGATGATGATGTACGCAAGGGAGCCGCTCCAGACGATTTCATCCACATGGATGCCATGGCTTTCGGTATGGGAAGCTGTTGTCTGCAGATCACGCTTCAAGCCAAGAATATCATCGAGGGGCGAGAAATGTACGATCAGCTTTTGCCCCTGGGCCCCATTATGTTGGCTTTGACCGCTGCGACGCCCATCTACAAAGGATTCCTCGCAAACACCGATGTGCGGTGGAATCAGATTAGCCGCGCCGTTGACTGCAGGACGCCGGAGGAGATGGGAGAAAAGGTGAGTTTGCGACGAGGAACAACTCTTCTTCCCCAATCGAGCAGGCCACTGACAAGGAGCAGCCTCTGGAGAACGACAGATGGCGAATTCCCAAGTCGCGATACGCCTCCAACTCCACCTACATTTCCACGGATTCGAGGCTGAGGGAGGAGTACCTCGATCCGGATTTGGTAATCGATCCCGACATCAAGGCCCAGCTTGTCGAGGGTGGAATGGACGATCGATTGGCGACCCACTTCGCGCACCTGTTTATTCGAGACCCCATTGTCGTTTTTGAAGAGGACCTCGAGGTGCTCGATCTAAACAAGACGGACCACTTTGAGAACCTTCAGTCGACGAACTGGCAGCACATGCGGTTCAAGCCCCCGCCAGCCGACAACAATATTGGCTGGAGGGTCGAGTTTCGGTCCATGGAGATTCAAATGACGGACTTTGAGAACGCTGCCTTCTCCATCTTCATGGTCCTGGTGACCCGTGCCATTCTCTCCTTCGATCTCAACTTATACATTCCAATCAAGAAGGTTGACGAGAATATGGAGCGAGCACATGCGGTGGACGCGGTCCTCGGTCAGAGGTTCTTCTTCCGCAAGAACCCATTCCCGCCGAGGCCATCGAGAGCGAACACGACCGCGGGCGATGACAGTCGGCCCGGCTCTGCACTGCCCAGCCGATCTGTGTCTCCTGGCCTCGTCGCAGTCGAAGAGGAATACGAAGAGATGACGGTTGACGAGATTGTCAACGGCTCTAACTCAGGCGACTTCCCAGGTCTGATCCCTCTCGTGGAGAGCTACCTCGACAGCGTGAACGTGGATGTGGAGACGCGCTGCGAGCTGGCGACATACCTGTCGCTGATCAGCAAGCGGGCGAGTGGCGAGCTGGACACGGCAGCCCGCTGGATACGCAATTTTGTGGACCGACACCCGAGCTACAAGCACGACAGCGTCGTGGACGACGTGATCACGCACGACCTGATTGGGGCGGTGATTGCGATCGGTGAGAGGGAGGCAGCGGGTCGCAACTTTGCGGGACTCGGGATCCCATGCCTGCCGCGGCTGCTCGGAAGCTTTAGGGGCGGGTGCGGGCAGGACGGGCCTGAGGAGATTGACGTCGACGGGAACAGGGATGGGGAGGGGGCACAGGGCCTAGAGGGCCTTGACGGAGCAGGGCGGAAGCGGAAGAGCGAGTGGTTAGAGGAGGTGGCTGCTTGAGCGAAGAGAATTGAGGATAGTGGATAACATACACTGCCTGGCGTTACGGGACGCGTGAAATGCATGTTGCCCTAGTGCCGGAGGACAGATGGTCGGATGCAGGCTTCCCCTTGGTGGACGCCCAGGAACGAATGGTTGGATGACGCTCCGTGGTATGAGGACAAGAGAAGGAGAGGGGGGAAAGGGAGGAAGCGTTTACGGTTGCGGTTAGGGTTACGCGAGCTTCTATCGTCATGAATACAACGGGAGACCGATACGAGGTCGACGGACACGTGCTTTGCCATAATTTTCTTGGTTGGCTCCAGGGGCGCGGGAAGTCGGAGGGTCGGTGGACGTGACGGTGTCTGCCTTGTGGGAGCACACGAGTACGAAGCGGGAGGAGGGGAGGAAAATGCAAGACTTGTGTTGAGTCTACGTGACGTTGGTGATGGGCGTTTGAGGGGTGGGGCGGTGTTGGAAAAGGGGGGCGCGGGGAGAGGGCTGTCG
>NIGD01000005.1:1045243-1067687 GCA_003055185.1 Escovopsis sp. TC | reverse complement strand
GGGGGTGTGTGGATTCATCTAGGTTGGGAGGGGGCGGGGGGTGGTGGAAGAAGGGGAAAGAATTAGCGGGATCGACAACGGGCAGGCTCGCGTGCGAGGGGCGTGGAAGGTGATTGTTACGATCTTTGCGGTCATGGCGATGGGAGGTAAAGAATGAGCAAGGAGGCAGGCAAGGCGCAGAAGCGGGCAATGACGGAGGTAGGACTTGATAGAGGCATCCGCTTACAGGCAGAAGTACATGGACAGGCGGTCATAGAAGGTATTCACGGAGGATTTCACAGAAGGTATTGACGGGCAGGCATTCATGCAGGCATTCAGGCAGGCATTCACTGGCAGGCATTCATGGGCAGGCATTTACAGACGGACGGTCACAGATAGGCGTTTCTGGGCAGGCATCCACACAGTCAGATGTCATACGAAGTCCTCATACCCCCAACAGTGAGGTGATCACTCTCACCAAATTCGTAGTCGTAGCGGGCCTTGTGTACTTGGTCACATGAGGCAAGCGGAAGCGGTGGCTGCACGGGGAAGAGCATAGGATGTGGTAGAATGAGGAAGCAGGAGCCGCGGGATGTACTGGGAAATGAATCAGATAGGGGGTCTGGTTATTTTGAACAAAAGGGGACGATGTTGCTGGGGCACAGGAAGCCCGGGTTGAGGGAAGTGCCTGGGAGAGCCCAGGAGTCCCTGTGGGAGAAAGAGCACTGACGCGACGAGGTCGGGGCATCCGTAAGTTCATGGAACCCGCCTCCCGTCCCGGGTACGGTGACAGGTGGGCTGTCTCGGTGAGAGTGTTTGATGGGACCGGCATCGGGAGATGGCATACGGAGGCGACAGGAAGCGCGGAAGGAGATGCGATGCGATGCGATGCGATCTGAGCTGTCACTTGTGAGATGTTATTCGAGGAGGGTCAGAGGATCGGGAGGAGCAAGGGGGGGGGACGGGGAGGGGGAGGTAGTGGACAAGGTGAAGGGGGAGGAGTGGGAGGAGAAGGAGGAGGTAGACACAGGGATGAGGGAGAACATCCATATGAGAATGAGGACGAGGATGTGGACGGGATGGGTGAGGGGATGGGATGCGGTGCAAGGATGCCGGGGATGCGGCGCGGCGTTGTGGGACGTTGGACGGGGGCGGCTTGACTGGGAGAGGTTGGCTGTTCTGAGTGGATGTGAGCTTGTCGGGGCTTGGGCTGGCCGTGGACTTTGAGCAGGTCGGAGGGAAAAAGGGGGGAGTGTGGGTGCGAGGATGTGTGCGTGTGCGGGCGTTTGAGTTTCCGTGAAAGAGAGGGAGAAAAGGGGGCCGTGGTATTCGTGCCTGTGGGGAGAAGGGGAAAAGGGGGCTGTGCTGTTGATGTCTATCGAGAGAGGGAAAAAAGGGGGCCGTGGTATTCGTGCCTGTGGGGAGAAAGGGAAAAGGGGGCTGTGCTGTTGATGTCTATCGAGAGAGGGAGAGAAAAGGGGGTGTGCTGTTCGTGCCTGTGGAGGAAGGGAGAAAAGGCGGGGTGTGGCATTTGTGCCCCTAAGAGAGAGAGAGAGAGAAAGGGGCAAGGGGGAAAAGGGGGGTGTGATATTTGTGCCTGTGAGAAAGAGAGAAGGGGGCAAGGGGGGGGGAGAGAGGAAAGGGGGGGCCTAAGAGTGGAGGCTCTCAGCTGGGTAGGGAAGTGCAAGACCTGTCAAGGTGATGGATCAGAGCTTGGCGCAGTATGACGGCAGGTGAAGGGGTTGCGAATATCTGAGATGAGGCCGGAGGTGGCGGGATAGGCATGGATGGATAGTAGACACTGCAGAGAGGGATGTTGGACACGTCATTTGTTGAATTGTATGAAGGGGGTGGGGGGTAAAAAGGGAGGGAGGGGACACGGGGAAGGGGAGCTTCTTGGATTGCGGGTGTGAGGAGACTCTTGCACTCTGGGATGAGGGGGGCGAGACCTGGAGATTGATGTATGCATGCATTTATCCAGAGCGCTTCCATTTTCCACTTGTTCATTGTCCATGGTCCATACGGACACAGTCTTTGGAACATAGTCCATAATGACATACGGAGTAGTTCACACCACCATAGCTCATAAATCATGCAGACATGTCCACTGTGTCTGGTTCGCACCGTCAGACTGTCAAGTCTGGGGACAGGGGAAAGGTGAAAACTATGGGATCATAAGGGATGAGATGGTCTGGAGCTCTTCAGATGAGGGCCATGGAAGCGTCCGGATGCCCCGCCCTGAGATATGCTACGGAGTCCTAGGAGGAATCGAGCAGTCGGAGACCTTCACGAGGGCCAGCAGTCAAGTTACGACGGGTAGAATTCCGTGTGAAGAAAACGTCCTTTAAGATTATCTCAGGTAGATTCTTGTGTGTGAGGAGAGGAAACAGGCGTTGCGGTGGCATGCGGACAGCCTGACCTATCGTTGGGGAGGAAGCAGGTCGGACAGTGTGTTGTAAAGCGGCTCCTGGGAGCAAGTGGAGAGCCAGAGGGCTCAAGGGCGTACAGGGGGTTACAAAGACCGGGTCCCATAGACGTTCCCCGTCCCCAAGCGAGTGTATGGGGAGATAGAGGATGTAGGGGCAGAAGTACATCAAAGGAGGTGGTACTGGAGCAGCGGGAGCCGGAGAATTAGGACCCCGGGTTGTCTCGGTGTCGCGTGCGTGTGGCCGCGCGGACGCTGACCGGTGGTGGCCTACATCTTCATGTACGGGCGAGCGAGCGGACGAGCGGACGAGCGGACGCCTCTTGTGAGGCTCTTCTGAGGCTTGTGCTGTCAGGAAAGGGGGGGGGGGGGGGGGGGGGGGAGGTGTGGTGTGTGGGGGGGCGGGGTGGGTGTGGGTGTGCGTTGGGGGGGGTGTGGGGGGGGAGGGGGTGGGGGGGGGGGGTGTTGTTAGGTGTGGCACCTGTATGTGGTAAGCACATGGGGAGTGTGTGTGCACGATGGATACCTGAAGCGAGCGAGCCGTGACCAATATCTATGGAGATGATTGTGTGTGTGTGTGAGGAGCACCTCGTATGTGTGTCTGGAGGATATGAGGGTATGTAAGTGGCGATCCTGGACGCAAGGCAGCCAAGTTGTGGGACGTGACGGGCGTTGTGCTCGAGGGCGAGAACGACAACCCGACGAGGGCAAGCGCAACGACGACGAGAGGCAGGAGAAGGGGGAAACAAGGGGACGTGAAGCGAGAGGAGGACCGAGACAAGGACAAGAGGACAGGCACAGAAAAGGCATGGAAGGACAGAAAGACGGGGACATGTGAAGGGATGGAGGCACAGGAGGACGAGAAGACCGGGACTGGCCGAAGCACGGAGGGCCAGGCAGAACAGAAAGGCCGCCAGCCGCGGTGTGATGTGATGTGATTGTGATGGCCGGGCGAGTGACGGCCGCTGCCCAACGGTGCGCGTCTCTGCAGACGTCGAGATCCAACCGTTCTTGGCAACGTGCGGCGGACGGTGATCGTCCTCGTGCTCGCACATGCTCGCGCTCCGTACGAGTACGAGTACTGTGTACGCAGCCATCGTGCTCGCAAGGGGGGCCGGCGCTGCGATCGAGATTAGCCGGCAGGCCTGATCGCGGCATCTGCGGCGGTCGGGGGGGGGGGGGGGGGGGGGGGGGAAACACGACATCGTCGCATTGGATGCTGCGTTGACGAAAAGCCGGGTCCTTAATCCCTGGTCTGTGTTTCCTAGATTTCACTTGTTTTTTTTTTCCTCTGTGTTTCGTTGCTGATGTGGTGGTGGTGAGGATGATGGCGGTCGATGCGCGTGGGCGCTGCTGTGCGACGGCCTTTGTTTACTTGCGATGTTTTGTTCCGCGAGCCCCTGAATCCCCCCCCCTCCCCCCCTGACCAGCTGCCCCCCAAGTGTGAATACCTCCCCCAAAAAATGCCTTTCACCAAACCCATCAGTTCCGGACAGCACAGCCAAATGCGCACCAGTTGACGGAGCGCTCTGCACAAGGATGTGTGTGTACCTACCGCACGCGGCACGAGGTGGTCGTGCCTTGTGAGAAGGCACTCGTTCGGGGTCGCACAGCAAGAGGTCTGGTATTTCGTCGGCCGGGCATGCAGCAGACAGCTCACAAAACGTCATGGCACGGCGGCAGGGCTTCATCGTCTGTGAGATCGGCGCCCGCGCATGGAGATTGCCCTGCCTTGCTTTGCCTTTTCTCCTTCGGCACAAGCGCAGGCGTCGGCTCGCATCCCACGTTCAGGCCACATCTCTCCCTACATGTACTCCGTACCCTTCCTGGAGTACTTGCTGACCAGCGATGAGTACTCCGTACTCTGTACTGGAACTCGGTGATGCTTGCATCCACCGTGAACGCACCGCCCCTCGCCATCGTCCCATGGCTCGACAATGCCCCCCTCGTACTCGTACGAGCACGAGCATAGCCCCCGCCCAAGATGATCCCCATTTCCACCAACCCCGCCGGCGCGGAAAAGAAGTGCAACAAGCAGAAAGAAGATATATCACTCCGTCAACGGGGGGGGGGAAACAAAAAGAGGCGACCCCCCCGCCCCGCATCCATCTTAAACGGTCTCGGCCATTCCCGCACTCCTGGAGCCGCCCCTCCCCCCCTCGCCAAGATCCTGCCCGCGCCGTCCCCCCTCCGCATGATCACATGTCCCCCCATCATGCAGGACGTCTTGATCTCTCGCAAAGACGCGGGACGTAGATGGATCTGTGTGATGGCTTGGGCGAAAAACAAAAACAAAAAGGATATCTAGTACTCCGTACTCCGCAGAAATACAGCACTCCGTACTCCGTACACGCATCAAGCTCGGATCGTCGCACACACGCGTCGCACCCAGCCTTGCCCGCAGAGCATTCCCTTTCTGTCTCCCCCGGTGAAACATTGCTGGAAGAAGGCAATGATCGCATGGTAGGGGCGGAGAAGCTGCCGTCTGCCTCTACCTAGCTGCATCGATGTGTGTACAATACAACCTCGTAGACGAGGACAGGGCACCGACGTTGTGAAGCTGGGCCATGCCCTCGTTGCCCACGGTCGCCGACACTCTGCTGACTTCTTCGGAGTCCTTCGCACTCGTTGCATCTCTCACACTTCCTGACTGCGTTCAGATCGAAGGGCCCCCCTTCATCCCCCCCCTCCCCAAGATCGTCCCATCGCCACCGCTCGCCCCACGCGCGCCTGATCCGAGCTCATACTCGTACGAGATGCCACGCTCGTGCCCCTTCGATGCGCTACGGGCTACTGGCACCATGGCTTGTACATACTCGTCCTCGTCCTCGTTCCAAGGGACTCCCGTACCGAGCATGTCCTCCCAGTCGCCCTGCAACCCCGTCTCGGCATCGCCGATCCCCACGATCTGGCCTGTCCGCCTGCCGCGCGCCCCGCCCGATGGATCACTCATGCCGGCACTCACGACAGATCCACCGTCCCAGACCGTCTTCCTCGGACTGTCCCAAAGTCTCCCCTTTTCCGCATATACATGCGGTGCGCTCCGTACTCCAGACAGCACTCCTATCCATCACCCGATCCGTGCTCCGCATCAGGCCTCGGTTCGTCCTCGTGCTCGTATCCTCGGATGTCATCCGCACTTCTCCTGACCAGTACGAGTACGACTACTTCTCACTCCCACGCACACGCCATCCTCCACCACGGCAGATCCTGCATCGCGGACATCCTTCTCCTCTTCCTTCCAGTCCCGGCGTCAGAGATGCTCGAACCGTCTTCCACGCCCCCTTCTAGCCTCTCCGAGGAAATTGGCACAGGGATCCATTCGATCCATAGATCCATGGATCAATAATGTTTACCGAATTCTACCAACTCACCTCGGTAGGTGCCCCCTGAATCCATCCATCCATCCATCCATACACCGATCTATTCCATCTTCACGAATTTCGGCGGCATCTCACTCCGTAGGTACTCCCAGGCCATACAACGAACTCTGCACTCGTACTCCGTAGTTGCATAGGATTCGCATTGTACTCGTCCTCGTAGCCGAGAATGAGGGGCTCAAACCATCTCCATCTTCCAGTCTCCGCGCTCTTGCTATGATGCCGCCATGATCCATCCTCGTATGTCTCTGTACGAGTACAGCATCGCTCGTTCAGGCATCGCCCACGATGCGATCCCGCGCACCCATCCCCAGACTCCCCTCGCCCCCGCCGCTTGGAGGGAAACGAACCCATCGGTGATTCTT
Organism: Escovopsis sp. TC; assembly: GCA_003055185.1. Lineage (NCBI taxonomy): Eukaryota > Fungi > Ascomycota > Sordariomycetes > Hypocreales > Hypocreaceae > Escovopsis > Escovopsis sp. TC. Next base: position 1,061,538 of record NIGD01000005.1, on the reverse strand, counting down.
ACACAACCAGTCACACCCGTGGCCTGTTGATGCCATCAGCATACAAAGCTTAGCATCGACCATTCATCACTAGTATTGCTTGCGCATCCATCCCCTGATCTACACGTCCACCCACACCATCGGATACGGCCCGACACCGCCATCCTTCCCCCCGTCACACCAAGCCTACAAGACGTCTCGTCTTTTCCCTTCGCGCCCATGCTCGCACAAGCTCCACGTTCCTCCGCTTGCGCGATCCTCTCGGCACGCTCCCGACGTTACATGCCCTCCGTCCTCGTCATCCATGTGCCCGCTTCAAACTAACTCCACTCATCCCTCTTTGTCTCTCTTGTCTCTCTCGCCTCTCTTTCTCCCCCTCTCTTTTCTCGTCCTCCCTTCCGCTCCTCTCGCCACGTATTCACTCTTCCACACGTCCAGGCATTCACGCATCCATCATCCCTCATCACATGCCAGTCATTTACTTTATTAGGATTACATCCATCGACCTCGAAAAACACCTGGTATTCCACCAACGCCTTGCGCCGCGCGCCTAGATGCTCGTCACAAGACTCGAACATGGCAACATGGCATCCCGTAGCATGCCAGACCAAACCCGTCGCCATGGCAACAAAGAGGATAGGAGAGAAGGGACACACAAATAGGAACAATATCTCTATAATGATGTTCAACGTGACGCCGCCCTAGTAATGTATGTATGTGTGTGTGTGTGTGTGTTTGTGTGTGGGCCCCAACGCCGGCCATCCCATCCCTGCCCGCTGTCCCATGACGCAAAAGAACCCAAATTTGAAACGCATGTACAATAAAGAGGCTGTCGCTGTCTTCTTGCTGATGTGGGTATTTTGTAGAAAAAGGAAAACTCCGAATGAAAATTGACATCTGGCACCTGGTTCAAAGGTGGAGACCAAGGGGGAATCAAACAAAGAAAAAGGGAGAAGTAGAGAATGTTCCATGATCCGCATTCGAGAGAAAGGGGGGGGATTCGGTGAGAGGATCGGATCAATGTGACGTCAATTCTGTCCCAGGCAGCCGTCGTCATCATCATCAGTCGGTGTTCGAGGTTGATATCGTCGCTTCGTCAATCTGTAGCGACCAGACCGCCATGCCTTCAGACCCTCTCGTCGGTCGGTCGCATTGTCGATCGTGCTTCGATCTGGCGCTTTCTCTCCAGCTTGGCATAGTGTAGCCCGCAGGCATTGCATAGCGTTCTGGCGCCGTCAGGGCCTCGTCTCCATTCCGGAGTGTCGATCCGGTTGCAGCTGTGGCAACGTCCGGGGGGGGCGGCGCGCTAAGATCCTCGTGTCAGCAGTCGCTCCCTCATCACGATCTACTCTCCAAGCAGTGCCGGACAAAAGAGACTCACGCCTCGTCGCTTCTTGACCTCGGCCAAGTACTGCGGCTTCACCGAATCTGAATACATATGGACATCAGGATCCTCCTCATATCCCCTCTTGATGTCTTCACGCATTCGCTCACTCTGGATTGAGACCAGCACGATCTCTCGAATGTGCTCGAGAGAGTTTTTGAGATACTCGACGTTGGACAGCATCTCGCCCACTTCGCGCTCCGTCGGCAACCTCTCGGGTATGGGCTGCGGACCATGTTGCTCCCGAGCAAGTCGCCCGTACGCCTCTGCGAAGTTGAAAACTGTCCTCGAGGAGGCCCCAATCTGGATACTTGTCAGTAAGTGAGGTCTCACGGTAGAAGAGGGATGAATTGGGAATAGGAAAAGCAAGTGAGAAATGGCCTCGAGGCGGATTGAGGGGGTAGCAAGACTTACCCTGCCTAGTGCTTCCCTGTAGCTCCCACCCTCCACTATCCTTGCCGATGCCGACTCATGTCGCGTTCGAGAGACATAGTCCTGATCGTCGTGACGAGAAGGCTGTGGTGGTCGCGTGTCGTAGGCGCCAGGGCCATGCGAATGTGCGTGTCGTGGAGAGACTGGGTAGCTGGGGAGAGGCTGCTGACCCGGTGGAAGCTGGCCAGGCTGATACTGAACAGGCATATGCGCCGGAGGAGGTTGCGGAGCATAGCCGCCATTGAGAGGATGAGGTTCGGGGGGCTTCTGTGACTCTGTGAGGTGAGAGTGCGGTGGAAGGCCTTCGTGCTTGGTCGGTGGTGTGAGTCGGCGGTCTATCACGGGAGGAAGGCCGGGCCGGCCATTAAATGGAGGCCGAGGAGAGCCTGTCGAGAAGGGCGGTAGAGGGTCTGACCGATGCACGAATGCTGACGATGTGTGTGGAGATGGGTGCTTTTCGGCTTCTGGAAACGGGCGAGGCGCCGCGGGTAAAAAGGGTGAATGCAGGCTGCTCGCGCCGGCCGATGGTAAGCAAGGCCGCGCCGGCGGCGGAGGGTACTGGCCCGGCCGGGTGCCGGAGATGACCTCCGAAATCGATGGCAATGACTGTCGGTTCGACGAGTCGCTTTCGTCGGATGACCGTCGCGGCGGCGGCGGTTCCGACGAGAGCATGATGGGGGGCTGCTGCAGGTAGCCGGACGGATATGATGATTGTTGAGACTGGTAGTGCGAGCTTGGTGGGAGGACGGTGGCTGCTGCCATGGCAGGCTGATCCAGAAGTCGACTGTGGACTTGGTCGCCAAAGTATTGGGGAGGAGACGGTGGAGGAAGAGGGTGATCGGGCCTCGAGTCTTTGGGCAATTTGGAATGGGGACTGTGGAGACGACCAGATCTGGAGGGGAGCGAGGACGTCAACAAGAACCTCTTTGTAGGGGAAAAGGAAGAGGGGAGGAGGAGGGGGAGGAGGATGGGGATGAGGATGAGGATGAGGATAAGGATGAGGATGAGGATGAGGATGAGGACGAGGACGAGGGGGGGGGGGACAACAAGAAAGGCGGCTGAAGTTTTGGAGCACTGCAGGACGTACATACCTCTGCTGGTTCACAAGGTTACCCGCTTCCATAGCGCGCGTGTGGCGAGACCAAGATAGGGTCGTAGGGGATCTAGCCCGGTTCAGAGACGCAGATACATCTGACTTGGCACCGAGGCTAGAACGGATTCACAAGCACTGCACGCCCAGAAACCATCCCAGGGTGATGTGTGTGTACGGGGGCACGGAGCGCACAGGGTCTCTCTTCTTCTCTCTCACTGGCACACATCCATCCGCTCGAACACACGCTGTCTTCTCTTTCCCGGGAAGCCAAGCAAGTGGTGGAGTGATGAGCGATGGGCTGAGACACCGTTCAGAGTCTTTGCCTGCACTCGATCGTCTATCAAGAGTCAATCAAACAGTCGCCCGGCGAGATTGCCGCAGGCCCCCGGAAATCCATCGGTATTCTGTACCTACCTTTTTCGTGTCTGAGTATGCTCCGTGCTCGTGCTCGTACTCGTGCCTCCTACTGGCGACTGCGCATGCGGTGTCCAGGAGTCATGTACCAGGAGATACTTGCTTGTCCCTTGTCCGGGGAGGGGAGAAAGGAAAAAGAAGGATGTACGAATGCTGTACTCGTACGGAGCATGGAGTACGGAGTACCATACAACTTGTAAGCATGCACTTGTAAGGATCAAGATGGCGGGCGGGGAGGAGGTGGGGGGCGACGACGATCGCATCAGCCGGGATTCAGAGACCAGAAGAAATGGGAAGGGGGCGGCGGCCAAAGTTGAAATATAACAGACGAATAACGAGTACTAGTGAGTAGTACGAGTACGTGTGCGAGTACTGGTAGGATATGCTGACGGATCGTTGGGAGAATTGGCAAGGTGTTTTTCGGATCCGCGCGGAACCCTGCAAGAAGACGATGGGCCGCTGCTGAGAGGAGAGGGACACAGCTCGAAGCTCGGGCTAGGGCGATCTTGCCTGCCTCGTGGTGGCGTCGTCAAGCTGGGCGATGATGGTCAATGGCTGATGTCGGGTGTGATGATGAGCTGTGGATGATGGGCAGACCAAGGAGGTGTGAGGGATGGATGGATGGAGATGGATGGATGGATGGCTGCAAGGTGTTTAGTGCTGGTGCCGGGCCGGTCGTCTTGGTGCATTGCCTTGCGGCCTGCTGCCACCGAACAGGCACGATTGGTCCCTGTCGCGGAGCAGGGAAGATCCCCAATTCCAACGCAACCTCTCAGATTCCCAGATGAGGCCCTCGAGCCGGCTTGCCAATCAGGACGGGCCAAGGCCAAGAGGCCGATAGGTCGGTGGCTCAGTGCCTGAGTTGGATGCTCGTGGTTTGTCGGTCGCAGCCCCGGCGGACGATCCCGGAATCGTCCTCGGTACCGTTTTTCCCTTTTTGAATCTGTGGAAATGTCAGATCGAGAACCATCCGGGGGCGTGAGCGTATCGGCCCCCTCCCCGGCCTTCCCCTCTTCGATCCCACCGCGAGCCAGAAACGGGGGGGAGAGACAGGAGGGGAAAGGGGGGAAGGGAACGAGAGGGATGGTTGTTGCAGGGGGGAGGGGTGTGTGGAATTGGTCGATGTGATATGGGCGGCCTGAGCTAGGGTGTTTGAACGTCAATCTGAGTGCGGCAAACGAGAAAGGCAAAAGTAAGGTTGGTCAAGCAGCCAGGTTAGATGAGAACGATCCAAGAGATCAGGACCCTCGCCTTTGATTGATTGTGATTCAAGCGCCGCTGGTGATGGCGGAGAGACCATGGAGGTGACCAGCCGGAATGCCGCAACTCCGCAACGCATCCAGTCGATGAATCCACCCAGATCCATCCATGTTCATACGTTGTTGCCGTGTGCCTTGTGTCTTCAATGCGTGCCGTGCGCGAAGTGCCTCGTGTCTCTGCGAGCGCCTGGCAAACGCCTGAGCAGGGCCATGAATGGATCGATCCATCCATCCAACGGATTCACTGTCTCTGCCAAGGATCGTGCACTTGTAGGTGTGTTTTGCTGCTGCTGCTGCTGCTGCTCTTGTTGTTGTTGCTGCTGCCACCGCCGCTGCCCCAGTATTCGGACCTTGCTTTGCATCTGCGCCTTTCCGATCGACCGTTTCTTGGAGGAGGGAGGGCAGTGAGGAATAGCATGTTGAAACTGGGAGAAGGAGGAGGAGAATGATGCACAATACTACTGCAGTGATGGCAGCAAGGGGGGAGTTGGAGGGGGAGGCATAAGAGGAGGAGAAGAGCACACACGCACCAGCAAAGCACGTCCCGATCCCCAATATCCCCGACGCCACCAGCTGAGCATCTGCCGTTGCTTGATGATAAACAGGGGCTCTGGGAAGAGCGAAGAGGCAGAACGACCGCGAAGGAAAGGGAAAAGAAAGAAAAACGGGCACGGCCGATGATGGTTGACGATGGCAGAAACGAAAGAGGAAGCCAAGCATCAAGAACGTGCCCCTCGGGGTTGGTTGCTCCTCCTTTCCTCTTTCCCAATGGATCCAGTGGAGTTTATGGATGGATCGGATGGATGGATCGATTCACCACCGGCGCTCAGGCAATACGGATTCCCCTCTGGATGAAGATGGCGTCGCTTCATGGATTTCAAATTGTGCGATTTCGTGCCACCAAAAGACACCTGACGTTACGCCTGATCGCCTTGCACAGCGCATGCGAGAGCGTGCACAACTTTCAGGATTCGATTCGATCCATTCATGGATGGATGGATGGATGGATGGATGGATGGATGTGTGCTTGGGATCCATTGCATCGCACCTGCCAGATGACAGGTGGACCAGATCGTTCCTGCCTCCAGTCGGTTTCCCGGGATGCCTGTGCCGCCTCGCTCTTTCCCGGGGTAAATCGATAGTCCGGAAGCTTTTCAAGCTGTTGGCTCGTAGACTCAGGCGAATGACAGGACATCTAGGAGGCTGCGGGACCTGCTACTCGTACCGTGCAGTCTGTTCTTCATGCCTCTATCCAGCTCCGAATGCCCTGTCCCAGATCCCCCGGAGACAGAGCAGTGGGGAGCAGGAGAAAGAGGGGGAGAAGGAGGGAGAAGGAAAAGGAAGGAAGGAAGGAAGGAAGGGGGGACGGGGGAAACCAACGAGAGCAAGGAAAGAGGGGGCCGATTCCGCCACGAGATGAGATTCGAGATTGGGGCGACACAACAACGGGGAAGGAGGCGCCTTCCTCGACTGTGCCCCGTAGGCGAAGCGCCGTTGCATAGTATCTACAGGTCGCGACTTCCACTTCCCCCACTTCCCTGTGGCAGTGCCTTTCCGGGACGTCGACACAGGTATCGGTACAAGGCCTCCTGTGCAAGACTTGGATCGAATGCACGCTGCCCGGCTCAGATTCGAGTTCCCGCTGGACTCGGTGAGAGTGGAGGCGCCAGAGGGAGGAGGTTTGAACCCATGGAGATGCACATGGAGGAGACCAGAGGTGGGATCGCCTGCCTGCATCGCCCGCCCTCAGCTGCCCCGGCGGCCGGGCCAGCAATGGCGCTGTACGAGTACAAGCAACCTGGATCTCTTTACAAGCATCGTGAGCGTTGTAAGCTGGCGTGAAGTACATGTACATACATACCTGTGACTTTCCTTTTTGGGGGGGGGAGGTCCAGAAGGAAAATGGATAGATCCATCTGGAATTTGATCGTAGTACGGAGTACTCGTAGATGAGTTTGCGCACAGCCTGAGAGTCCCAGGTCCTTCTTGCGGATCTCTTCCCCGTCAACATCCATCCACGCAGTTCATTCATCACCATCAGCTTCGTCGTGCATCGTCATTGGCAACACAAGAGAGAATCCGGGATGGATGCAGAGTATGTACCTGCGATTCGTCGACTGCCATGCGCACCACCAACAAGCCCGACAAGTCTGCTGCAGTCCAGCTCCGACGGTAGGGGCCCTAGGTCCGCACCGCACGAGTACTCCAACTACTACTACTACTGGTAGGAGTAGTAGTAAGTACTGATCATCCTCTGTCTGGTGCATACGAGAGATACGATCGCTACAAACACGGTACTGGTAGCATTGATCACTGACCACCTGGCAGCTCATCCACGTCTCTCCCCGATGAATGGAATCCAAGAAATCAAGGCTCTGGCTGGGGACGTGCCAATGCATCCATCCCTGTCGATCTCTCAAATCACCAATAGGACAGGCAATCCAGGTCATCTCGTTCGAACTCGTCTGCGCCCGCGCAAGCTGCGTCGATCAGTCGAGCAACCCGCCGGCGTCTTCTAGCAGGCTCTCCCTTGGTTTGCGGGAAGCGAGAACACCAAGCAAGCCAGCCTTCTAGAAGGAAGGGAAACATCGATGGGGCTCGAGGCCCCCGATCTCCCGCCCGCTAGGTGATTTTCTTCCGCGCCGGCGCCAGAGCTCAAGCCCCGTTGGGATAAGCTGCGTGTGGAGAGAAGGGGGGGGTTGGAGCGGGAGGGAGACACCGCAAATAGGAGAGAGACAGACGGCAGAGGCGATAAGATCCCGCGGGCGAAACCGATTCCTCCCCAATCCTCGATCCCCGATCCCCGACTCCCCGCCTCCCGCCTCCCGCCTCCAGCTCGACGGAGGACAGCTCGTGCTAATTTCCCCGACATTTCGTCATGACCACGCAGCGCAGCGGACACTAGAGCCGATTAGCGGCGATGCGATGCGATCGATGGCTTCCATGCCAGCTTCGCTGCGTCCCTTTTGCTCCGCGTCGCACCATCAGCCTCACCTTGACCCTCGCCCTCGCCCTCGCCCTCGCCCTCGCTCTCCTCGGCGGCTTCCAGGCCCAAATTGCCCCGGCAGGAATGACTTGCTGCGGCTAGATTCTGGCCCCTTAGTCTTGCCGAGAGAGCGTCTCTTCACATATCACATCGGCCGGTACGTTTGTGAGTACGAGTACCGGTACGATGCGCACGAGAGACACACGGTCTACGGAGTACTTGTGCTCGTGCGAGTATGGGCACGGAGTTCCCTGGGGGAAGTCTTCGTACGAGATCGAGTGTAGAGTGCGGAGCACGAGTTTGGGGCACGGAAAACTGCAATGCACGCCCCATCGAGAAGAACCCTGCCTGCTTACGTCGACGGGAGCCGGGGATCGGGGGCACTTAGGGGCGCAATCTCGCCCGCTTCACGTCGTCCGTCGTCGTCCGTCGTTAGTCCTCATCAACGCGGTCCCCGGCATAAGATTTCTCAGCAAACAGAAAATGGTCAAGCCTGCCTGCTGGAGAGATGCAACATGCAGATTTTGAGATGCCAGATCTCGCTCCATCGGTAAGGGGGCCAGGAAGGGGGGGGGGAGGCAGCAAGAGGATGGGCTCCACATGCTCGTACTCGTATCGTTCCCCCCCCCTTTTTTTCTCTTCCCCCCCAACATCCGGGCATGTTTCAGTGCACCGATGGGGTCTTGTAACGCCCGATGACTCGGAGTGGCGCGGATGATACGATCCATGATGGCACCATTCCCTTGCCCCCCTTCTCTCCCTTCTCGGTCTCGCAGCCCTTCCCCCCTTCCCCCCTTCCTCGCCCAGTCTTCCACATGACAATACTCTGAGCGGCCGTGTCCCTGTGCTTTCCCTTGCTCGTGTTCATTTGAATGCATGTACGGAGTACTGGTACTGGTATGACGATGGGAAGAATACTGGTATTTTTAGCAGCGATTATGTCCCGACTTAGCCGTATCGAGATGACCTGAAATTCCTTCGCGCGCGACGCCATCGAACCCCAGACGGACACGATCAAACTGCAGGACGGACATCCTCCCTAGGCTGAGGGAAAGGCCTTCTAGCGGAATTCGAGAATTCAGTCCTTGTGCGGACACTTGGCAGTGCACATCCCTCGTCCTGGCCATGGTTACCTCAGAATTTCTCCGGAGATCGCCTTCTCTGGGAACCTGGACACGCGGACCCCATTCCCCTCCCCTCTCTTATCCACTTTCCCGGTCTGGAAAGGCAGCAGATGAGGATCTGCCCCGTCCGATTATAGATCGATCCAGGGCACACTGGAGATCCCTTCCCTGGGGGGTCCTTTGATGCACTTGCTTTCGTGGGCTTAGTCCGTCTGCATCACTCCCGATTCGATCTCTGGAACCGCTACCCGCAGGGAGATGAGAGGGACAGAAGGGGAAAATGGAAAATCCTCCACCGATCGAGGTCATCAAGAGAGAAGAATGAGAGAAGCAATCAATGAAATGGAAGAACAACAAGAAGAGGCAAAGAAGCTGCAGAAGAAAAGTCAAGGCGTTGGTTTCTTTCTTCTTTCTTCGTCAGCCAGCGGGAAAGGGGAACACCGACGCGCAAGGCAATTGAGGCATGGCTGCACTGCACTGCCCAACAATGTCTGCCCTTACAGATGGGTGTGCTCTTCGAGGACGACGTCCTATGCAAGAGTCGCTGGCCACGAAAATGCTTGTATGGACACTTTTCGGTACGCGACGAGACGAGGACCAATGTCCGTCCGCCATGCCCCGTTCGAGCATGTATGCATGGGTCTTGTCGAGCAGGAGGCACGAGTGCCAGCCCAATGAAGAGGCATGGAGACGCTCCTGGACTTGCTTTTTTCTTCACCTTCCCCCCCCGGTGGACCAAGATCCTGGAACGGAAAAAGCAAATGACGAGGTAGAAGAAGAAGAAGCAGAGAAAGCTGGGACAGGGACGCACGGAGAGGTGTGCGTCCAAAGAGAATGGCCAAAGAGGCAGCGGAAGGGGAAAGAGAAGGCGTGGCAAAGGCATGCCAGAGCGACCTCCTTTCGACAGGGTGTGGGCTTTCCCGAGGCACCCAGGACAATCCCATCCATACTTGTACATACGGGTACATGACGCGAGTACGAAGGACGAGTGAAGAGGCCCTCGAGTTCCTCAAACTCGTGCCTGGTGGACAGGTGGATCCATGGATCCATGGATGACATGTCCTGGCGCCGGCAAGGCCTGCGGGCTGCGGCCGTTCTGCTCTGCTCGCCGAGATCGACTGACTGTGCGAGCGTTTTCTTTTCTTCTTTTCCTTTCCCCCTTCCGGTCTCGGCCTCCTCTCCCGCACCCCCGGCCCCGGCCGCGAGATCAAGAGTTTCAGGGCAGCCACAGCCTCAGAGGGAGGTGGAGAGGGGGCAAGGGGACAAGAGAGGAGACGGGGAAAGGTGGGTGAGGGAGACTGCCAGCCACGACAGGAAGGCGAGCAGCCTCTGGCAACGAGGCGCGCACGCGCGCATACAGACAACGCCTATGTACACACGGGCGGATGGGCCCGGGTTGCCGGCCCCCTCTGTCATTTTGTCTGAGCGGCCCCCTGGATCGCATCCATGCACACCAAACAGGAATCTCTTCCCCGGGGCCCGGCGCCACATCTCTGCTAGACCCCTTGCGCTGTGTAGGGGGCGCACTCTCCTACAGATACTACGAGTACAACTGCGAGTCCTTCTGGTAGGATGCAAATCTTTTAGTACTCGTATGTGCTCCTGGGAGTGCAGAAATCCCCCGCGCATGCATGCATACAAGCAGAGGCAGAAGGTGGCCCTGTTATGGCTGTTGCGATTCCGAATCAATCGGGGCAGAAGGATCACGCAGGATAGAAGTGCCGGCTTGGGCGCGGCGGGGCGTGGATCCATCTACGAGTACATGATGTCCTTGCGCACGGTATGGATGGACGAAGTACTCCATGCCGATGAGGGTATCATGGAAGCGAGATTGGCACCTGGGAAGAAAAAGCCACTGGGTGGGAGTGGGTGGTTGCGGAGACGGTTCAAGACCGCCGAGCCCGCAATCGACCCATCGCGCCCCGATTCGACCAGATCAGATGGCCTCTCGATTTATGGTGAATCGTGCATCGCACTTCGCACATCACGCCAGAGCCTTCGCACCGGGTCTGAGTATGTACGAGTACGGGTACGAGGACGGGTACTGGTACTTGCGCCGGGGCCGGTGTTTACTCACATCGAGACAGAGAAGGGGATGAATAGTGGCAGACGAAGGAGAGAGGGGGAAGGGGGCGGGGGCAGGAGAAGAAGCAGAAAGAGAAGAAAAGGAAAGGGGATCAGAGGCACACAGGGACAGAAACACGGAGAGAAAGCCGCGAGAAAGAAGAGAGGAAGAAAGAAGGGAAAAGAGAGAGAGAGAGAGAGAACGAGCGGAGAATGCGGATGTCACGATACATGAATGTGCACAGGGTCCGAAAGCATCATGGTCTCAAGGAGGACGAGAACTCCGTACAGACGTTGATGCGCGGTCGTGTGGATGATGTCTCGTCGTTGGCCCCCATTGACTCACTTCCTGTTTCTCTAAACCGCTGTTTCTCAAAATCGCTCTGCTGCCCCCCTTCGTCCCCTCTTCCCTGTTTCTCTCCTCGTGTCTACGAGTACAGAGGACGACTCACATACTAATACTGATAGCTTGGTACGAGTACAGCTTTGAATACTCTTCCGTGCCCCCTGATCTTCCCCCCGTCCGTACATACTGACCACAACTACTAGTACCTTCAGGCACGGGAACGAGTATCCACAGCACACGCGGGTAAGAGGACGCTGCCGGCTCCTGGGGACCGGCCTGGTCTACGAAGTACCCGTACCAGGTACGGAGAATTCAGGGCAAGGAAGAGTACGAGCACGAGTGAGTACACATGGATTCTTGGCTGTTGCTCGAGGCACTAGATCGCGACGGAGGGTGCATCCGTGCGTGCGACGCGGAGGGGACGGCCCTGAGGAGTTGCTGGTGACAAGAGACCTTGCAGGAGGTGGTAGGGAGAGACGAAGAACGGCCCTGCGATGTTCCCGGTGACAAGGAGCCTGCATCAGGTTCAAGTATAGGAGCACATATATGGCCCTGCGATGTTCCCGGTGACATGAGACCTTGCATCAGGTAAGGGAAGTACATACGACTACGAGTACGAGTATGGGCCCCCCGGTCCCCGGCCCGGACGGGCGGTGTTGATGAGCCGGGTGGATGTTGCGGGATGTGATGGGTGGCTTGGTGCGTGTGCTGCGCGAGCCTTATTCTTGTGGTCGGTGCCGTTGGGCTTTCAACGCTCTGATGGGACGTCGATGAGGGATGGATGGATGGGGGATGAGCGTTGAGTTTTTCTATATGAATGCATTGGCTTGTACCAATTCAATATCTTCAGGAAACATTCAGGGAGGTTTTAGATTTGTTGACATGTACGAAGTCCCGGTTTCTGAACTGATATCTAGGCCCGGCTTTGGATGTGTCGACCTGAATAAAAATGGTCTCTTGACTGACAAACAACGACGGATTTGGGGATTGATTTGTGCCATGATGGATTGCGCGTGGGTTGTGACGGGAAGAAAGGCCCTGGAGGGTGCATGCAGGCGGGACGAGAGCGAGATCCGATGATGGGCTTGGTGCGCTACTATGGATGCGTGGGAGGGGCAGTACCTAGGAGGAGGAGGAGGTGTACGAGGAGCAGTACGATGAGCAGATGAGGAGAAGCAAAGGGAGCAGATGAGGAGCAGCACGAGGAGCAGTCCAAGTGTAGGTCAGAATATGGACGTCCATGCCCGTCTGCATGGACAGATATCCATATCGCGCGTACGGGTGCTCGCAGCCGCGAAAAGTGCGGGACCTGAATAGAACAGGGGGGAGGGGGAGTGTGTGCGCAGGGGTCGGAATGTTCCTCTGAAGTTGCGGGATGCGTGTCGGGACGAGGAGGGGACAAGATAGGAACGAGACTGGGGAGGGGAGTGGGAGTATTCCATAAGGGAGAAGGACGCCAGACAGGGAGTGGAAGAGGGAGGAAGAGAGAGAAAGAGAGAGGAAGAGAGAGGAAGAGAGAGGAAGAGAGAGAAAGAGAGAGAAGTTGCGAGAGGAGGATTCAGCCAGAGAGGGGGAAGCGCCACACACCCTGCTCAGGCCACGCACGCAGCCTCGAGCGCACAGATGCATGCAGGGCGCATCGCGATTGTCATGCCGGGCACGATCTCCGTCCGCGATGCCAGTGGCACGGAGACCTTTCTTGGAACGGTGGACACCGGATGCGACCGCCCCTCTGGGTCTGCGCCTACTTTGGCTCTCGTGGAGGAGGGGATTTGTCATGGATTCGAGGATAGGAAAAGCTTGGTGCTGGGCCTTGGCTTAAGGGGGGAGGGGGGCTATGGGGCTTGGAATTTCCTTGGGAATAGAGACTCTTGAGCTTGATGTTTGGTTGAGGATGAGGGACTACTCTGCTTGGTTCTTGGTTGAGGAAACGAGGAGGCGGAGGGAGTTGAGAAATCGGTCCTTGCTATTGGGAGCAGGGAAAGAGAGGTAGTCTACGCCGGTATTCGCGGAATGGCACAGGTCGGTGAGGAGGAAGAAGTGTCTACGAGGAGGCCGGGGAAGAGTACGTTCAGGCTGAGAAAGAACAGTAAAAAGGCGAGTTGAGAGACGGCATGTGTATACGAGTAGGAGACAGGTCCCGAGCAAGAGGGCCGGAGAGACAAAAGATAAGAATGAGGGGTGAGGGGGCAAGACACGGCGAGGAGCGGCGAGCACGGCGAGGGGCGGCTGCAGATGAAGGGTAGGATCCGCGGCATCTTGGCCAAGCTGCTCGGCCCATACTCACGTTGGCCGATGCATCGCGATGCATGGATGCTGGTATGGATATGCATGCACGCGCGGGGGGTATGCTTGGGGATATGGTGTGTGCTGATGAGGGGGATGGGCGTCTTCTGGCACCCACAGACGTGGACGCAGGCATGAAGGCAGGCGTGGAGACATGAAGCGAGTGTTGGAATCGACCGCATGGAGACAGGAGATGCAGGAATCGGACGCAGGAATCGAACACATGGAGACGAGGGATGCAGGAATCGGACGCACGAATCGGCAGACGGATCCATCCTAGATGTGTATGTGTATGTGTATGTGTATGTGTATGCACACGCACGGCGAGGGGCAAGCATACAGGAGGAGGATATGGAGGCAACGAGGGCGTACATGGAGATGGGCGTGGGCGTGTTCTTGTCTACCCGTGCGTGCGTGCGTGCGTGCGTGCGTGCGTGTGCGCATACATCCATCTATGCTCGCACATGTCGATGGTTCGGGGGCCCGTTCGATCGCATGCATGGGGGGAGCGTAGATGGGGGTTCCATTCTGATTAGGGGGCGGGTGCGAGAGAGATTCCATCGTGGGCAGGTGTGTGCAGGACTTTTTGCAGCATCGACGATGGCACGAAACATGTACGGTGGGGGATGCGCGTGTAGAGAAAAGGGGGAAATCTAATGCCAGACAATGTGGGCAATACGTAGAGGCTTGCGGTGCAACATACGGCATACATTATATCGGGACAGCTTGGGACACTTGACAGATAGCATTGATCCATTGATAAACACGTACGACAATTCGTGGATGATGGCATCCATATCATATACGGCATATGCTGTTCGCGTCTCTGGTCGATAGACGGAGACGGCGGGTGAGACGAGCCGGCGGCGGGGGATCGGGATGTCAAGGGACAGGTTGACGGGACATGATGAGGGGCACCTTTGACGAAGAGGACAAGGGCTGGTTTGTACCTGGAATGGGCACATGAAAAGATGAAGACAGAGGTAGTAGATAGAATGGAGAAACAAGATGAGGAGGGGAAGGAGACGAAAGGGGAGGAGCCAGGTCACTGAAAGATGAGAGGGAGGAATAGGGGGGTACAGGCGTCATGATGAGCAGGAAAGATGTAGGTGGCAACCGTAGAGCCAGATAGCAGCGTCAGGAGAAGGAGACATCAATGGGAAGGAAACCATTGGGATGAACGAAAGATAGATGCGATATTCGTCATCCTCCAGTCGTGCGTTTCGGGTATCTCGCCCCAATCTATCCCCCTTTTCGACGGGTCAACCTTTCTGACGGGCCGCGGCGTCAGGCCACCGGCGATGCACATTCATTGTGCTTCACATGGCACGGAGAAGCGCGTACGTAGGAGAGGTAGGCACGCACATGGCAAGCCGTGGCTTTGGACACTTATGGCACTCCTGAACTCATCCGTCTCTCAATGCACAATATCGACAGTGATACCGCTCAGGAGGTATATACTGCACTTTGAAGATCCATCGTATTCAAACGCGTGTGGGCGATTCTGAGGACACTCTATGGATGTGCTGTCTCCCTCTGTACGTCTTCATCAACTATACATGTACTAAGCAGATGTATCCTCTGGGCACCTCCCCTCTGCTGGAAGAATATGACGGTTGGATGCAGGAGGAGGGAGGGGCAGACCGGAGCATCGGCAGCGGCAGCGGCGGCAGCAGCGCTGTCAAATACGAAGGGATACCCGTTTCTGTGTTGCGCTGGGGGAGGTGAGGGTGTGGAAGGGAATGGCACGGGAAGGCGGTTGGGCGGGCCGGATGGCTCGTTGGGTTCTAGGGTGTCGGAGCCTCTTGGAATCCTTTTTGCCTTCTTTTGGAGACGTGAGCAGGCAGAGGGGTGTTGGAGTAAGTAGAGAGGGGATAGAAAGAATCCCAAAGGAGGTGAAAGACGTGTTCGAGAGGGGTTGGCGAGGGGAAAGAGAGATGACACGAATGTCGAGGAGGGGAGAAGGATGGAGACCTAGATGGGCCTGGTGATGGGGAGAATGAGTGGACAGAGAAGGATGGGGAAGAGGAGTAGGACTGGGAGAGAACGGTAAGACAAGGAAGTCTGGGGACACGGACAGACGGGGAAACGGGCGAGGCACGAGGGAGCATGCAGGTGAGGTGTTTGAGGCAATCTTGTGTCTTGTGCGGTGACCCGAATCGGCGGCGGCGGTGCGACTAGACAAGATTCTGGGTGATGGTGGATGCTCTATAGAAGTGAATGCTGGATCTTGAACTGACGAGGGAGACGCCCACGAATGCCCGCCATTTGGATGAAGAGGGTACCGGACTGAAGGTGCCGTCCCAACACAGTTCAAAAGGGTTTCCACATAGACTATCTTTCCGCAAACAGAGATGTCAAAGAGCGGTCCAAAGAGGGGGTCTGGACACAGAATGCAAGTAAATCCATCGACCCAGGGGACGCTGCTCTGTCGACTCCGTACACAGATCCCGGATAGATGAATCAGTGAAACAGTGACAGCATGAACCCGGGCCGCGGATGCACCTCGCTCACATGGATCTGTTCCCTGATTTCCTCTTCACAGAATGCTTCAACACGTACCCGTATTCCTTGCGAACGCATGCTCCGAGCTCCCGCGGTCCATGCCGGTTTGGGCCGGGCAAGACAGGCTCGCCCTGATGGAGTGTTCGTCCACCAGAAAAGGCACGGGCACGCGTGGATAACTGTCCCACGCCGCCTCCCTGCGGCGGAGACTCTGGATGTTGATCCACAGGGTGTGGATGCTCTCACGGGGGACTGCTTTTCCATACGATGCATTCTATACAGACTAGACAGAGAGCCTGGAACATGCTGCTGAAGGAGAGAGGGACGTCGGATACCACAGAGTTGAGGGAGAGGGAGTACCACAGACAGACAGACAGACAGACAGAGAGAGACATGAGCGCTCATATGCCGTGGATGCTGCCC
>NIGD01000005.1:971068-1031410 GCA_003055185.1 Escovopsis sp. TC | reverse complement strand
CCCCCCCCCTTCCTTTCTCCAGGCCTTGAATGCTCTCCCACCAACCATCTCCTCCCTCTACCCAGACCCTCTCCTCACTCTCACCAAGCCCAACCCCTCCTGGACTGTTCCCTCCCTAAGCATCCATATCCACAGCACTCAAAAATCCCCAAGCCCCCGATCCCCCATGATCCTTGACCTCAACTATCCCATGATCCCCCGCCCCCCAAAGTCTTCTCTCCTGCCTCCTTTCCCCCCTTCGGCACGACTCTTTCGGACCGATAAGCATTTAAGCATTCCGTCCTAGCAAAGTCTCTTGCCGGGTCAAACCCCCATCCATCTTTCATGTTCATACTCCAACTTTTCCATATCTGCCGGTAAGCAGTAGCACATGACGTTCACGGGTCCACGTCCCTGACCCAATCCTCTCGGGCCATCTCCGTTCTCCCCCTCCCCTTTGCTTCTTCCATGCACGTTCTGTTTCTTCTTCCTCGGACCCTTCCCCTCAACATCATCACCGTCATCGCGGGGTCGCGAGAAGGCGCGGGCGAACCCAGTCCGGGCTCATATCCCCACCGATTCATTTTTCCCAGCCGACTCATGCTCTGTTGTCTCGTCATTTTTCACATACCGGCAGGACTCAACGGCCAGGACTCCAGCCTGGTCTTCGTGATTCGTCAATTGATTATATATCAAGCTTGCTCGCCGCTCGCCGCTCGCCGCTCGCCGCTCTCCAATGCCCTTGAAGGAATCGGGTCAGACACCTAACTCCCATCCCAGGCAATGACCTCGTTCCGCTAGAACGCGCCCCCCATTCGGCCCCTTCCCAACAATCCCAACCGCAATGCAATATTGGTATTGTATGCACATCCCTTGATCAAAAAGAGGATCGCAATCGGCAACATAACAAACACAGAGACCTTATATATCGCAAAATATGGTCCATGTCCCATGCTCTGATCCAAAATAACAGCAGTGGCGGCATAGAGTCATCAAAGGTAAAATCCCGGGGTATCACTGCCTTGCAGCCAGCGGCCGCCCTCCAAGCAGACATGAAAGAGTATAGTAGAGCAGTTGTGAATAAAAGGGTAGGAGGGAACAAAGGCAAACAAGAAGAGAAGCCAAGAAGGATCAAGCGGGACGCATCGACCATCCCTCGCGACTCGAATCGCGCGCCTTCTCCAAAGCGCCGGTGACGCAGTTGCATCCGTGTGTGCCGCCAGGTAAAGTCGAGGGATCGAGATCAAGACAGAAAGACGGTGGAGAAATGAAGAAATGCAGGGCAGTCTTCATGACCGAGGAGACGGAGGACAAAATTTTGGCGGTCTTTCCTCTATGGAAAGGAGGCGGGGCGCGGGGAGGGGGGGATCAAAGGCAGAGTTCTTTTGAGCCTCGAAGCTATCAGCCGGCACAATGGTATCCAATCGCGTAGCGGATGCGGAACGCGCCGATGCAGGCAGGCGAGGCCAAAGCTCGAATGGCACGCTCCTCGCCATGCGGTGTCCGCGCGTCTTGATCGCGAGGTCGCCATGCTGACGGACCCTGGAGGGGATGAGTGGGTGAGGGTGGGCCAAGGTACTCCGTAGATGATGCCGAATACGTCCCACTCTTCATTGAATGAGCTTCTTGAGGTTGCGCTTCACAATCATGTCTTGCACCGATCCCATGGTGATCTTGAGCAGATTCGTGTCCGTCGCGCAGGTGAAGTGGCCGTAGATTTCCTTCTCTGGATTCCTGCTCAGGGCTTTGAACTTGTCGAGGAAGTACTTGCTAGCCGCCTTGTGGTCGTCCGCGGGACCGTGGTAGTCCGTGAAGCCGTATTTGGAGATCGGGATCTTGGGCAGCTTCTCTCGAAAAAGATCCATCTTGTTCAAGAAGAGGATCAACGCGGACTTGGCGAACCAGTGCGAATTGGCAATCGACTCCCACAGCATCAGAGCCTCGTTCATCTGGTTCTGTAACACAAACATGAGTCAGCACGCACGCCGAGACGAGGTGTCACACGGCTGTCACTTACACCATCCTTGTCCTCCACAAGACACTGGTCGTACCCGCTGATTGCCACGAGGAACAAGAGACAATTCACATTCTCGAAGCAGTGGATCCACTTTTTGCGCTCCGATCGCTGGCCACCAACGTCGAACATCCGATAAGTCAGCTGGCCCAGGTCGAAAACGCTCTCTGTGATGCCTGTTGTTCGGAGACGGGAGCGAAGCAAATCTTGGTCTGTCGGTATGTATCCGTCGGCCCATAGTCGATCAATGTCGTTGGCGAAACTAGACGCATGCTCGGTCAGCACAACGAAGGGTAAGCGGGAAAGGGCCACAGGGCAGGGTATACGGCTGCAAGCGTTGAGAGTGGGGGGTGGGGGATGGATACGTGATCGAGAAGAAGAGAGAAACACGGGGGGGGAGACGGACTATGACAGGTTATCGTGGAGCGCGTATTCATTGCCCTTTGCAACCGCCTGCTGAACACCGCTGTCGCGCCACAAGGCTTTGATGGGCTCCAGATATTCCAACGGCAGCCTCCCGTCAGAGCTGATCTCCATCTCGACCAAGATCTGGTCCATGTGTCTCTGTTGCCATCGGTTAGCCTGGGTCATCCGCTTTGGGTTTGGTGGCCTGGACAAGGTAAGCTCACCTCATTATCCTCAGAGTCGAACTCATAACCTTGCTCAATCATGGCATCTTGGATGGTTCTGAAGGAATGTATGATGTTGTTGAAGATGACTGTCTTCCAGTCCAGTCGCTCCCCTTTGCTGAAGCCCGAGGTGTAGATCAGTCTCATCTGCTTCAGGATGGTGGATTTTCCCGATTCTCCGGCACCTATCGACGCTTGATGTCAGCAATCTCTGCTCGACGGATCTGCACGCAGACTAACGTGATGGAGACTGGAGCCGCGGATGCTCCCGACGGTCTTGGGGAGGCACTGCAAACGCAATCCAAGTCCTCAATCTGATGGCGGGAAATTCGCCTACCAAGCAGCAGCAGCTTCACTTCTCTGCTTAGGCGCCGCTCATCTTGCCGGATGATCCTGTCCAATTCTCTTGAACGAGAATTTTGCTCGTCCTTTGTTCGTGTCCCGAAACACATATTTTCTCCTTTGTCGTCGCGCGTTGACCGAGGTCGTCCTTTCGGGGCAATCGCCGAATGGATGGCTGCAGAGCCTTTGGGCCTCAATCAATGTCGCAATCGCGGTACCCGTCGTCTGTTGTACGGATCGCTGGACTGTCGCAACACTTGCGAAGAAGAGGCAGGGGAATGGTGATGCCAGAAGTAGCGGGCTGGTCTTCCGATCGACGTGCTGCGGCTGCGGGACCGTCGTGAAACAAGGCTCCGCTTCAAAGGTCCCGACTGCTGTCAAGTGCGCGACGGGATGCAGACGATGTTCGTTGGTTGGATGGTCGGCTGGTTGGCTGTGTGGTTGGCTGGCTGGCTGGCTGGCGGGCTGACTGATGACAGGATGCGCAACGGCGACGGCTCTGACCTGCGAGGACCTGCTGCTGTCCTCCTCTGTTCGCCTAGTTCCCTTCCCGAGTCTCTGCTGCCTCAGTCTCGAGACGACGGTCTTCCTTGGGGGTCGGGCCGCTGATAGTATGTGGTAGGTGTGGCGCGCCGGTATTGAAGGATGCCGAAGCGCTTGATGTTTGTTGTTGTTGCTGTTGTTGTTGTTTCTGTTGTTGTTGTTGTTGTTGTTGTTGTTGTTGTTGTTGCTGCTGCTGCTGCTGCTGCTGTTTGCTTTCCTTGTTTGTTCTCTTGTGGCTGGTGAACCTTGAAGCAAAGACGGGAGACTCGAGGTAGGGACTTTGCCCGGATGCAGATGTTTGAAGTTGGATGCGGTTTGTATGGTCGAAGGCAGAGAGGCGAGGCTGAGGGAGCTCTCGAAAAGAGAAGAGAACTTTAGAAGTAAACAATGATCCCAGCCGGTCAGAAGAGGTACTACTAGTAGAAGCACCGCGTGCTCCCGCAATCGGTACGAGAAGCTGGGTGATCTGTGGATGTGAGACACGGACTTTGGATTAAGGCGGGACGGGAGAGAAAAACGAGCGAAGAGGAGGAAAAAAGAAAAAGAAAAAAGGCGATGCAAGAAGGATTGATTTTGTCGAGTCTGCAACGTCGCTGGATTCGGTATTTCCTTCCCTGCAAGTCGAGGCGCAAAAGAAAGTGGAAACTGCAGGAGCCCGAATGAAGAAAAGGAGAGAGCGAGGGGGTGGCAAAGAGAAGAAAAGGAAGGAAAGAGGGCGGGGGCCGGAGAACAGCGGGAGGTCCTACAGAGAAGAGTTATAGAAAGGAAGGAGCGCTGTCGTGCTCCAAGGCAGGAACGGGGGGCCGTAGACAGAAAAAGGAAGGAAGGATGAAGACGGAGCGGAAGGCGGTACGGAGCACGGAGAGGATGAAGGAAGCTACGACTCTGACGGCTCGGGGTCCTGGGAAGGAAACAGTCGAAATTGATCCATTGATTGGGAAGCCGGCCAGGATCCGGCTGCCTCGTTCAAGGTTAGCTCTGCGTGGGAGTCCCGGGGCGGGACCTTGCAAGTACTAGTAGTACTCCGTACTCCGGTACTACTCTGTACTCCGTACGGAGTACTGCAAGTACCGCAGGCCATGCACAGTCCCCGGTACGGAGTACGGAGGACAAGCCCCTGGGATGCCAGAAAACACGGCATATTGGAGTCCCACTGGGCCGTGATCCTTTCCTTCAAGCTGAAGAATCCGCAATGGCTCGTATTGGTAGTACAGGCGTGAGTCCAGGTGCTCTCGCGGTGCTGCTGGCGAATCTGCAAGAGGAACAGTACTGCAATGCTTCACGGAGTCCGGAAGGAGCGAACGGATTGCGTGTTAGCAGAAGCTGAATCGGCGGAAGGAGCCGGGGACCTGTCTGGCTGCGGCCTGCCAGGGACGAGCCTGCCTCAATCAGAAACTCGACTGGTAACAACAAAGAAGATGCAGCCACGCGGGTCGAAACTGCCCGATTGGGTGCTGGTACAGAATACTCCGTACAGACCCCTGATACCTGGTACTGCCTCTCGTCTCGGTGCAGCAGCACTCCAGATGCTGCAGTGAGTGAGATGGATGCTGCCGTGAGCAAGAGGTACAGAGAACTTGAGCAGAGTGCTCGTATTGGTACCGGCCTGCTCCTGTGCCGCCACTGGAACCTCCGAGCCGAGAAGGGTGTCGTTCTCTTCTCGTCTTTCCTCTTCCTCTTCCTCTTTCTCTTTCTCTTCCTCTTCCTCTTCCTTTTCCTCTTCGTCTTCCTCTTCCTCTTCCTCTTCCTCTTCCTCTTCCTCTTCTCTTCTTGTCTTGCTTGCCCTCTCCCTCCATCTCTTCCTCATCTTCGCCCTTTTGTCTTGCCAATACATGTACCCTTTCCATTCTAAGACTGACTCGCCACTCCTCACCACACCGAGATCGCCTCTGGGCATGCAAGCACAAGCAGCTCAAAGAATCGAAGGGAGAGACCCTCCCCAAGACAGGAGGTGCAAAAACGAGTACGAGGATGAGCCAATACCGACATGCAGATCCTGATGCAATTGTATTTCTAATCCCTGGCCCCCGTATGATACCTTCGCGGGCGGACTCTGTATGTACGAGGACCAGTCCTAGTCCCAGCATTCCCATACCCTGGATGGGATCTCTATATACATATCCAGACTCCGTACGAGTACTGACTGTGGAGTAGTAGTGTCGGTGGGAACGCGCAGCCGACCCGGCTACAATAGGAAGCTAGATAGATATTGCGGCTAAAGGGTATATAATCCGAATAGGTATAGGAATAAGGCATTAACGCTATATAAGGGTAATACTATAGGAACGCTACTTATAGCCTAAATTAAGCTAAATTAGCTATGCTAGCTGTACCTCGACGGTATCTTATATACAAATACTCCCTTTAGCCTAGATAGCCTTAGCTTTAAATTAATAAACGCTATCTTAATTGCAATGTCCTTACCTTTTAACCCTTTTTATTAAAAGTTATAAGCTTATAAGGTCTTAATCCTTATAGGCTTATATCTTCTACTAGAAGGGCTTTGTTGCTATACACTAGAAAGATATTATAATCTTTGTTTTTAGTGTTTTAGAAGAAAGCGTCTTTATCTAACTTATACCTAGCTTATTATTTATTCTAAGCCTTATTCTTAATCTCTCTTAATCGCTGTATATAGCTAAAAGAAAGCTTATTCTTAATTATTTTAATTAATCCGTTTCGTTTATCTTAATCGTCTTATTTAACTTAAAGAAAGCAAATCTTACTTAATTCGATTATCTTAGTTAATTTAAGGAAAGTATTCGTTGCTAAACTTAATCGTCTTGCTCTAAAGCTATCGTGTAAGCTAAAGAGGTCTCCTAAGAATCGTCTCTTAACGAAGGTATTAGCAAATTCTCCTTTATACGCTTTATATACATTTTACATAGCAATACCTCTCTATCTACTCTATCCTATAAAGCAAGACTATAGAGAAAATACTAACGCTAAGGCCTCTAGCCCTTCTTAAATTAAAATCTTATGCTAAGTAGTCTAAATAGCTATTAGCAATCTAAGAATACGTAGAACCTTATAGTATATAAGAATACATTAGACCTAACATTATTATAAACCTCTCTCTTAAAAACCTACTAAAAGATCCTTTCTAGTACAATAATAAGCCTATTTTAACCTATAAAAGCTTTACTATAAAGGGGAACACCTTAATCTTTAACACAAATACGTATAAAAGTACCTTCTAAGTATATAAGCTTAAATATAATGCTAAAAGAGTAGAAAAAAAAGGTTAGCTTATAAAGTACAATAAGCAATATAACCTTTAGCGTACAAAAGAAGTCTAATACTACTAAACAAAAGATCTTATAATTAACATCTTTAGTGCAATAAGGGCTTTTATTATAAAGCAATACTAAGAAAAAGAAGACTAAAATCTTTATCTAAGCAATTTTATTAACTAAGTAAAGGCAAAGGTTATCCCTTTTAACAGCTACAATCGCAAAAAAGCATCTTAAACCTTTTAGCGCCTAGCTTATTAGACTCCTAGTTAAAAAGACTAGTTAGCATAGTCTATTTAATTTAAGCAAGCCTAGTATAACTATCTTTAGTATAAGGTTAAGACTATCGATAAAGAAACTACGATTAACTTCTTTCTCTAAGCTATAAAAGCTACCTTTTTCCTTTAAAAGGAAAAGATAAGTAATAAGATTAAGGAAGCAAAGCAAGGCATATTAACCTAGATGCTTAAGATTATTAAGATCGTCGCTAACTTCTATTAGCACGTCGCTTACTATTAGCAAATTAATAGAAATACTTTAAAAGCTTATACGAATATAGCTGCTTATAGGGGTAGCAATAGCAAAGATAAGATAAACAAAGAGCAGCAGCACTTATTTTATCCTTAAAGGATACTTAAGTGCCTTAGGTATAGTACCTTATATAGAAGCTAGCTAGATAAGTAGTAGGAGACGTGCTAAGGTATACTTGTTATTAATAGGTATAAGGCCTTACTTATAACCTTTAAGCTTTAAAAGAAAAAGAAAAAAGCTCTAAAGAAGAGACTTAAGACTTATAAAGAAGAAGCTATAGCTGTAAAGGCATAGCTAAATAAGATTAAGAAGCTAGTAGAAGCAGCTTTATCGTCCTAGCTAGCCTCCTTAGATCCTCTAAAGAAGAAAAAGCTAAAGAAGAAGGGTACTAACAGCACTAAGTCTAAGGCAGCTAAAGCAGTTAAAAACAAGGAAATCGTCTAAATTAAGAGCTAAAGCCTTACTAAGGTTAGTAACGTTGCTATCTAAGTCCTTAATGCATTAAAAGAAGAAAAAAAAGATAATTTTACAATAAGAAATGCTATAATCTTTAACTCTAGATCTAACACTAATATCTTTAATAACCTTAACTTCTTCTTACCTAAGTCCTTTGTCTAAGGATATAAAGACGTTGTTAAAGCTAGTAACTTATCCCTTAAGCTACTTAGCTAAAGAGAAGCTATTATTAAGGTTAATTCTAGTTAGTTAGTAGTAGTCTTAGAAGTATACTATATACCTAGTATATACACTAACATCGTCTTAATATATCTATTTAAAAAGAATAGCTTCTATTAGGATACTTTAAACAGCTAGATTAAGCATAAGGAGTTATAGAAGGTACTTACTAAGCTTGTTCTTAATTATAACTATAAGCAATATATTATTGCTTATTATACGCTAAAGTTAATAAACTAAATTAAAGCAGTAAGGGCTACTAAGGTAAGCATAATCCCTTTCTTATTAGGATTAACGAATTTAGTAAGCTTAATAGAATCGTCTAGCTTAATAGAGTCGTCTTGCTTAATAGATTTAAAAGGCATAATAGAGTTAGAAAAGCAGTCTAGCTTAGTGTTTTTGTTAGTAGCTGTTAGCAGAGAAGTCGAATCTTAAGGCCTATAGCACCTAGCTCGCAACGCCGGAGATCTTTAGCACCGTTAGCTAAAGCACATTAGTTAAAAGGCTCTTAAGGAAGCTATAGGAACGCTCCTAAGGCTTAAGATAACTAGCCCTATAACCTATAAATATAAGGTATACGCAACTAAGAAAGCTTACTGCTAGATATTTTGCTAAGCTCCTTAAGTACTTCTATAAAAGGCAAAAGAAGCTATAAGCATAGACCTCTAATACTATAAAGTACTAGCATACTCTAAAGACTAGTACTAAGTTATTTTTACTTATATAAATATAAGATTCTAGTTCTTTTATACCTTTAAGAAGAAGCCTAAGATTAAGGCAGTAAGGGTAAGACTCTAAGACCTACTATAGACCTGTTTTAATTAGCGGATTAAGGTCTTATAGTTAGATAATAAGTAGGCCTTCTTTTTATACTAGGAAATTAAGGGGATCGTAAAAGAAGGTACTATTATACAATTATCCTCTCTGTTAACTCTTTAGCAGAATAGCTACGCTAAGCGATTAGCTTTTATTATAAAGGAAAAAGCAAAGGTTATAATACTTAATGCTAACCTACCTAAAGAGCTCTAGCTAGACGTCTTCTATGCTGCTATATACTTTCTTAATTATATACTAACCTAAGAGCAAAGAAAGAACGCCTTAAAATAGATTACGCTATATAAGCGTTAGTAGTCCTAGATAAGGAAGGCAAATCTAAGCTTCTTGCACCTCCCTAAAGCCCTAAAACCTAAAGTTAGCTATTTATAAGTCTTTAGATATATAGTATACCCTATAAGGACAAAAGCCTTTAAAGCCCTTAAGAATTCCTATAAATTCTCTTCTTTCTAACCTAAAGCCTACATTAGCTATCTTATAGGATATAAGTTGTCTACCTAATACGTAATCTAAGTACCCTCTCTTTATATAAGAAAGGTCGTTAAATTAGCTAATATATAGTTTAATAAGTTAGTTGTTTATTATCTAGATTAAGAACGAAAGGCTAAGAGCTTTAAGGAGTACGCCTACTAGACGCTAAAGACAATAAAAGCTTATAATATCTTTAACGCCTTAACAGGCTTAGCAGAGCTGCTAAAGCAGTATAAGGTTAACTAAGGAGCTAGGATACTAATTAGTTAGCTTAAATTCGTTAAAAGCTCTAAGGGAAGCACCTATTTTAATCTCTTAGGCTAAGGAGACCCTTGTTACGATCTCTAAGGCCTAGGAAGAGCCTAATCTATAGGCGATAGCCTAGACTAGATAGTCCTTAGCCTAGCTAGCTCGAATAGCTTAAATAAGCAAATTAATTCGAATAGCTTAGCTAGATTAAGAGGCTTAAATAGCTTAATTAAAGCTCTTAATAATAAAAAGAAAAGAAATTAAGAAGCTTAGCTAAAGAGAGAAGAAAGAGATAGCCTAAGCCTAGATTACGTGCCCCTTTAAAAGGCTACTATAAGTTATAGCGAGGCTGCTATAAAAGCTTCTAAAGCCCCTATAGGTATAACTTATAAAGCTATCTTAAAGGGAAGGTCCCTATTAGATTTCTCTTACACTTAGAGCAATCTTAAGAACCTAGCTTCTTTATTATCTCTATTAAGAGGCTCCTTATCGCTAAAGGACTAATTAGGGGGCTCCTTAACGCCTAAAGGCCTCTTAGGGCATCGATCATTACTAAGAGACCCCTTAGGGCATTAAGCAAAGCTAAGAGAGACCTAAGAAAACAATATTTAGGGCCTTAGATCGCTTACTCCGCTGCCCCTAAGGCTATAAGCACTGCTATTTAAATTAGCTAAAATAATTAATCTTAAGCCTTATTAGCTTAATTAAATTAAACGACCTAAAGAACAAGAAAATAACTAAGGCTAAGTTCCTTTTCTTTATTATAAGAAAGGGGATTATAGCTTACTAAGCAAGGAAGAAAGCAGGACTCCTACTAGCTTAGTATATAGCCCTATTAACTTTAGCTTTTAACTATAAAGTCCTTGTCTTTATAGGGCTTGTAGGGGTTAAGGCAGAAGAAGACAGAAAGCTACACGAGCCTAGTACCTCGTTAACGTTAAAGAACCCCCTAATCTAATAGATATCCTTAAACAACACTTACTTAAAAAGAAAGGGAGTAAAGATCTAGCTAAAGAGACTAAAATTAGCAAAGCTAAGCGTTTCTAAGCTTTCTTAATAGCTTTTATAATAGCCTTAAGTTATAAACTTTACATTAATAGTTTCCTAAGCCCCTTAAAGCATTTCGTTAAAGTACGTTAAAGCTAATTCGCCTTTAAGTAGTTTAAAGCAATAAGAATTAAGATTAATAAGTAGATAGCTATAAGAACCTTTACTAAGAAGCTAATCTAAGAGATCTTAATTACTAAACAATTAATTCCCCTTAAATAGGTATATACCTATAAGCTTAATAAGAAAGGCTTTGTCTTTTAATTTAAAGCGTAGCTTATAGTAAAAGGAAACTTCTAAGAGGAAGGGCTTTAAGAGATATACGTAGTAACTCTTGCTATAAGCTCTTTTTAACTTCTCTATGCCCTCTGCTATAAGATAGACTAAGAGATATACTAGTACAACGTCGTTAATGTATTCCTAAATATAAACCTTAACCTAGATAAGGAGGTATACTATACAATGCTTCTAGGATTCCCTAAGCTTAGCACCTGCCTTAAGGTCCTTAAGGCTTTATATAGTTTCCGCTAAGCCCTAAAGCTTTAGTTTAAGACTATCTTAACCTTTTTCTAATCTTAAGGCTATAACTAATGCTAAGAAAATAGTTATATCTTCTAGAAAAAAAGAATTCTAATCTTCTTCTTTATTAATAACATTGTTATAATATATAATAAGAAGGACTAGTATGCCTTTAAGAGGCTAAACTAGACGCTTAAGGCTAGCTTTAAGGTAAAGGATCTAGGTAAGTTAAAGTAGTTCCTTAGTCTTAAAATTATTAGAAACAGAGAAACAAAGGAGATATAGCTCTCGTAGAAGTTATACATCTCTGCAGTAGCCTAGAAATTCGTTCTAGGCTACCTAAAGAAAGAAAGAAAACAATTGCTAAAAGTACTGCTACTAAAGGAAGCCTTTTACCTATATAAAAAGAAAGCAATAAAGGTAAAGATATACTACTACGCGTTACTCGTTAGTACTATCTTTTACCTATTATACTTTATAAGAATTAATATTGCGTTTATAGTAGCTAAATTAGCCTAATTTATAAAAAATCTATTAAGATACTATATATACTTAGCTAAAGGAGTATTAAAATACGTATACTATACCTAGGCCTAATTAATCTACTATATAGCAGAGGAGAAAGCAAATGCCTTATTCTTATCGTTAAATGCTTTATTTGTAGATAATAAGGAAATAAGGAGGTTATCTTAAGGGTTTGTCTTTATAATATACAAAGGCCTAATTAAGTAGAAAGCTTTTTAATAAAATACTATAACTACCTTATTAACAGAAGCTAAGCTGTTAGCTCTTTTACTTACAGCAAAAGAACGTCTTGCCCTTAGTTAGTAGCTTAAAAAGATAAGAATTAAGATTAAAAACCTAGCAGTGCTTTAGTACAATAACTTTAATACGCTTAAGCTTATTATTAACAACTATTAGAAGATATAAATAAAGCTTTAGTATATTAATATTTATAGGCATTAGCTATAAGAAGCAAAAGAAAGCAAAACCGTCTCGTTTAAATAGATCTTAACAAAGGAGACTTTAGTAGATAGGCTTACGAAGGCACTTACGCTATAAGCCTAGCTTAACTTTATAAAAAAGCTTAGTCTCTAAGACTAGCTAAAAGAGAAGGAGCTAGAGGAGAAAATAGAGCCTAGAAAGGGTCTCTAAAGAGGTAGAAAAACACTAAGGGTCGTTAGACCTAAGATATTGTAAGATTAGCAGGATTTCTTATCGTTTTTCCTTCCTTTCTTACTTAAGCCTACTAAAGATGCTTAGATTAGATTACAAATAGTATTATTATATTCCTTCCTCCTTATTTAATAGACTAGATTTGCAAAAGAAGCTTATCTAAAGGGGTATATTAGTAAGAACGCGTAGCTAACCTAGCTATAATAAGAAGCTAGATAGATATTACAGCTAAAGGGTATATAATCTAAATAAGTATAGGAATAAGGCATTAACGCTATATAAGGGTAATACTATAAGAACGCTACTTATAGCCTAAATTAGGCTAAATTAGCTATACTAGCCGTACCTTAACGGTATCCTGTATACAAATACTCCCTCTAGCCTAGATAGCCTTAGCTCTAAATCAACGAACGCTATCCCGATCGCGATGTCCTTACCTTTTAACCCTTTTCATTAAGAAGTAGATGTCCTGCCCTAGCGGAGACTACTGTGCGACTACGGCTCCGTACGGAGTACCGGTATCAATCATGTTCGACAGAAAGGAAGCGTCAAGTAAAAAGGGGCTGCGCGCGTGGGAGGTGCAGCTATCTCAAGCCACTGAGATCATGCTGGGCCTAGCCCAAAAGTCTCCAGCCCGGGGTTCGGTTTCAAAAGCACGCAAGGCAGGGTCGAAAAACGGCCGGGGGGCACCCCTCTCTGAGTCCGTCGTTCGTACGAGTACCGATTCCCTTGGAGTACTCAATTTTCCATGAGCACGGAGTTGTCGGTAGGAACGCGCAGCCGACCCGGCTACAATAGGAAGCTAGATAGATATTGCGGCTAGAGGGTATATAATCTAAATAGGTATAAGAATAAGGCATTAATGCTATATAAGGGTAATACTATAAGAACGCTACTTATAGCTTAAATTAGGCTAAATTAGCTATGCTAGCTGTACCTTAATAGTATCTTATATACAAATACCCCCTCTAGCCTAAATAAACTTAGTACTAAATTAATAAACGTTATCTTAATCGTAATATCCTTACCTTTTAACCCTTTTTATTAAGAGTTATAAGCTTATAAGGTCTTCTTAATCTTTATAGGCCTATATCTTCTACTAAAAGGGCTTTATTGCTATATACTAAAAAGATATTATAATCTTTGTTTTTAGTGTTTTAGAGCAAAGAGGCGTAGAAAAAAATGCCTCGTCTCTATCTAATTTACACCTAGCTTATTATTCGTTCTAAGCCTTGTTCTTAATCTCTCTTAATCGCTGTATACAGCTAAGAGAAGCTTGTTCTTAATTATTTCGATCGATCTGTTTCGTTTATCTTAATCGTCTTACTCTAAAGCTATTGTTTCCTAAGAATCGTCTTTTAACGAAGGTATTAGCAAATTCTCCTTTATACGCTTTATACACATTCTATATAGCAATACCTCTCTATCTACTCTACTATACCGTCTCTATAGAGAAAATGCTAACGCTAAGGCCTTTAGCCCTTCTTAAATTAAAATCTTATACTAAGTAGTCTAAATAGCTATTAGTAATCTAAGAATACATAGAACCTTATAGTATATAAGAATATATTAAACTTAATATTATTATAAACCTTTTTTTTAAAGACCTACTAAAAGATCTTCTTTAGTATAATAATAAGCCTATTTTAACCTATAAAAGCTTTACTATAGAAGAGAATACCTTAATCTTTAACGTAAATGCATATAAAAGTATCTTTTAAGTATATAAGCTTAAATGTAATGCTAAAAGAGTAGAAAAAGAAAGTTAGCTTATAGAGTATAATAAGCAATATAACCTTTAGTATACAAAGGAAGTCTAATATTACTAAACAAAGGATCTTATAATTAATATCTTTAGTATAATAAGGGCCTTTATTATAAAGCAATACTAAGAAAAAGAAGACTAGAACCTTTATCTAAGCGATTTTATTAACTAAGTAAAGGTAAAGGTTATTCTTTTTAATAGCTATAATTATAAAAAAGTATCTTAAACCTTTTAGCGTTTAGCTTAATAGACTCTTAGTTAAGGAAACTAGTTAGTATAGTTTATTTAATTTAAGTAGGCTTAGTATAACTGTTTTTAGTATAAGGTTAAGACTATTAATAAAGAAATTATAATTAACTTTTTCCTTTAATTTATAAAGGCTAACTTTCCTTTTTAAAAAGAAAAGATAAGTAATAAGATTAAGGAAGCAAAGCAAAGCATAGCTTAGATACTTAAGATTATTAAGATTATTGCTAACTTCTATTAATACGTTACTTATTATTAGTAGATTAATAGAAACACTTTAAGAGCTTATATAAATATAGCTGCTTATAGGGGTAGCAATAGCAAGGATAAGATAAACAAAGAGCAGTAGTACCTATTTTGCCCTTAAAGGATGCTTAAGTGCCTTAGGTATAGTACTTTATATAAAGGCTAGCTAAATAAGTAGTAAAAGACGTGCTAAGGTATACTTATTATTAATAGGTATAAGGCTCTACTTATAACCTTTAAGCTTTAAAAGAATAAAAAAGAAGCTTTAAAGAAGAGACTTAAGACTTATAAAGAAGAAGCTATAGCTATAAAGGTATAGCTAAACAAGATTAAGAAGGAAAAGCTAGTAGAAGTAGCCCCTTTGTTTTAGCTAGCTTCTTTAGATCCTCTAAAGAAGAAGAAGAAGCTAAAGAAGAAAGGTACTAATAGCACTAAGTTTAAGGCAGCTAAAGCAGTTAAAGACAAAGAAATCGTTTAAATTAAAAGCTAAGGCCTTACTAAGGTTAGTAACGTTACTATTTAGGTCCTTAATGCATTAAAAGAAGAAGAAGAAGATAATCTTATAATAAGAAATGCTATAATCTTTAATTCTAGATTTAATACTAATATCTTTAATAACCTTAACTTCTTCTTTCTTAAGTCCTTCGTTTAAGGATATAAAGACGTCGTTAAAGCTAGCAACTTGTCCCTTAAGCTACTTAGCTAAGAAGAGGCTATTATTAAGGTTAATTCTAGTTAGTTAGTAGTAGTCTTAGAGGTATACTATATACCTAGCATATATACTAATATTGTTTTAATGTATTTGTTTAAGAAGAATAGCTTCTATTAAAATACTTTAAATAGTTAGATTATATACAAGGAGTTATAGAAGGTGCTTACTAAGCTTATTCTTAATTATAACTATAAGTAGTATATTATTGCTTACTATATACTAAAGTTAGTAAACTAGATTAAGGCAGTAAGAGCTATAAAGGTAAGTATAATCCCTTTCTTAATAAATTTAGTAGGCTTAATAAAGTTGTTTTACTTAAATTTAGAAGGCTTAATTAAGTTAAAGAAATCTAGCTTAGCGTTTTTGTTAGTAGCTATAGGCAGGGAAGTTAAATCCGAAGGCTTATAGCACCTAGCTTATAATGCTAGAGATCTTTAGCACTGCTAGCTAAGGCATATTAGTTAAAAGGCTCTTAAGGAAGCTATAGGATCGCTCTTAAGGCTTAAGATAACTAGCCTTATAACCTATAAATATAAGGTATACGTAACTAAGAAAGCTTACTGCTAAATATCTCGCTAAGCTTCTTAAGTGCTTCTATAAGGGGTAAGAGAAGCTATAAGCGTAGATCTTTAATACTATAAAGTACTAATATACTTTAAAGACTAGTACTAAGTTATCTTTACCTATATAAATATAAGATTCTAGTTCTTTTATACCTTTAGGAAGAAGCTTAAGATTAAGGTAGTAAGGGCAAGACTCTAAGACTTACTATAAACTTATTTTAATTAGTAAATAAAGGTCTTATAGTTAGATAATAAGTAGGCCTTCTTTTTATACTAGGAAATTAAGGGGATTGTAAAGGAAGGTACTATTATGTAATTGTTTTTTCTATTAACTCTTTAGTAGAATAGCTACGCTAAGCAATTAGTATCTATTATAAAAGAAAAAGCAAAGGTTATAATGCTTAATGCTAACTTACTTAAAGAGCTCTAGCTAGACGTTTTCTATGCTATAGTATACCTTCTTAATTATACACTAACCTAAGATTAAGGCAAGACCTAATAGATTACGCTATATAAGCGTTAGTAGTCCTAAATAAAGAAGGTAAATCTAAGCTTCTTATACCTTCCTAAAGCCCTAAAGCCTAAAGTTAGCTATTTATAAGTCTTTAGATGTATAGCATACCCTATAAGGACAAAAGCCCTTAAAGCCTTTAAGAATTCCTATAAATTCTTTTCTTTTTAACCTAAAGCTTATATTAGCTACCTTATAAGATACAAATCGTTTACTTAGTATATAATCTAAGTACCTTCTCTTTGTATAAGGAAGGTTATTAAATTAGCTAATATATAGTTTAATAAGTTAGTTGTTTATTATCTAGATTAAGAATAAGAAGCTAAGAGCTTTAAGGAGTACGCCTACTAAACGCTAAAGACAATAAAGGCTTATAATATCTCTAACGCCTTAACAGGCCTAGCAGAGCTGCTAGAGCAGTATAAGGTTAACTAAGGAGCTAGGATTCTAATTAGTTAGCTTAAATTCGTTAAAAGCTCTAGGGGAAGTACCTATTTTAATCTCTAAGGCCTAGGAAGAGCCTAATCTATAGGCGATGGCCTAGACTAGATAGTCCTTAGCCTAGCTAGCTCGAAAAGCCCGGCTAGCTTAATTAATTTAAGAAGCTCGAATAGCTTAATTAAGGCTTCTAATGATAAAAGGAAGAGAAATTAAGAAGCCTAGCTAAAGAGAGAAGAAAGAGATAGCCTAAGCTTAGATTACGTGCCTTAAGAGGCTACTATAAGTTACAGCGAGGCTGCTATAGAAGCTTCTAGAGCCCCTAGAGCCCTTATAGGTATAACTTATAAAGCTATCTTAAAGGGAAGGTCCTTATTAGATTTCTCTTATACTTAGAGCAATCTTAAGAACCTAGCTTCTTTATTATCTCTATTAGAAGCTTTAACGCTAAAGGACTAATTAAGGGGCTCTTCGACGCCTAGAGGCCCCTTAGGGCATCGATTATCGCTAAGAGACCCTTTAGGGCATTAAGCAACGCTAAGAGAAGCTCTAAGGCTAAGAGAAGCTAAAGAAGACGATATTTAGGGCCTTAGATTAATTACTCCGCTGCCCCTAAGGCTATAAGCACCGCTATTTAAATTAGCTAAGATAATTAATCTTAAGCCTTATTAGCTTAAACGAATTAAAAGGTACGATTAAATTAGATAAAATAACGATTAACTTAAAGAACCTAAAGAATAAGAAAATAACTAAGGCTAAGTTCCTTTTCTCTATTATAGGGAAAGGGATCACAGCCTGCTAAGCAGGGAGGAAAGCAGTACTTCCGCTAGCTTAGTCTACAGCCTTATTAACTTTAGCTTCTAACTATAAAGTCCTTGTCTTTATAAAGCTCGTAGAGGTTAAGGCAGAAGAAGACAGAAAGCTATATAAGACTAGTACCTTATCGATGTCGTTTAAGAAGCTAAGGAGACCCTTAATCTAACGGAAATCCCTAATCTAATAAAATACCTTAAAGAGCATTTACTTAAAAAGAAAGGGAGTAAAGATCTAGCTAGAGAGATTAAAATTAGTAAGGCTAAGCGTTTTTAAGCTTTCTTAATAGCTCTTACTATAGCCCTAAGCTATAAGCTTTATATTAATAGTCTCTTAAGCCCCTTAAAGTATTTTATTAAAGTACGTTAAAGCTAATTTGCTTTTAAGTAGCTTAAAGCAATAAAAATTAAGATTAATAGGTAGATAGCTATAAGAACCTTTACTAAGAAGCTAATCTAAGAGATCTTAATTACTAAACAATTAATTCCCTTTAAATAGGTATATACCTATAAGCTTAACGAGAAAAGCTTTGTCTCTTAATTTAAAGCATAGCTTATAGCAAAAGGAAACTTCTAAAAAGAAGGTCTTTAAGAGATATACATAGTAACTCTTACTATAAGCTTTTTTTAACTTCTCTACGCCCTTTGCTATAAAATAGACTAAGAGATATACTAGTATAACGTTATTAACGTATTCCTAAATACAAACCTTAACCTAGATAAGGAGGTATACTATACAATGCCTCTAAGATTCCTTAAGCCTAGCACCTACCTTAAGGTCCTTAAGGCTTTATATAGCCTCTGCTAAGCCCTAAAGCTCTAGTTTAAGACTATCTTAACCTTCTTTTAATCTTAAGGCTATAACTAATGCTAAGAAGATAGTTATATCTTCTAGAAGAAGAGAATTCTAATCTTCTTCTTTATTAATAATGTTAAGACTATGCACTAAGAGATGTAGCTTACGCTACTAGAGGTAGCTAAGCGGGGCAGTGCGGGGCTATGCGGGGCAAAGCAGGGCTAAGCGGGGCTACCCTAAAGCCTATTAGCTAGGCACTTAAGAGAGATTAGTATTACCTTAAGATGTCCTATTTTCCTAGTATTTACTATGTATCTAAGGACAGACTAAGGTAACAGTGTTTTGTGTACTTAAGGGGCGCTATCCCCTACCTAGCTAGCGTCCTATCTCTTATCCTTAGCTTAATACAACACATATAGTCCTTACCTACCCTATAGTCTCTATCTTCCTATACCCTTATTTTAAAAGGTTATAAGCCCGTAAGAAGACTTATAGGTATATCTTTATTTTCTTATTTAAGAAATAGCTACATTACGTAACCTAGCTATAGCCTGCTAAATAGCTTACCCTAGAGGTAGCTATATTACGTAATCTACCCTATACCCCTTGCTATCTTAGATCGAACTACGTAACCTAAGTTACGTAACTTAAAAATAGTACCTAAAGGTACCTCGACTCTTAACCTTATGCCTTATTACGTAACCCTAGATTACGTAATTAAAAGCCTACCCTATAATACGTAAGCACTAGCTAGATAGCTAGCGTATAGCCCTTATAGGGGGCAGGGTTTAACCTTAATTAAGTCCTTTAAGGGCTTTAGCAGTTATATAATAGTATTACTAATCTAGGCTCTTAAATTAGTATATTAAGAGACGCTTTATAGGCTTAGGATACCTACTAAGCTACCTTAGATAGCTAGATTATTTATTTATTTAAAGAAGTATAGAAGTTAGTTAACTAGCTATAATAAGGGCTACTGGTTAAGGCTACTAGAAGCACTAGTAGTATAACCTTAGCTACCTTAAACGTTAGCCTTATCTAAGAAGCTTCTAAGAAGGCTTTAGTCTTCCTTAATTTGTTTAAATTAGTAAGACCTAAGAATTATAACTAATAAAAGCAAACCCTTACTATTATGCTTTAGGCTATTAAATTTTAAGAATTCGTTAATAACCTAGCTTTAGCTAAGGCTATCTTAATAGCTAAGAAGGCTATACTCCTTATAATCTTAAGGGATAGCCTAGCTCTTAGCTTAGCTTAATTAATAGCTTAGATTAATAGCCTTACTTAAGCCTATCTTAAATTAAAGCGCTAATACGCTTATTTTACTTATTTTAAGAAAGAAAGCTTCTATAGGGGCTTTTATAGCTTATCCTTTAGTAGCTACCCTAGAACGCTAGCTAACTTTAATGCTAAATTTAGTAACTATCTAGCTTAGCTATCTATAGCTAAGGTTATTATTACTATTAAAGATTAAGTTAATTAGTATATAATAGCTTTATCTACTTCCTTTCTGCCTTAGGCAGAACGAATCTATAGTACTATTTAATCTATAGTAGCTATAGGCAGTAATCTAGATTAGATAAATCTAAGCTTAATTATAGAAGATATCCTTAATAAGACTTAGTATAAGGGATTATTAGCTTATTAAGCTACCTTTAAGGCTTAATTATATAACCCTAAGGGGTATAATAAGAAGAAGAAGAAGGCTACCTTAGAGGCCCCTAAGCCTTAAAGCACCTCTAAGGCCTTAGTGCCTTACCGACAGCCTATAGGCTAAGGCTTAGGGCAAGGGCAAGGGCTAGGGCAAGGGTCTAGGCTAGGGCATAGCCCTTATAAGCCTACTTAACATTAAGGCAGGAGGCCTTATAAGCCTTTACAACGCTTACCTAGCAAAGTACCTATAGGCCTATTATAAGCCTCTAGATTAGCTTTTACTATATACGTAACCTTTAATCTTAATTTTAGTACCTTTAAAGTTAATAACTTAGTAGCTCTTAATAGGTTAGTAATATATAGCTTAGCTAATTACCCTTTTAAGGCTAGCTTACTATACGATATAAGTGCTTTAGTCTATATAGTTAACAATAAAGCTTTTTTTATTAACTATTAAAACAATAACAGTACCTTAAGCTATATAATAATAGGCAGTAGGCCTATAAGGCCCCTTAGATCTAGCATAGCTACTTTTAACGTCTTAGTTAGCTATAACCTAGCTATATACTATAAGATCTACCTTCTTAGGGCCTTCTATTGCCTTAATGTAAAGCTTAATCTTATAAGTAGCTTAAGGTACTACTAATTAAAAGGCTTCTTTTTAAGGAATAAGCTAATAAGTTAGTAAAGGGCTATGCTAGCTTCCTTTAATTACTAGAAAAATAGGTTTTTCTTAACTATTAAGGGCACTAAGACCCTTTTAGTGCCCTTAAATCTAACAACTTACTATACCTACCTTATACGCCTAGGACGCTAGGTACTAATCTATTTAACTAATTAAGGCCTTCTATAGCTTAAAATAAGGCTTAAGCTACTAACTTAATAAGAGGCTAGTAGGTATAAGGACCTTACTTAGCTATAGCCTTATTAGCAACGCTTTAAACCCCTTAGGATCCCTACCCTATAGCAAACCTTAGATAATCTTATTTCTAAGGATCTAGGGGATCTTAGCACACTAAAGCTAGCCCTATAGGGCTATTAAGGCCCTAGGCTAGCCTTAGAGCCTTATTAAGAGCTTCTTTAAAAAGCTTACTTATAGTACCTTAGGCTAAGCTATCTTAGCCTAAGGCTTATAAAGAAGATAAAGGTTATCTTAGCTAGTATACTTAATTTTTAGCAAATTAAGGAGTAAGATTTCGTTTACTTACTTTACATTAAAGGTAAGACCGTTAAAAGGCTAACTACTAACCTTATAGTTAGCTTACCGCAAGCCCTTAACGTTATTAAAGGAAATATCTTTTAGATTAAGCCCTTACCTTATAATTAGTAGCCCTATAGCCTACTATTAGTTAACTATAAAACCTACTACTAATAGGTTATCTAATTAGTTAATAAAAGTAAGGTAACGATAACTAAGGCTATTTAAGGCTACTTTAAGGCCTTAAAAAATCGCTATAGCTACTACCTTATACGCTTTTACTATAATAGCAGCAAGGAGATTATAACTACCTTATAGGAGTAGCTATAGAATAAAGGTATTTCCTTTTCTATTAGTGCGCCTTATACGTATAAGTAAAATAGCTTAGCTAAGAGATCTATTAAAGTTATCCTTAATAGACTTAAGGCTACGATAATAGGCTCTAGTTTACCTTATACCCTTTAGAATTACGTTATCTAAGATGTATATAACCTTGTTAACGCTATAGCAGCTACTAATAGGGATCTTATAGCATAAGAAGAGCTCTATAATAACGTTATCTAGCTAGCTTAGACTAATAAGCTAGATTTATTATATTTCTAAGCCTTAGGGGCCTAATATAAGATCCTTATTCTAAAAGAACGTTAAGCTAAGGGCTATAAGCTAGCCCTACGTACTAAGGCAAGGCACCTAGTCTCTATCTTAAGCTATAACACTTACCTCGTTTAGCTACCTAATAAGCGCCTTATCTATTAAACTAGCTAAATCTAGCTATTTAAAGCTTAGCTTTTAGCTAAGGTACTTATTAAAGGCCTAGATTTAGATAACCTAGGCTTAAGGGGGGTATCTCTAGGTCTAGCTTTAGCTTATAGCCCTTCCTTTAGCCTAGCCTTACTTATAGCTCTAACCCCTTAGCTAGAGCTTATACCTAAAGTTATTAACCTTACTAATAAGGCTTTAAGCTTTAAGTTACTTAATCTAGCTATACGTAACTATCTATATAACCTACTTAATTAAATAAACCTTAATCTTATCTTAGCTATACTAAAAGCTAAGAATAAACCTACCTTATAAGACAAGCTTTATACCTTTTAAGAAGCTTCTTAACGCCTTAATGCCTTAGCCTAGCTAAAGGCTATAGCAGCTAAATTTTAGTAGCTATTATTCTAAGACGTCTTTACCTTTTAGTCTTAGAATAACCTTCCCTTAAGCTGCTAGCTAATAATAAGCTAGCTTGTCTTTAAGCTTAAAAAGGACTAATATAAGTATATAACTAAGCATAAGGCTAGGCTTATAGCTTAAGGCTTCTAGTAAATTAAAGGCCTTAACTATACTAATACCTTTGCTTTTATAGCTGTGCTAGTTACGTAGTAAGTCCTCTTAGCCTTAGCTATAGCTAAAGGCTAAGAAATTAAGCAAATTAACTTTATAAAAGCATTTTTAAATAGAAACCTTAAGGAAGATATTTTTATTTAGCTTTTAGAGGGCTTTAATTAGTTTATTTAATAAGCTAATCTTAAGATAATAACTAAGCTAGCTTAAAGGGGCTATTTAGCTACCTTAAAGCCTTTAGATTAAGCTATTTAGCTTAATAAGACCTTCTATAGCTTTAAGCAGTTATCTTATAAGTAGTAGCAAGCCTTTAATTAAGCAGCAGCTACCTTAGACTTTAAGCTACTAGCCTTAGATTTAGCTGTCTTATATAATTATATAATAGGTATCTTTATAGTTACCTATATTAATAACTGCCTCTTAATTAGTTTAAGCTTAAGGCTAATTAATAAAATAAAAAAGGCTTTTAATAGGATCTATAAGATAAAGGATAAAGGCCTAGCTACCTTATTCCTAGGAGTTTATATTATCTAAGATACTAAAAAAAGGATTATTTAGCTATCTTAAGAGCACTTTATAAAAGAAGCTCTTAAAAGGTTTAACTAAGCCTTAGCTTAGCTAGCTAACATACTCCTTATGCCTTAGCTAGTTATATGCCTAAGGAACTTTCTACTACTTATAGCTAATAAAGCTAAGCTATATTAGGCTATTATTAGTACAGCTATCTATCTAGCTATATAAACTAAGCTAGATATAGCTTTTATAGTTTAATTTTTAGCATAATATTTCTAGCTACCTTATAAAAAGCACCTCTTAAGGGCCTATAAGCTATTAGCTTATCTTAAGAGCACTAAGTCTTAGGGTATCAAATATGCTATTTAAGGCTTATAGCGCCTTATAGCTTATTGTAATAGTAACTTTATAAGGGATAAAGGT
Source organism: Escovopsis sp. TC (assembly GCA_003055185.1). Taxonomy (NCBI): domain Eukaryota; kingdom Fungi; phylum Ascomycota; class Sordariomycetes; order Hypocreales; family Hypocreaceae; genus Escovopsis; species Escovopsis sp. TC. The sequence goes on along the minus strand of NIGD01000005.1, from coordinate 1,007,960 downwards.
ACTAGCAAAAGTACCTATAGATATGTTATTTAACTAGCTAGAGGCCTTATAAGCTAGAAAAGCAAAAGGGCTAGTACTATTGCTTTATCTACCTTAAAAGCTAAATATACAGCGATTATAAAGGCTACTTAAGAGCTTAAGTAGTTAGCTAGCTTATTACATAAAATAGACTAAAATATTAATTTTCTAGTTACCTTATATAACAACAATAAGCAAGCTATATCTACTACTAATAACCTTATCTTATATAGCTATATAAAGCATACGCTAATTAAGTTTAGCTATATTAAAGAGAAGGTTTAAGAGCAGCTAGTTACCTTAGAGTAGATTAACACAGAAGGTAATATAGCTAATAGCTTTACTAAGCTACTAACTAAGCTATAGCTAGCCTTATTTTAAAAAGGCTTATATAGACTACTATTAGCCTAGCCCTTTAAATCTTACATAGTTAATTATATATACCCTTATTAAGGAGGCTAGGCTAATCTCGCCTAGCTAAATAGCCTTTATTTAAGGCTACCTTATAGCTCTAAGGAAGAGCTACCTTATAGCCTTTAGGGGCTAATAACCCTTAGTTAGTACAATAACACCTTAACAAGGATGTTAACCTTTAACAACCCTTGCTAGTAGCTTAACTACTACTTACTAAAGTAGTTACTAAGCTTACTAAGGCTCTTACTAAGCCCTTAGCCTATTATAAGGATAGCTTCCTTTAGTAAAAGCCTTATACTAAGCCTTTAACCTAAGATTAAAGGTATCTAAGCTATACTAAGCTCTAAGCCCCTTTAAGAAGGGATCTTCCTCTATAGAGAAGCTACCTTAAAGGTAGAAGCTGCTAATATTTACTTCGTAGAAGCAGCTAAGGCTCTACTCTAGCTAGCTAGCTTAGATTATTATAGCTTTAGCACTAGCTTTAGCACTAGCTTTAGCACCTGCTCTAGCTATAGTACTAAGTCTAGCTCTAGCTCTAGCTATAGCCTAAGCCCTTTAGTAGCTTAACCTTAGCTTTATAAGGCACTTACCTTAAGCGTATACTAAAGGCTAGCATTAGAGTTACTTAACTTATTACGTAGCTTACTAAGCTTAAGCCCCCTTAATAAGTATAAAAAGCTACCTATAGAGACCCTCTATAAAGCTCTAAGGCCTACCCTAAAGGAAATACGCTAAAAGGCTTAAGACTAGCTTAAAGACTAATAGCTCTATATACTAAAAGAAGACCTATTTAAGCTTTTAAAAGGGTTAGCTATCTTATATATAAGTAAAAGCATAACGTAAAGCTTTAATAATTAGCTATAGCAACCTATATACTAATTAAGCTACTTAAGCTATATAAGCTATTTAAGCTTAGCCTTAGATTAATAAGGCTACTACCCTATAGGCCTTTATATAAGCTAATAAGTATAAGCTTTAAGATGCCTTACTTTATATAGCTAAGCATTAAGGGGAGTGTTAAGACTATGTACTAAGAGATGTAGCTTATGCTACTAGAGGTAGCTAAGTAGGGTAGTGCAAGGCTATATAGGGCAAAGCAGGGCTAAGCAGGGCTACCCTAAAGCCTATTAGCTAGGCACTTAAGAGAGATTAGTATTACCTTAAGATGTCTTATTTTCCTAGTATTTACTATGTATCTAAGGATAGACTAAGGTAACGGTGTTTTATGTACTTAAGGGGCGCTATCCCTTACCTAGCTAGCGTCCTATCTCTTATCCTTAGCTTAATACAATATACATAGTCCTTACCTACCCTATAGTCTCTATCTTCCTATACCCTTATTTTAAAAAATAACATTGTTGTAATATACAATAAGAAGAACTAGTATACCTTTAAGAGGCTAGACTAGACGCTTAAGGCTAGCTTTAAGGTAAAAGATCTAGGTAAGTTAAAGTAGTTCTTTAGTTTTAAAATTATTAGAAATAGAAAGATAAAGGAGATATAGCTTTCGTAGAAGTTATATATCTTTATAGCAGCTTAGAAATTCGTTCTAGGCTACTTAGAGAAAGAAGGAAGACAATCGCTAAAGGCACTGCTGCTAAAGGAAGCCTTTTACTTATATAAAGGGAAAGCAATAGAAGCAGAGATATACTACTATACGTTACTCGTTAGCACTATCCTTTACTTATTATACTTTACGAAAATTAATATTACATTTATAGTAGCTAAATTAGCTTAATTTATAAAGAATCTATTAAGATACTATATATACTTAGCTAAAGGGGTATTAAAATATATATACTATACCTAAGCCTAATTAATCTACTATATAGCAAAGGAGAAGGCAAATGCCTTGCGTTAGATGCTTTATTCGTAGATAATAAGGAGATAAGGAGGTTATCTTAAGGGTTCGTTTTTATAATATATAAAAGCTTAATTAAGTAAAAAGCTTCTTAATAAGATACTATAACTACTTTATTAATAAAAGCTAAGCTATTAACTCTTTTACTTATAGCAAAAGAACGTCTTACCCTTAGCTAGTAGCTTAAGGAGATAAGAATTAAGATTAGAAACCTAGTAGTGCTTTAGTACAATAACCTTAATACGCTTTAGCTTATTATTAATAACTATTAAAAGATATAAATAAAGCTTTAGTATATTAATATTTATAGGCACTAGTTATAAGAAGCAAAAGAAAGCAGAACCGTTTTGTTTAAATAGATCTTAACGAAGGAAACTCTAGCAGATAGGCTTATAAAGGCACTTACGCTATAAGCCTAGCTTAACTTCGTAAAGAAGCTTAGTCTCTAAGACTAGCTAAAAGAAAAAGAGCTAAAGGAAAAAATCTAAAATAGAGAAAATAAGAGCCTAGAAAGGGTCTTTAAAAAGGTAGAAAACACTAAGGGCTATTAAACCTAAGATATTATAAGATTAGTAGGATTTCTTATTGTTTTTTCTTCCTCTTTTGCCTTAACCTAATTTAAAGGCTAAGGTAGCTATAAACACTAAAAGAAGCTTGCTAAAGATGCTTAGATTAGATCATAAATAGCATTATTACATTCCTTCTTTCTTATTTAACGGACTAGATTTATAAAAGAAGCTTATCTAAAAGGGTATATTAGTAAGAACGCGTAGCTAACCTAGCTACAATAGGAAGCTAGATAGATATTATAGCTAAAAGGTATATAATCTAAATAGGTATAAGAATAAGGCATTAACGCTATATAAAGGTAATACTACAAGAACGTTACTTATAGCCTAAATTAGGCTAAATTAGCTATGCTAGCTATACCTTAACAGTATCTTGTATATAAATACCCCCTCTAGCCTAGATAGACTTAGCACTAAATCAACGAACGCTATCCTAATCGCGATATCCCTACCTTTTAACCCTTTTCATTAAGAGGAGTACTCCGTAAACGCAAGGGTGAATGCAGTCCGTCACGCAGTCAGGCTCGACATGCATATGAATTTACTCCGCAAGGGAGGGAGCAAAAGCGAGGTGACGACACAATCCCCCATTCGCCGCGCATCGCCCTGAAAATCTTCCCCGAGAACCGCACACATGGTGCTCAGCCATCTGACAGCGCATGGACTGCGTATTGCCCCGGTGTTGACGACTCCAAAGCAAAAGATCTCAACTCGAATAGCCCCAGCGGGACTCGTGGACCGGCGTGGGCACAAGGGCCTTCTTGAGTCCTTCATCGAGGGGTACGGAGTACAAGAAGTTGAATAGATCCAGCACCCTATACGGAGTACTCTGTACGGAATCGAGGATCTCGGACCACCGGGTTGCCGATTTGATGAAGCCCTTCCACTAGGAGTCCCACCACTACAGAGTTCAGGCAGGGAGTTCGCCATGTAAAGGCCAGAGTGCTCGTGCTCCGGATGGACTCGTCCTCTTGCTCGTGCTCGTGCTCGTACTGGTACGAGTACGAGTACGGGTACGGGTACGAATACGATTGTCAGTGGGAGGACTGGGTCTTGCAAGACGCCATTCAAATCCACCACGGTACGAAGATCGACCCGAACCCCCGGGAGCAGCCACCATTCGCCCATCGTCCCTCAATCTTCAGGCAGTCCAGGGGCGTCCTTGCCCCTCACAATGGGTCTGGAACCTGGCCTGGACTTCAGCTACCATTGCCCGTCATGTCTGGGTTGATAGGTAGGTAGGTAGGGGAGGAAAAGAGGTCAAGAAGCGAATATCTGCTCCACCGCGAAACCGCTTTGGTCATCGCCTGCTTCCTACTGGTGCCCTCCGTCCCACCATTCCGAAATACCGAGCGAAATCTTCGCAGAGAAGACCGCCCCAAATGCGCATGTCGCGGTCAAGTCAAATCCACGATCTCGTCGGCCTGGACGGAGCGCCCCTGGCGGAAATACAATATGCATGCGGGAACTCTACTCCGTACTTCAACAGACCTTGCGGAGTGCTTCGTTCAACGCAGGAACGTCCCGGCTGTCCAGCTTGTCACTGCAACCAGCTCGCACGGCTCCTGCAACGCCAGGCACAGGAATGATTTGCAGGTCGAGAGGAAATATTCCGGCCGGACACGAGCTGTTCAAGTTCAAGGATCTACCGGTGCTCAGTACTTGGACTCGGTCGAGTCGAGTGCGAGTACGAGTCGAGTCAATACCAAACGGGACGTCGGATCGGATCGCAGATCCCGCACTCGCGCGCAACAGCCACCCGGCGCGTCTTGTTGCGATGACCGACTCCTCACAGAACCCCAGTGGTTCACTTGAATCGCTGACGGCACGGGTTCTGTACCTTGAATGCGCCAAGGGTGTCGACCACGAGGATTCATTGCGAAGTACGAAGAGCTCCTCGCGAAGAAGCCCGTTCATTCTTTGCGATGATTTCGAGGTGCACGTCTAGGCATGATCAAGCCCGGCCTCCTATTGCGTATCCTGTCCGCCGGACTCCGTACTTCGTACGGAATACGAAGCACAAAGTTCGGAACGCTTTTCACTGCACCAATTCTCTGGACGTCTCTGAAAGCTCAGGCGGTATCGACAGCAGAGGCATACTCAGCCTCTCCGTATGTACTTTGCAATCCGAGACTTTGAAGACGCAAGTCGCTGATGCGGCGTTTACCTACGGAAAACGGGAGTACAAAGTACTGTCTCGTGGACTCCGTACTCGTGCCTACTCCTCCGAACTCCGTGTGGACTGCCCGGTACAGGAGGCCATTTCGAAGCAAGACCCAGACGAAGGATTCATATAGCTTTCTCGGGCTGGAATTCCGGCATGTTCAGCTGCTTATCCATTTCAGAAATTTGAGCATTTCCATCCTCCAAGAATCCCATCCAAGAGCAAGCCATACAGACCATCACGGGCACGAAATCCTGGGACAAGGGTGGGTACAAGTCCTTGTTTTGGTCCGCACTGGGGTTTTTGGGATAGCCCCTATCTCCTGCACATCAGGCGCTAGACTCCCAGGAGCCTCGCTCCCGATGCCTTACAAGCCTTGTCCTGAATAGGGGCCATGAGTGACCCACCCTCGGGGTAATGTTGACGGAGAGCGACCACAATCACGGTAGGAGATTGCTGGGGACGAAATGATGCAGGTCTGGAATAGATTGACAATGGACCATTTGCCCTGCTCTCTCTTCTTCTCCTTCTTCTTGGTCTGCAAAGGGTCATCCGAATGCGTGCAACTTGGGCTCCTGTCCAGCAACTCGCATATCGAGACCCGAAAGCAAAGTCGAGGACAGATCAGGAGAACAAGGTTGCGAGCGTCTGCCTTGACATTTAGAGTACGGAGTACACACGGTCTACCAGTCGATCACGGGATGCTGGGGAGGGTCAGCACCATCCCTCTGCCCCAGCGATGTCAATGATGTCCCTCGCAGGTGACGCGATTTTCAGTGATCCGGAGCAAATTCCACCTCCATGGATTCGTACTGGTAAGGCAGCACACGCACGCGTGCTGGTACTCGTACGAGGAGTTGCATCCTTGACCTGGTCCTCCAGGGGCAGACTCTGGAGCAATGCGACAAGGGACAAAGCCTGTGACTGACAGCGATGGAAAAGTCGAGGTCTTGGAATTTCTTGGTCCCGGTTTCGCTTACTCTGCACCGCCAGGCTTCGTGTCTCACTGGCAAAGACAGATGGAGGCTTCCTGCAACTACGAGTACGATGAGCACCGAGTGCTTCAAGGTTGTACTCGGACGGAGTAGAGCCCGAAAGTCCCTCCTCGTCCAAATTCACGCCCTTGCTTGCAAGGAAACAAAGCCTTTCTCACGTTGCGATCTGCATGGACCGGGGTATCTTGCACTGGGATTCGGCCCTTGGAAGACACCCGTACTTGTACTCCGTACTCGTACTCGTACTTGTACAAGCGCAGGAACATCCCGCGTACTGGGACGGGGCAAGGAATCTCCTGTCGAGTACGGAGTCGTTACATACAACTGCATCCTGGGAGAGGGACATTGGTTGTTACTGACAATTCCTGCAGCTGTGACGGATCCATTGGACGGCAATTCCGGGATGGGAGGGGGCTCCGAGCGTGGTCGGCGGACCCTTGAGGAGAAGAGCTGGGAGTCGGGTCACCTGGCCCCCGTATGTCCAGATGATGGCGCACATCAGGACCCGGCTTGGCACAGGATGCCTCCACACGAGATCCTGGCAGCCTAATGGGGCTGCTCCTGACTCGTACCGAGGCTGCGGACGGATCGACTTCACTCCTATTTTCTGCCGGGGACCGTTCTTTCCTGCAAGGCTTCGGGCATCGCGCAGCTGACGCGGATCGAATCCAGGAAAAGCAATCATGTTGAAGATGGGAGAAAAAAAAGGGGTCGATCGAGAAGTCGGTGCCCGAGCGTCGATGATGGCGTCGCTTGTCTCAGCTCCTGACGCGACGAGGACCCGTACTTACGAGAAACCCGTACGGAGGACATGACTTCGATCCATTCCCTCCATCCACCCATTCCACGGCCCGGCTCACGAAAGACTCGACGGGTCGACAAGATCACACTTTGACGGAGGACGAGTAACTTCGAATGCACAATGTCGAACCGCCAACCACGCCGCTCGCATACACGGGAAGCAGAGAAAGCCGAGCCGGGTGCGACGCCGGCCAATCGTCGATGACTTGGAGGGGTCCAGCGATGCGACGTTGGAGCGGAGCACATCGACCAGGCTTCCACGCGGAGAGGGTCCCGCTCACGGAAGGCTGGTGATACCCAGGCAAACCTTGCGAAGCCACCGCGCATCGCCTCCGCGATCCGGCCCGGCACGATCTACTCGTATGAACGGCGTCCTCCGGACTAACCGCACGGGAGGGCTAGCCCGGAGCTCGGGGGAGAGATCTACTCTGGTTTTCGGGGACACGGTCCGAATCCGAGCGCATATGGGCGGAGTACAAGTACTCGTACAGTGACCGCGCGAGTACGGAGTACTCCGTAGTCCAACTGGACCTTGCGGAGTGCAGAGCGCGGGGTTCGTCGTGTGGGTTTCAGGAACGGACGTGATCTACGGAGTACTCCGTACGGATTACGGAGTACGGAGTACGGAGTAGAGTTCGTAAGAATGAGCCCGTGGACACACGTGGTGGTGGCTTGAACTCTCGTGGGTTCTACGGAGAAGCACTCAAACGTAGGTACGGAGTACGGAGTACGAAGTACCTGTGCGGAGGACTCCGGGGTGAGCCTCCGGTTGGACCGTGAGGGAAGCGCTCGTGCGATGCACAGCGTACCGAGGCTTACTCCGTAGACACCGTGGACATGCCATCTTCACGAAGATGAGGTTGAAGGGGGAGCAAAAGCTGGGGATCAGGCGGATGTCGAAGGGTGCATTGTGAGGAATTGAGCTTGCAGCTTGCAGCTTGAAGCTTGCAGCTCGAAGCTCTTGTTGTTGTTGTTGTTGTTGTTGTTGTTGTTGTTGTTGTTTTCAGGGGGAGACAAGCGACTGATTAGTCAGGGATGTGTGCATGTTGCAACCCGCGCCCGTGCATGATGTGTCTTTGATCCATCCGGAAGCGGGCGTCGAGGGCCTGGACCGGAGCTGGCCTGACCTACCCTGCACCGCTGGAATGTCCCGCGGTGCACACATTAGCGGGAAGATGCGAAAACTAGAAAGCCTTGTAGAGGACGAACCGTTAAAAAACGCCCTATAAGCGTTGCTTAAGGCACTAGAAGCCTTATAGGGCTACAACCGTTGTAGGGCTATAACCGTTAAGAGGCTTGTGATCCGTTAGACTAATTAGGAGCTGCAGTGCCTCTAGAGCGGCGACGGTATATAGGTAGAAATAAGAGCTAGTACAACGATAGAATACCTACTAGTAGTAGTAGTAGTAGTAGCATAGTGGTTAATACAATGATTTCGCGTGCGTATGCACGTGTCAGGGGATAGAATAGCAGAAGGCGTATTCCCTGCGAAGGACCTTTAAACACCTAGAGAAGGGATATAAAAGGAGAGGCCTTTGCTTAGATTAGAGAAAGGGTTTAAAGATTAATACTATATTACTTTATACTTTACCTTTAAATAACTACCTTTGCTATAAAGCTTTTATAAAATACTAGCGTACGCCTTACTACTTACCTTTAAACTAGCGTCTTTAATAGTTTAATCTCTCTTAAACCTTTACTACTAAAGTAAGGTTAATTAATAAGAAGTAATGCTTATTTCTTAAAGAGCTTTACGCTAATAATAATTAAAAGCTACTTCTTTATAGCTAGATCTTAGCGTTATTATAAAAACCTAGAACCTTTTTTCTTTTAACCTTATCCTAACTCTTTTAATAACAACTAATAAGATAGCTAGTACTAATAACACTAACTATAGCCTTGCTAACCTTTCTAAAAAAAAGCTAGATAAACGCCTTACTAAAGCTATAGAAAAGTACTAAGTTTGTTATAAGCATAAATACCTTAAGAAGCTTATAAAAAGAAAAAACCTAACTTAAAACTTATTATAGTTATAGATAGTAAACTTTAAGTTCGTAAAAGGGCTACCTAAGAGAAGCTACGTAAACGCCTTAAAGTTATTGCTACTAAATCTATAATAATATAAAAAGAAATTATAAAGCAAGCTTTAAACCTTCTTAACAGCGCTATTAACTTACTTTTATACCTAGCTAAAAACCTTTACTACTAAAATAAATAAAGTTATCTTTAAAGTAGCTTCTTTTTTACTAAAAATTTATAGCAAATAAAATATATACCTTAAGCTTAAATATACTAAAAAGCTAAAGGATATATTATTTAAGAATTTCTAGAAATAGCTTAAAGGAAGTATTAACAATACCTTTACCTACTGCTTTAACGCGTATTTGTAAATAAGTAGCTATATTTAAGTAAAAAGGATAAAGTTTATAACTTTCTTAAACATATATAAAGCTATTAAAACTAAACTCTTAAAGCTATTGCTACTACTTTTTTAAGTTTACTACTTTTTATAGCAATTACGCCTAGAACTATAGAACTAGATACTAAGCAGCAAGGTCCTAAAGAACTAGGCGTAAATGCGCGCTTAAAGAGTAGTAGTAGAGATAATCTTAAAGAAGGAAACAATAATAACAATAATAACAATAACAATAACAGCAAAGACAGCTAACCTAGTACCCTTAGGCCTAGCAATAGCTTATACTAACTAGAACTAGCCCTTCTAGCTTATAGCTTATTTATAGTAACCTTATAGTTAGCGCGCTATAAGGTTAGTAAGCTACTTTAAGTATAGCAAGCCTTACTACTAAATAACCTATATAGCTACTAGTTATAACATATATAGCAGTAGTTAATATACTATAGAATAATATAACTAATTACTAGCCTAAGAGCAAAGTAGTAGCATAGCTACTACTCTTAATAATAAACCTCTTAGTAAATCTTAGCATACCTAGGAATTTATAAGCTTTAAAGCTACTATAGTTAAACTAGTATATATTTAGATTAGCAGCAGATAAGTTAACGTAGACGCTTTTATAGACTTAGGTAGTAACGTTACGCTCTTTAGCTAGAAGATTATAAAAAGTACGCTGCTTTTTCTTAGGCTTAGCATTAACATAGTATTTAAAGATACCTTTCTTAAGGTATATAGTAAAACCTTAAAGCTATTTAAACTTAAGGATAACTAAGGAGTAGCAAAGAAGTGTTTACTTAACTATATAGTAGTAGATATTATAAATAACTTAATTTTAAAGATCTTATAGTTTAAGAAAATAAATCTATGTATTTAGTAAAAAGAAAAGGAGTAGAATTATCCTTTTTTAAAAGAAGCTCTTAGCTACTTCGTTGCCTCTTCGTAGGTTAAGAGCCTTATATCCTTATATAGGTCTATAAGAATCTTAGCTATACTAAATAAGATAGAACTTTTAGATAACTAAGCTAAGGGTAAAACTATAGCAAAGCTTCTATAAGAATATAAGGACTACGCCTAAGTATTTAACTAGTAAAAGGCAGCTAAGCTAGCAAAGCTTAAAAAGAAGATATATACAATAAAGCTTATTAAAGGATCTAAGATGCTATAAGGACTTATCTACTCCCTTGCTATAAAAGAGCTAAAGGTTCTTAAGGAATACCTTAAAGATATAATAAAAAAGGGCTAGATCTAGAGATTAACAAGCTTATATAAAGCTCTAGTGCTTTTTATACCTAAGAAAGGGAGAAAGCTATAACTTTACGTTAACTACTAAGCGTTAAACTAGATAACTTATAAGAACAAAGCCCTTTTACCCTTAATCCTTAAAATCCTTAACTACTTTAATAAAGCAAAAGTATTTATAAAGCTTAATCTAAAGGATACGTACTACTAGATATATATCTATAAAAAAGATAAGTAAAAGATAGCATTTTGCTATAGATATAGCTACTTTAAATACTATATAATACCCTTTAGCTTAACGAACGCCCTAGCTACCTTCTAAGAATATATTAATAACGTACTCTAAGGCCTAATTAATTATACTTATATTATTTATATTAATAATATCCTAATATATAGCAGCAAAGACGCTACGTATATGTAGTATGTTTATAAAGTTCTTAATAGGTTAAGGACAGTAGGCTTCTTTATAAACCTAGAGAAGTATTAATTTTAAGTTAATATAGTATTATACCTAGGTTTTATAGTTTTGCTAAAAGGAATCTATATAGAAAGAAAATACATTAAAGCAATAGCGTAGTAGCTATAACCTTACAGCGTACATAATGTTTAAGCATTTTTAAGTTTTATAAGATTTTATTAACGCTTTATTTAAAATTATAGTAAAATAACAGCGCTACTTACTAACTTACTTAAAGGTATACTAAAGGGACCTCTCTTACTAAGTAGCAGCGAAGTTAAAGCATTTAAAGAGCTTAAACGCTGCTTTTAAAAAGAACTAGTGCTAGTATATTTTAAGCTAATAGCCCTTATAAGAATATAAACTAACGCCTTAAAATTCGCTATTAGCGTAATCCTTTTATAGAAGCAAAGAAAAGACTAGTACCTTATAGTATATATATTATAAAAGCTAACTAAACTAAAGCTAAAATACCTTATCTTTAATACTAAGATAATAGTAATTATAGAGGCATTTATAACATAGAAGCATTACTTAGTATACACTAACGATAAAGTTTAAGTATTTATAGATTACTTAAACTATAGTTACTTTATAGTAAAGACAAAGCTATCTAATAAGCAGGTTATAGCCTTAGATAGATTATTACCCTTTAACTTCTATATTAAATACTAACTAGGCAGCAACAACCTAACCGATAGGTTATTAAGGAGGCTAGACCTTTAAGATAAAGAAGAAATTACACTAAAAAAGCGTAGTATATTACTTAAGTTTTTAAGGCGTTTTTACAGTAAAAAAGCTATAAATAGTATAATTAATATTAAAAAGTTAAAGGACTAAGCAAAGACTTATATTTAAAAGGGGAGTAAGGACTTTATTTCTATAGCTTTATAAGACGTCTACTATAAAGACAACGTAGTTATACTAATTATTTCTTCCCCTACTAAGTTAGTACTAATTATAGTACAGTATATAAGCTGCCTTTGTTAAGAGCTAGGTAAGGGAGACGAGTTAAACGTAGCAGAAGGCCCTATAGACTTAAGGCAAACCTACGTTAAGGACAACATAACGTTACTAAAGGAAGCCTTAACTTTAATAAAGTTACTTTATTACGTATAAAAGGAAGACGCTCTTTTTATAAATAGTAAAGTTATAGCTAAGCCTATAGATAGAAAACAAAGCTAGGTAGCTAGTAAAGACTAGCTAATTTGCTTTAAAGGAAAAGTATATGTACTACTAAGATTATAGACAAAGTTACTTATAATATATTATAATAAGCTTAGCGTAAAGTACTAAGGAGTTAGCTAAACACTTATAGCGTTAGCAAAAAGCTACTACTAAAAAAGGATAAAGAAGGACGTAAAGCAGTATATATTAACGTATATAGATTATTAACTAATAAAGCTATAGTACTATTAACTTTATAGTAAATTAGCAGCGTTACTAGTACTAGTATAACCGTTTAAGGAAATCTTAATAAACTTTATTATAAGGCTTTTAAAGATAAAGGGATAGAACTATATATATAACTTAATTCTTATTATTATAGACTGCTTTATAAAGTACGCTATCTATATTATAACCTAGAAGCGAATTAGCAGCAATAGACTAGCAACCCTTTTCCTTAAGTACGTCTTTAAAAATTATAGGTTACTAAAAAGGATTATAATAGATTAAAGGTTAGTTTTTATAAGCGCTTTTTAGTAAAGTTTCTACTACTCCTTAGCAATAAAGCAGCGACTTAGTACTGCTTTCTACCTATAGACTAATAGCTAAATAAAACGCTAAAATTAGCTAATTAAGCACTACCTTTAGACCTTCTATAATAAAGACTAGCTTAATTAAGCTAACCTACTATAGTAGGCCTAATTTATATATAATAATACAGTCTATAGCAGTAACAGCAAAACACCTACGTACTTACTATTTAGTTTTTACCTTTACGTACTAAACGCTAACATTAAGCAGCTATAAAGATAAATAGAGCTAGGCATATAAGTAAAGGAGATAGAAGCAGTGCATAAATTAGCAGTAGAGTTACTATAAAAGGCCTAAGAAAATAACAAGAAGTAGTATAACGCAAAGAAAAGCAAGGCTAGCTTTACTATTAAGAACTAAGTATTAATTTTAACGAAACACCTAAACTTATAGTAACTTACTAAGAAATTAGCAAAGAAGTATATAAGACCTTACTAGATTAAGAAAAAGGTTAGAATAAGTAGATTAGCTTTTTAGCTTTAATTACTTACATTAGTTAAAATTTATAACGTCTTTAATACAGTTAACCTAAAGCTATATATATACTATAAAAGAAAGGCAAAGGAACTAATAGATTACCCTTTCTTTATTAATAAAACCTTTAAAATAAAAGCAATACTAGACTACTGCTATAAGGGTTAGCGATAACAATACCTAATTAAATAAGTAGGTTTTCTAAAGGTAAATAACTTATAGTAAACTTATAGCAACTTTACTTTAAAGAAGCTAATAGATAAGTATAAAGCAAAACTAAACAAAAGCAAAAAAGTAAAGCATAGCATAAAGCAAAAGAGATCTTAAAAAAGTAACTTTATTTATTTATTACTATAAAAGCTATAAGCTAAAGGCAAACTCTACGTAAACCTATCTATCTTTTACAATATCCCTATCCCTCTTATCTTTACCTTATTAGTACTATAACCTATTATTCCTTATATGCTTCCTTACCTTAAAAAAAATCTCTTTTTCCTTTTAAATAACTATAAAAAGGTAAAGCTATAGCGTAGTAGCAGTAAAGTAGTAGTACTACTTAGTTATTATTATCCTTTAACTTAGCAGTATAGTAGCTATCGTTGTTAATCTTAAAAGCCTTATAAGCTTAGCAAATAAGCGTATTACTATTAGCAAAGATAGTATAAGCTAAGGCTATAAAGTTATTGTTTAGGTTAGTAGCTTAGGCATAAGAGTTAGTAGTAAAAAGATAGCAAAGGTATAGTAAAGAAAGAAAAAAAGTAAACTAACCTTAAAAGTATAAAAAGTAGCTTTAGTAAGGATATAGGTAAAGTTAGCTTAGTTAAGGGCTACGTAAATTTCTAGCTCTTTAAGGGCAAGGAAGTAGCAATAATACGTTACTTTTACCTCTTTCTTGCTCTTAGCGATTATCTTAGAGTAGTAAAAGTATACGTAAGCAAGAGCTTTACGCTTTTAACGCTAAAGGTTTTTAAGGCAGTTCTATAGTAAGTTAGTAGTAAAGAATAAAAAAAAGAGAAGTACTTACGTAGTAAGGCTAGATACAGTAGCACTTAGCCTTAAGGAGGTAGATAAAAAAGTAATATTTTTTAAGGATATAAAAGCATCCTTTTTTACCTTTTTTATAGTAGGTATACTTAAGGCTTATAGCTAAGAAATAGGTTAAGAGCTATAAAGAAAAGGCAAAGAAAAAGGTACTTACTAAAGCTATTACTATATAAGGTAAGCTTAATAGTATCCTTATCCTTAGTTAGATCTCTGTTAAGCTTTTAATAGTATATCTAAGCTATACAGCAGCAGTAGGACATATTATAGCTATAGCAAATTAGTAGCTATAACGCTAAGAAGCCCTAAGGAAAAAAGGATACTTATATAACAACCTAGATAGCCTTAGCGTTATTGCTACTATTACTATTAGCTATAGCATCGTTATTAAGCTTAAGCTTAGTACTAGTAGCTTATAAAGATATAGCGTTAGTAAAAGCACTACCCTCTATAAAAATAGAAAGCTTAGTAAAGGCATAGGAGCTACTGCCTACGGTCTCCTTAGAGGGCTTAGTAAGAGTATACTTTTTCTTTGTAAGGGCTATAATAAGAGCAGTAGTAGCGTTTATAATAAGTTCTTATTTTTTTTATAATTAAATTAATTAGTAATAATATTAAAAAGCAGCTATAGTATATAAGAAGCTAAGAAAGGGTATATATATAGCAAAGAAGGAAGGAAGGCATAGATAAAGGTAGTAGCAATGTTTTTAAAAAGGATAAAGAAAAAAGAAAAGAAAAAGAAAAAAAAAAGAAGAAAGAAGAAGATAAAATAAGGTACCTTAAAGGGGGGCCTTAAAGGCCCTAAGGCCCTTAAGGCCTTAGAGCTTTATAAATTAAGCCTTAAGAATAACAAAGGAAAAGATAAGTATATAAGCGTAAAAGTAAATATATTTTAAGGGAATAAAGAAAAAAGGTTAAAGCGTCTAAGGCAGAAGTAAAGGGCAGTAAAACGCTATAAAAGAATTAAGAAGTTATAGCAAAGCATAAGCAAAGTTATACTATAAGGCAAAACAAGAACGTAATACGTAACGCTTAGACCTTAGGAGCAAGGTTATAGAAGAAGAGGGGGGTAAGCTATTAAAGGATAAAATAGTAGAAGGTATATTCCTTATAAAAGACCTTTAAATACCTAAAGAAAGGATATAAAAGGAGAAGCCTCTGCTTAGATTAAAGAAAAGGTTTAAAGATTAATGCTACGTTACTCTATACCTTACCTTTAGATAACTACCTTTGCTATAAAGCCTTTGCGAGATACTAGCGCACGCCCTGCTACTTACCTTCGAACCAGCGTCTCTGATAGCACGCGTGTGCAAGCACCTGTTCGATTCCCCTTTGTAATAAAAAAAAGAGGTTTTTCGTATACACACATACACACACACACACACACACACATACACACACAAGAGGCCCGTACGAGTACGAGAACGGAGGGTATGCGAATAACCGGGTGTTAGAGGGGATTCGAGAGGGAAATTCGTCTTAACGCATCTCGGTCTCTCTAACGGTTCTCTAACGCTTCTTTATCGAACAAGCCCTGTTCGCCCTATAACGGTTGTGCCTTCCGAAGCGTTAATAGCTACCGCATTTTCCCGGTAATGCATACATCAATGTACGGAGTACATCATGTACATACATGTACATAATGTGCCGTGCCGGTGCATGCGGTTCAGGCCTACCCTACAGCAGAATCATTGATGAACACACACCAGATCAATCAATTGATATGTACTCCGTATGTATGTGATGTATCCGTACTCCGTACTCCGTACACATCGATACATGATACATGTATTCGCTCCAGAGCCGGTGCCTTGCTGCTTCCAGCTCGAGGTCCCGTCTCTAGCCAAACAGCCCTCCCCTCTCTTTTCCCTAAAGATAGGCTAGAAAGCGGTTAATTTAGAAAGGGAAAAGCCCTTATCTACAATGCTCTAGCCTCTAAGGATTATTACTATGCCTATACGCTATATTATTAGGTTAAAGTTCCTTTAGTCTAATCTACTAGCTAACAGCGCTAAGGAGCACTATAAGCAGCGCTAACCTTAGCGCAGATCTTAGTTTTAAATAATGCTAATGTCCTTGCTATTGCTTATATCTTCCTTTAGCGTCCTTTCTATTCCTTTCTTATCTAAGGTCTCTTCTTTATAGCGTTAAGTACTAGTCCTTTATATCCTATCTATTCTCTTATAAAGGGGTAAGACAAGGCTTTTGTTATATAAACAGCTTTATGTTGTTAATATAAAGCTTCTTTTTTATACTATCTCTATAAAAGGTTTTAATAAGGTAGGTTATTAGTAAGATCCTTTTAATAACCTAAGAAAGTTATCTTTATAACTAACTAAACTTGCTATAAAGCTTCTTTTGTTTATCTAGCTTTTCCTAAACTAAAAAGCTTACCTTTAGCTAACGTACTAAATGCCTTATTGCCTTCTCTTATAATGCCTTCTTTATCTGCCTTACTATAACCTTGTTCTTTAGTTCGTTCTACTTATTAATAAGGTCTAAGCTAAGGTCTATTACTTTATCTTCTCTTATCCTCTTATCTTCTTTATCTTCCTTCGCTTACTTCTCTACTTTTTCCTCGTTTAGCTCTATAAATCCTTCTTTATCTACCTCTGCTATAATGCTATTATATTAAGAAAAAGGGTTAAAGCTTAGTATAACTATGCCTAGAAAGGTCCTTAAGGCTAGTACCTATTATAAATTTAAAACGTTAACAATATATAGCAGCGCTAAGTCTTAGTTCTTAAGAGCGTCTTCCTTTCTTTCTATAGCTTACTTTATTAGCTAGTCCTTAAAAAGTTAAACGTATCTTTCTGCTAAGCTTATTAACAAAAGGTAGGATATAAGCTTATAGATTAGGTAGGTACTATGTTTCTTTATAGCTATAGAAACTAAAGTGTTATAGAAATAAGAGCTATTGTTATAGTAAACCTTCTATAGCTATCTAAAGATAGTTCTTAAACGCTTTATTTAAACCTTTATTACTTCTTCTCTTATAGCTTCTTAATATAAGGCAGTAAACGTAAACTAAGTTATATAGTTTACTATAACTAAGATATACTTATAGCCCTTATAAAATATTAAGTAGATAGGTTTAGCGAAGTTTATAGCTACTATTTCTTATAGGTAGTAGGTACTAATCGTTTTGCTCTTAGACTTTAGGATTCGTAGAGCTACCTTTTAATAAACTATACATAAGCAGTAGTATACCTTAGTATCTAAAGACCTTAATAGCTAGTATTGCTTACCTCTTAGGTTTATTATTGTTATTGCTACTATAAAGTAACTAGCTATGTTATATACGTCTTAGAAGGCCTTTAGTACGCTGTTTAGTAGGATACAATAAGCAAGGGATAAGTTTACTTTAGCATAGTAAAGATCTTTATTAATAAGTTAGTATTTAAGAGCCTTTTGTCTTACCTCTTGCCTCTAGGTCTTTAAAAGGTAGCTATACCTTTATAGTAAGTACTATACTACTTCCTTATACTATTCTAAGGCTAAGAATTTCTTTAAGAGGACCTTTAGGCATAGAATATATACTAAGTTTATAACGCCTTTAAAAAGAACTAGCAAAGGAATTAAGACTATTATTATATCTACTATACTTATAGTCCTAAGAAACTTAACGGGCTTTATACTAAAGCTAAGACCTATATAATAGTTAGTAAAGCGTAGATCGTCCTATAATCTATTTAGTAGTTACAAAAGGCTATTAGTAACCCTTATTACCTTCGTAGTATTAGACTAGTATATATACTTTACGTTAAACTCCTAAAAGATATTAATCTACTAAGCAACCTTCCTATAGACCTCTCCTTAATTAGCTATAGAATTAATAATACTTTTATAATTAGTATATACCTTAATAAGGTATAGTAAATAAATAATTAACTACTAGCATTCTTTAAGGGCTTAAATAACCGCTAACATTTCTTTTTTAGCATAAAATACTATTATTTGCTATCTTATAAGCAGAAAGACATCTATATAATAACCTTTGCTATAAGCTAGGTTTTATTGTTAATAAAGTGCCTAGCTAGGACGCTGTTAAGCTAGATAAGGACTACCTTAGTCCTTGTGTTTAACGCGTTAGTCGTAAAGTAAAACTAGGTGTTAAACCTTGCCTTAAACGTAGCATTGTCTTAGATAGCTAAGTAGAGTTAGGTTAAGGCCTTTCTCGCTGCTAAGGTCTAAACAACTATAGCTGCTTCTTAAGGCACCGCTGTCTTTTATACTAACGTACGCCTAGTTAGCGTAGCCTTTAGTACTTCCTTAAAAAAGACACTTTTAAGGATATTTACTAAATCTGCTTAGCCTAAGATAAACTTATAGAAAAAAGGGGTTAAGTAGATTAGGACTTATAGGTCTGCTTATAACTAAGGGGGACTTTCTAAGAAGTAGTTTACAATTTAAAAGAACTTTTAATAATACTTTAGACCTAGCTAAATGTACCCTTCTTTTACTAAGAAACCTACTAACTTAATAAACAGTATAAAGAGCTTAGTCTTTTAGCTAAAGAAGCTTATCTAAGACTACTTTACGTAAAGGAAGTATTAATAGTAAAAGGTCTAAAAGTAGTCCTTAAATTCTTTAAACGCTAAGTTATAATCGTTAACGTAAAAGAAGATAAATAACTTTATTTTCTTATAGTATTTTAGTATAGTAGTAAACTCTTAACTATTTAAAAATTAAAGGTGCTTAAAGGCAATGTTTCTTAGTTTAGCGTATATCGCTAAAGCTTTATATAAGCCTTAGGCTATGTTAACGTATTGCTAAAGGCTGTTAGGCCTTATAAAGGCTATTTTTAGTTAGTTTAGCGGATACATTAGGATACTTTAGAAGCTGTTTAAGGCGTTTAACTATAAGAAAATCCGCGGACGCTTATACTATATAAAGTTTAAGTTAGCCTTAAGGTTATAGTATAGGTAAGCGTATTTCCTTGTTACTACGTTAACTAGTTAGTAGTTATAAACTATCTAAAAGGTAAGCAAAGGCCTTTACGCTGTTTATAGCTTATTAAAGGAGGGTTAAGGGATAAAGAAGGTATTAGCAATAAAGATTAAGTAAGCTTTTTACTTAAAGATAGCCCTCTTAATTACCTTTACTGCTACTATTAGTAGCAAGATCTAATTCTAGAACTCCTTTTTCTTTCTACTATAACGCATTTACCTAGTTAGTAGTAGAATAGCCTTATTAATTAAAAGGATATAATAGACGATAAGGTTTATAGTCTTAAGGTTAGTAAGGGTATTAATAAAGCAGTCTTAGTACGTATAATAAAGTCTTTTAACGTACTTTTGCTACTCTATAGTCTTAGCTATACTGCTTATCTTAATTATTAATAAGGCTAGCTATTCTTAGACTACTTCTAAGGGGGTATCCGTTAAAGGCTACGGTAGTGCTAGCTTCTAATTTAGCAAGGACTTAGCTTTATATCCCTTAAGAGTAAGGTCTTTAGTGCTAGCAACACAGCACTCCTCTTCTTATGTCTTATAGCTTATTTTATATTAAATGTTTAGATTAAAAAAGCATAGCTCTTTAAAAATTTTAAATAAATTAGCTAGGTAAGGCAAAGGGATAGCTGTCTTGCCTAACTCTTTAACGGTCTACTCCTTTAATACCTTAACCTTAGTAGCTTATATAGCAAAATAAATAAATAAATTAATACTTAAGTTAGCAGCTAGTAAGTAGTCCTAGTTATGCTTATTATGTATACCTACGTTAAAGCTTAGTTATAGGTTAGTAGCTAGCTAACAGTTAATCTAGCTCTAAAGAATTTTATTATTATTATAATAATTTATAAATAAGGTAAAGTTATATTGTTTAAAAAAGGTTTAACTGTTTAGCTTATTAAGTTGCTGCTTATGTTAGTTAAAGGTAATACTTATAGTAATTAGTTTTTTAAGTTAAAAAACTTTACTTTAATACTGCTAACCTTATATATAATCTTAAACAGTTTGCTAAGCGCCTTTTTAACCTTAATTAAAATCTTTTAGTTATCTTTAACAAAGATAACCTTTTTGTTATCTTTTAAAAAAGGTATAAGCTTAAGGCGAATTAAGCAGTACGCTAAGTTAAGAGTAAAACGGTTAAGGGCTAAGAAAATTTAAAGGGTTTAAGTAATGCCTCTTATACCTATAACCTTAAAGGTCTTGTTTTTATAGTTCTCCTTAGCCTTTATATAGTAGAGCTAGGTATAGCTTAAAAAGGCGTTTTAATTATTATAATTGCCTATAACATAGGCCTTAACGGTAGCTAAGATCTTAGCAACAATAACCTTAATATATATACATTAGTTAACTATATATACCTTATCGTTAGCTAAACGGATAATGCTAAGCTTAACGAGACAGATTTAAGGGATCTTATGCTTAAGGGCAAAGCAAGCGTTAATTAGGTCTATAGTTAACCTACTATTAATTATAATTACTAAGCAGCAGTGTCTATCTACGTAGCCTTTAATAAAGCTAAAGGTTAAAGCTACTAACTTAGCTTTTATAGCAGTATTAGTATAAGAGATCCTTGCTAATAAGTTTAGCGTCTTTGTTAATAGGTCTTTAGCAACTAAGAAATCTTAGAATAGTACAATAAGGTTAAAAACAGCTTCTTGCCCTTTTATAGTCTTAAGTTTTTAGTAGCATTATATTAGTTAAAAGAGCTAGGTATATACTACTAAAGAAATTTAAAAAAGCTATAGGACTAATAGAGTTATAGGGGTATCCTTAAGGCGCTCCTTAATTTTAAAGGACAAAAGGTTATATTCCTTAGTAGCATAGATCTTTTTAAGCTTATAACGTTGCTTCTTCTTCCCCTTAGGGGTTAGCTTTAACTTCGTAAGCTTAAGCAAGTCGCTTATATAAGGCAGCAGGGCTAGTAGTATATAATTAAACTACTCCTTTATTAACGTCTTAGGGGTAATATTAGCCCCTTAAGTCTAGGTCTAGGTCTAAGCATTAGGTTAGGTTGCTAGCTAGGTCTAAGTACTAGCCTTAGGCGTAGTTAATAGGATAAAGGTAGCTGCTTTTTTTAAAATCTTTTTGCTAACTAATTCGTTAATTAAGCTATCTTAAAACTTCTTCTTTAAAACGTAAAAGGGGTAGACTAGCCCTATAGCTGCTATAGAGGTTAGTAACTTAGGTTAAGGCTTAGAAGCGCCTAGACACTTGTCTAGGTTAAAGGCAATAGACTTAAGGAAAAGGAGCGTTGTAGCTAAGATTAAGGCTAGGTTAGCCTAAAAGGCAAACTCTTTAACTAGATTAAAAGCGTTAATAGCTTTATATCCTATAGGAGGCTGCTAGTTAGACGTCTTTATTGTATTAATAGAAAAAGAAGCTTAGATCTAAGATAAGGCTAAGCAGCAGACCCTTTTTATTTTAAGAGCGTTTTTAAAGTAGTAGGCTTTTTATTCCTTAGCTTTTATATAGTTATAGTTAGTACCTAAGGGATAGTTATACCTTATATAGCCTTAGTTACTGCAGTAGAAATAGTACTAAAGGTTTAAGTTAACATAGTTAGAGCGTAAACCTAGCCTAGCGCTAGGCCTACTTCTTAGACTAAGCAAGACAAGTTAAGAGGCTAAATAAGCGTTTTATAAGATGCTTTATTATATAATATTTATTTAATAAACTATAAAGGCGTTAAACTTATTAAAGCAATAGAATATCTTTATTATTATAGTAACTAGGTCCTTAGCTTTATTGTTATCCTTATTATTATAAGTTATTAGCTTAGAGGCGTAGTAGCAGTAAGCTTATAGGGAGTTAGTAAGGTCTTTTAAGGATATGCTTTAAGCAAATTCGTTCTTTTATTTTTTAATAGTAAAGAAGCAGTTAGTAATACGCTCCTAAAGCTAAAGGTTAGTATTACTATTAGTTATATTAGCAATAAAATAGGTTAAAAGGATTTAGCAAGAAGCTACTAAGGTCTAATAGTATAGTTTCCTTAAGCGTTTAATAAAGCAAGCTAAGGGCTTCCCCTTCTCCCTTCTAAAGGTATATACTTAAGCAAAGATACTTCCCTTAATAGCTTAATTAGTAGCATTAAACTCCTTTTAGAACCTTTATTAAATAGCCTCTTAATTAGCTTGCTTATTAGTACTTAGCTCGTTAAACTAGGTCTTAGCTTAGCTATAAAGTCCTTTTTAAAAGATTTAGTAAAGGACTATTAACTTATTTTTCTTAGAAACCCTTAGGACTATAACGTTAGCGATGCAGTGCTTAAGGTAGTTCTAAGGGGTACTATTGCTTAGGCGCCCTAAGAAAGCCTTCTTACTTAAGGGAAGAGACGTTATTATATAATAAGGCTTAGGGCTAAGGTCTTTAGAACAAGGGTTTGTTTTAATAAGCAGGTTATTAGCAACTAATTCTAAGTTAACCTTTAACGCTAAAGTATTTATAAAAGTAAGCCTTTTAAAGGAGTTAAGGGATAAATAGGTTATTTTGTTAAAGGATTAATACGGGCAGGCGTTGGTAATGCCTTCCCGGGGAATTTACTAAAGACTATTATTATAATGTAGGTATGCTAATTGCTTAAGTAAAAATCTATGCCCTTTTCTATTTCTAACTGTCCCTACAGGCTATCTATATACACGATCTCTTATAGTAATTTCCTTAGGATTTTACTATTAGGCTTCTAGGGGAAATCCTAAGGAAGCAGCTAGGGGAAATCCTAAGGAATTTACTAAGATAGTCCTAAGGGAAATCCTTAGGAATTCCTTAAGGAGGTATACTATATTAAGTGCTAGGGAACAAGGAAAAAAGGGTAGCGTCCTTAGTGCTATATAAAAGAAAGGCTAAGGTAGACAATAAAGAGATACGTAAAGAAGTAGCAACGTTATAGTACTATTAAGCAACAAAGATGTTAGCAACGTTAAGTTAAGGTCTTATCTTTTCTTTTAAGAATATAGCTTATTGCTATAGATATAACAGGGTATAGTAACGTTAAGTTGTTAAAAAGAAGAAAGGTTAAGAAAGCTAACGTTAAGTTAAGCTTATAAGGCAAAAGGGTAGGTATAGAGCTTCTTTCTTTTTTTAGGTTTTCTTATTTTCTTTATAGTAGATAAAAGGAATAAATAGATGTTTTTATAAAGTTTTTTTTTTTTTAGTCTAAGAAAATAAAAGAAAATAAAAGAAAAACAAAGGAAAGGGTAAGGTTATTGTTTTTTTTATGTTTTTTTTTTTTCTCTTAATTAAGCTTATAATAAAAGTAGGTTTCTTTTTCTTTTTTTTTTTTTAGATGCTAAAGATAGCAAGAAGAAAGGAAAAGGAAAGAAAAAGAGGAAGGATAAAAAAGGAGATAGATAAAAGAAAAGAAAGGAAGGAAAAGAAAAAAAAAAAAAAAAAAAGGAGCTAGCTTATACTACTCTTTATCGTTAAAGGAGTTGCTATCGTTAATAAGGGGCGCTAGCTTCTATTGTTACTACTACTAGCTAGACTAGGTTTGCTAGTCCTAAGCCTGCTTTTTCTTTTTTTGCTCTTCCTCTTTCTCTTTATAGACTTAAGCAAAGAACTTAGCTTTATTTACTTATTTATATAATATAGGATTATTATTGTTGCTAGCTAAGATTAATTTACTATCTTTATTAATTAATACGCAAAGAATAGTATTTAAGAAGATGTTTAACTGTATATCCCTAAGGTTAAACAAAAGCAAGGTAGTACAAAGGGTCTACTTATTAGTGTTAAGGCTAGCTGCGATTTTAAGAATATAAGCGCTAAGGTCTCTGTCCTTGCTAAAGCAGCTACTTTTAGCGCCTTTCTTTATAATAGTATAGACTAAGGTAGTACTTAAAGGCAGTAGCATAACTAAGTAAGATATTAAAAGTACTATACTATATAAGATGCTAAGCATCTACATAGAGGTTACAAAGGTCTAGTTCCTAAGCTTCTTAACTACCTTATTATACTACTTAATAAGTAAAGTAGCTATTTACTAGTAAAAGAACAAGAAAGCGTTATTATTAACGTAAATAGTAAAGAAAGCGCGCTTAACGCTTTTAACTATAATTAGGTCCTTAACAATAAAAAGCTTAGCTATTTTACTAAAAATCTTTACTATCTTATTAGTATTTTTTTTTAAGCTTTTAGTAAGCGCCTTAAGGAAACAGCTCTGCTTACTAATAGTAGGGGTAATAGTAGTTAGCGCTAGGCGTAGGCAATGCAGCAGGGTAGTAAAAAGGCTAGTATAAATTAAAGGGCTTATAGTATTGTTAACTAGGCGTATCTAAGAGAAAATTAAGCTAGTAGAGGTAAGGGCTGTCTTATTAGCTAGCTCCTTAAACTACTAAACGTACTTAAGTATACTATTAATACCCTTAACCTTTTTTACTAGGTCTTTAGCAAAGGCGCTTAAATCTTTGCTAAAGCTATTTAGACTATAAGCTAGTAGGTTAACAGTAGCTAAAGCAATGCTAGCGACGCTAAGGGCGTTATTATTGTTATCTTTAGCCTTATATACTAGGTTTCTAAGTATATCTTTAAGGGGGTTAATGCAGTTAGTAGAGCTAGAGCTAGTGCTTTAAGCAAAGCGTCCTTAAGTGTTACGTATAAGGGGAAGTATCTTATTGTTAAAGACAAGGTTAAGGGATAGGCTTTATTAGTAAGGTAAAGGCATACTACTAGTATAGGACGTATAATTACTATCTTTGCTAACTTTGCTATATTACTAGTTAAGCCTTTCTTTAGTATTAACATAATCTTAAAATTTAATAAGCGTTTTAAGGTTTTGCTAAGCTTAGTTAGTAAAGTAATTCTTAAGGTTCTTTAAGGTAGATAAGAATTAGTCTTTTTAGCTAAAGAGCTTAATAATATAAGTGTACCTTTACTACGTAAAGATAAGGGGCTTATAGCAGAGATCTCTATAGACAAAGGTATAGAAGTTAGCGTTACAAAAAGGATAAAAAGAATAGTTAAACAATAGCTTAACTTAAATAGTAGTTATAAGCAATAATAAAAAAGTTAGTAAGCATTAACTAAAGTTATAGAAAGGTAGCGTTCTTTTATTCTTTTTTTGCTTAAGGAAAAAGATAAAAAGGGGGAAGGTTTTAAGAAATAGCAGATACGTAGGAAAGTCTCTTTTTCCTTAGGTAAATGCGTATTTATTGTTTTTTTGTTTTTTAACTTATATTTCTTCCTTTATAGCCTTAATTAAAGGGTTGCTATATAACTAGAGCAGAAGCATGCTGCTATTAAGAATATATAGCTTTCTTCTGCTTTTACGCTCTTTGCTTATCTCTTTGCTAAGATTTCCTTTAGCTTTTTTAAGACTATAGTTTTTACTAAGATTTCCTTAGCCCTCTTTGCTACTGCTAAGCTTTAAGGGGCGCCTACGTTAGTAAGGCGTATTAACGGCTAGGCTAGATGTATCCTTAATTACGTTTTATAGTTTAAGCTTCCTTAGGCTAGTACTAGAAGGGGAAGTAATCTCTTTAGGCTATAGAGAGGTATATTACTATAGCTGTTTACTCTATTGCTAAACGTTCTTCTTAACAAAGGTATTAAAGGTAGCTTTTTTTGTTTTAAAGGCTTAGACTAGCTTACTAACATTAATCACGTTTTCCTTTACTTAGCTATTATAGTAGCTTAGCTAGCCCTTCTATAAGACTAAGTATTATTTCTTTAGCTTTCTTTTTCCTTTTTAGGTAACGTAGGAATCTAAAATTAACTTAACCTCTTAAGAGCTAAAAGCATTGCTGCTTAGTTAGTCTACTAGTAGCTTAGTAAAGCAAAGTACTATTACTAATACTACTAGATAGACGTTTAAGGCGCCTTTTAGATTAAGGCGGTAGGCAAGACAACCTACGCGCTCTACAACCTTAAATAGCTTAGCTTGTTGCTCCTAAAGCTTACTAATCTTAAGGTCTAGAACGTAATACCCCTTTCTAAGCATAAGCTATACTTAGTTACTAAGTTTAAACTTTATTAGCTAGTATTTATAGTTATACCTTGCCTTTATAGCTGCTTAGGCTTATATAATACTAAGCTTAGCTTCTTCCTAAAGGAATTTAAGCTCTTCCTTAGTAGCGCCTTCTCTAAGATGCCTTTAGCTATTGTTTATACGCTACCTAGTAACTAGCTTGCTTAGGGATATCTTAATAGTAGCTATAAATAAGTTATTTATAGAGAACTGTAAAGCAATAAGGCAGTTTGTTTATTTTGCTATTAAATTATTATATAAGAAGAATTAAAAAGTAATCTTTACTATTTAATTACGTTGTTTAAATAGCTTATTAGTTTACAAATACTATACTATAGATATAAAAAGCTTAGTCCTATATATAGTCTATAGACTAGTCTAAAAGGCAGAGATAAACTTCTAGTCCTAGTCTAAGATAATTTTATAAGGAAGTCCTTAGTTAGCATAAAAGAGCTTAGTATACAAAGACTTTACCTAGTCCTTAGCGTAGTAATAGTTATTCTTAGGAATTAAGAGATATATCTTAAAGAACTTATTTATTATAGTAAAGAAGCAGTTAAAGTAACTGCTTAGCGGTTCATACTATAGTAAGTTCTTAGTATTAACGATTAGCAGCTTAACTATAAAATCTATAACAATAGTATAAAATAGTAAAGCTAAGGATTCAATTAAGAGCATCTTTCCTAAGGTTATCTAACAGTTAGTCTAGTTCTGCTAATATAACTTATAGCTATCTACTAGTTAGTTAACCTTCTTCTAAAAGCCTAAGATAGCTATAAAAGCAGCAAGGTCCTTAATTAGCTGTTTTCTTTTAGCGTAAAAGTACTATTTATAAGCGTCTTAAATAATCTCTTTACTATAGGATTCTAAAATATATAGTTTCTGCTTACTACTATGCTCCTATAAGTAAAGCAAGCCCTTATCGTAGACAAAGGCAACGCCTAGCTTAGCATTGTTGTTCTTAAGCTACTTTAAGATAGTCTTTTACTTTACGTTGTCTTAGTATCCGTTTACGATCCTTTTTTATAAGTCTAAGATAAAGTAGGTTTTAGTTAAGGCGTAGATATAGTCCTCTAAAGCGTTATCTTCTTATACTTATTTAAGCTCTAATTCTTTGCTATTATAGAAGGTTTTAGCTTTATTAGTAAGTAGTTAAGATATAGCGTTAACGACTAAATTCTTTGCTCCTAAGATATAGTAAACCTTAAGATTAAACTAGCTAAGCTACTATAAAGCAGCGATTAGGCAGTTATTAGTCTAGGTAGTAGTAGAGATAAAGGATTTTTATTAAATAATGTTATACATTGCTACGTAATCGGTTAAGACAATAGTTAGGCTACTATAGGTTAACTAGATTAAGGTTTATGCTTTCTTTGTTACTTAGATAAAGGTAGTAACCTTTATCTCTGTTAGCTAGTAGTTTATTTCTATAGCGTTAAAGCTCTAGCTAAGGAATATAATTAGTTATACTATAGCTAATAGAATATAGCTTTTTAGATTATATAAGAATTCCTTAGTTAAGTAGAACAACATTATACCTATACTAAACTCTTATAACGCGTTAATCTAGATAAACAGCTTTTTATTAAGATTAAAATAGTATTTCTTTTCTACGTTAATTAAGGCTTTAGTAACGTCTTAGAAGCTAGCAAGCTCTTCTTTAGTAAGTATAAAGTCTATACGCTTTACGTACTTACGTCTCTTAGCGCTAGTAAGCATCTTATTGTTATCCTTTCCTTCTACTAATAGCTATATCTTTTACGTTTATAAAAGGGTAATTTTAGTAGCAAACTAAGGAATAAGATACTAAAGCTATCTAACTATACTAATCTACTTTTTAAGGTATATAAGGATATTTAAAAATCAAATTTTACGTAAAGCTTTAATCCTTAATTTAGTATTTATTAGCTCTATAGAGTTAACGTAGAAGCTAAGGAGCTAGACTAAGGGATATCTAAGAAAGGACTTTGCTAATAATAAAGCAATGTTTTACTTAGAGAAGAGTTAGAATATAGCGGTTAGGTACCCTTAGTAGCTAGCTACGTTATTAAAAAAGATAATAATATTATTAATAAATACAGCAGCAAAGTATTAAAAAAAGCAAAAGATCTTATCTATAAACCGCTAAGCATATGCTAGTAAGTTATAAAAGCTTATTAGCGCTACCTTAGAGCGCTTAAGGCCTTAGTAGCTAACTATAGTAAAGCAGTTATAGTACGCTAAGTATACTAAGAACTAGTAAAAGAAAGATTTAGCGTTAATAGTACTAATAAAGGTTTTCCCCTTTAAGTAAGCAATTATTTCCTCCTATAAAAGCATAGGATAAGCGTTTAGTAAGGCAACGCTATTAAGGTTATAAAAGTCTATAATAACCTATCCCTTTTGCTTACTATTAACTATTCTTTAGACAATAAACACTAGGCTAGTAAATAAGGATAGTTTTCTTATAAATTTAAAACAGCTCTTTTAGTATAGCTTATTAAACGTTTTATTAATAAACTACTTATCTTTAGTTCTTACTAAGTACGCTTACGAAAATACTTTAGCGTTTTACTAATTATTAGTAAGAAGGGCTTATAAAAAGTTGTTCTTTAGTATATAGATATTGCTATAGTCTTCTTAGATCTTTAAAAACAATTCTACGATTTTCTAGAAAACTTAAGCTATAGCTAGCTAAAGCGTATAGATTCTAACTCTATGCTTAGTTACTGTTTTAGATACGTTCTTTAGTTAAAAGATTCTAAGGCGCTAGTACGCGTTAACGTCCTTTAAAAAGGTTTTAGTTTTATTATTAGATCCTTTAGTCGCTCCTATTAACGATATCTTACCTTTAGTTAGTAGAATGCTTAGGTCTTTGTTTATTATAAAAGCATTGTCCTATGTTATTGTATTATTTATATACGTAAAGACTCTAATACGCTTATCTTTTTAGATATAGATTAGTTTAGAGCTTAAGTTAAAGGTAAACAGCTAATACAGCTTATAGCTAACCGTAGCTAGTAGTAGGGCGTAGCAAGGCATAAAGAGGAGATCTCTTTTATAGGGAATAGGACAGTAATCTATTACTAAGAAACATAGTAAGCTAGGCAGTATAATAGCTGCTTAGTAAGCGTATATAGAGCAGTAAACTTATAAGCTATAGTTCTTAATTTGTATAAAAACGTAAAGTTCTTATACAGCGCTAATAATAATCTCTGCCTATAAGTTAATAACGTTAACTAAATAAGGTACGCTAAATTCTTATCTAAGGAAGAGACTAGTAAATAGCTAGCTAATAACCTATACTAATACGTAGACTTCTACAGTTTAAGGCTAGCTAT
Source organism: Escovopsis sp. TC (assembly GCA_003055185.1). NCBI lineage: Eukaryota > Fungi > Ascomycota > Sordariomycetes > Hypocreales > Hypocreaceae > Escovopsis > Escovopsis sp. TC. The sequence goes on along the minus strand of NIGD01000005.1, from coordinate 978,517 downwards.
TAATAGTTCTAAGAATCTATGCTATAAATTCTACCTATCTAAGCGTTCTTAAATTACTAATGCTACTAAGCTATACTATCTTACTCTAGTCTATGCTAACTTATATAAAGAAGTTAAGCTAGTTTTCTTAGATAACTAAGCAGCTAGCTCTACTGTTAACGCAAGCTAACCGTTAGCAACTAAGGCCTACTTTCCTATATACTAATATTTAGGCGTACGTAAAGCTAAAGGGCTAATAAGGCTTAGCTAAAAGCTCTATTAGTATAGCAAGGATAATTAGCTTATCTTCTATAGTAGTAAAAGTAGTATTATTAAAGATAATAGTTTAATAATATACTAAGGGATAGTGCTCTTGCTTATCTTAGGGAATAACTAAGCTATAGCTTAAGCATAGGATGCTATAAAGCTATTTTAGCAAAAGGTCTAAGACAAAGAAGATATTATTAAATAATTCGTTAGCTAGTTCTTACCTTAAGTTGCTATTGTTATCGTTAGTTTTAGCTATAGCTTTGCAAAAGCTAGCTATATCTTTCTTTAAAAAGGTATATATTCTATTCTTGTTAAGCGTTAAATAAAAGATTAAGTGCTAGCTTTCTTTAGCAACGTTAACCTTGTTTAAGCTTTTGTCCTATAGCTTATTTGTTTAGTCTTAGTTACAGTTAAAGTTACCCTACAGTTTCTGTCTTAAGCAGGTTAACCTAGATAGCTCTTTAGTTAGTTAGTCTTATTAAGCTAAGAATCCCCTTTTCTAGCTGCTATCTCCCTTAATCTAGACGTACTAGCGCTAATCTCTTTTAATATAGTAAGTATAAATGTTTAAGAATATTCCTTTGTATTTAAAGATCTATCTATTAATATCCTTAGTAGGGGTAAGTAAGCAGAAGACTTCCTTAAGGTATCGATCTAGTTTCTAATAAAGGATTCTAGCTAGATAGATTTTGCTATAGCTAGTAGCCTTAGCTTTACAGTAAACGTAAGAGACCTAGTTACGTAGGTTCTTTTTGTTAATAATATCTTAGATAAAGAAGGCTTTTTGCTTAAGAGCAGTAAGCGTAGCTTCTATAGTAATCCTAAAGTAAGTTTAAAGCAAAGCGTACTAGCTAGAAAGGCTTATATATAGGTTCTATAGGCTAGCGTAGGTTTTATTACTAAAGTTACTAAAATACTAGTTAAAGGCTGCTTTAAGGAGCAGCGTTAATATATTAACTAGTAAGAGCTTAGCGTAAGCAGGACTACGTTGCTTATATTACTATAGCGTATTAATAAAGCGCTTAGCGCTTTTCTAGACTAGTATTTTAGCGTTTTCTTTAATATTATTAAAGCTTAGGTCTATTAGTTTAGTAAGGTTAAACTTATTAATTTCTTTTAAGCTAAAGCATAAAAAGTAGTCTTAGTTGCTGCTTTTAGCGTAACTTACTTTATTGTATTTATTAAGTAAAGTAAGCGCTAGCTTACGTAAAAGGTAGACTAGTATATCTTAGGCGTTTATGTTTAATAGTATAAACTAGTTTTCGTTTAGTGCTAGGTTGTTATCGTTGTCTTCTACGTTAAAGGGATCTTAGATAGATTTAAAGCTAAAGGGAAGCAAAGGGTTAACTAAAGTAGTTAACTCTCCTAGGTCTTTGCTGCTGCTAAGCCTAGCTGTCTTAACAGTAAGTAGTTCTAGGCTAGCTAGACCTATGCTAGGGTCCTGCTTGCCTATTAGTATAGGCTAGCTCTTAAAGTTGCTAAAGGGCTAGCTTAGGTTATAGGCAAAGAGCATTTGTTTAACGTCTTAGGTTAGCTAAGCAAAGCTTTTTTTTTTTCTCTTTCTTATAGTACTAATAAGGTACTTTAATTAAAGAGCTCTTAGTAGCTTAGTGTTTACTATTTATTATAAGGTTTAAAATATATTATTAATTTTATTAGATAAGAACTAGCATTAAGTATTAAGCATGCTTTCCTTAAATTTTATTTTAATAAAGGTCCTTAGCTAACTAAGATTAAGAAAAAGCAGTATATTGTTTAAGAAGTAACCTAGAACCTTAACTAATAATTCCTTTGTTTTAAAGGAGCTTAGCTAAGAACGCTATAAGTAGTATAGTACGCTAAGTACCCTTAGGTTATTATATACTAAGTGCCTAGTATCGTAGGAAAAGTACCTTAGCTAGTTAAACAGCTTGTTCTTGTTCTTTAGATACTTAAGCAAGTACTACTTTATAAAGCTTTTATAAACGTTTTCTAGGTTAAAGAAGGAGTTAAGAAGCTGTAAAAGATAGTATACGTTAAAATAGTAAGCCTTAATGCCTTTAAATAGGTATTTATCCTTAAAGATGTTAATAAGGTAAGCTTCTTCTTTGTAAGCGAGTTGCTTATTGTTAAGGTTATCTATTACGATCTAGCTAAAGAAGCCCTTAATCTTTAGCATAAGCTCTTAGGCTAAGAAAAGCTTTTTAGAAAGGAAGTAGTCTATAAATTAGAACTTAGTAGAATCTATAGTATTACTACTAAATAATATAGATAGGCGTTAGTAATACCTTCCTAGGGAATTTACTAAAGACTATTATTATAATATAAGTATACTAATTGCTTAAGTAAAAATCTATACCCTCTTTTATTTTTAACTGTTCTTACAGGCTATCTATATATACGATCTCCTATAGTAATTTCCTTAGGATTTTACTATTAGGCTTCTAAGGGAAATCCTAGGGAAGCAGCTAGGGGAAATCCTAGGGAATTTACTAGGATAGTCCCGGGGGAAATCCCTGGGAATTCCCTAGGGAGGCATACCGTATCAAGGATAAACAGATTGCCTTATTAAAGGACAAGCTATAGGATACGCCTTTAGGCTATAAGAGGTAAATAATAATAGGGTTAAGGTAGTAAAGCAAAAGTAAACAATAGAATTCTAGTAATAAGAACAGTTAAAGAACTAACAGTAAAGAGGATAGGCTACTAGGTTAATTAGCGTAGACTTAAGCGTTAAAGCTATTATAAACAGTAGCTACGTAGGTTATTAGTAATAGTAAAAGAAAGAAAAGAAAAGTAAAGGGAAAGGGTAAAAGGTCTTAAGGAAAAGAAGGGAAGCTAAAAGAGACTTAAGAAAAAACAAAAGAAGCATCTCTATAACCTAAAGAGCAATAGGCTTAGGCTTTAAAGGGGGGTTCTAAGAAGAAGCTACTTATAAAAGGGCTAGTCTTATTACGCTTTTTATAACGCTCTTTTTCTATTAATGCTATTCCTTCTTTATTAAGCCCCTTAGGCTAAGAAGGAGCAAGGGGCGCTATAGATCTTAAAAAGGCAATTAGCTAAGCTAGCAAAAGCTTCTTATATTTATATTAAGGTCTTAGTTTTAGATTTATAGGTTTAGTTAAGTAGGTAGTTAGTATAATTAGGTATAGCAATAGCGTCTAGGTAAGCGTTGTATAGTATTTATCGTTTAGGCTCCTTAGTGTTAAGGTCTTATAGGCGCTAAAGGGGGGGGGTTATAATATTATAGTATTATATTGTTTTAACGTTACGTTAATATAAAATGTACTCTTTTGCAGCAGACTATAGCTTACAATAACCGTAGCTGTTCTAACGACTATAGCTATCGATTAAATTAGTTTATAGACTATAGCCTAGTATAACCGTAGCCGTAAGTCTACTACAGTAGACTAAAACAAGGAACTAAAGCTATAGCTTAATCTGTTTAGAACCGTAGCCCTAAGGCTAACCTTAGCTAGCAAAGTATTCGTAGAAAACAAGGCATAGCAGTGTACGTACTGCTAGTAGATAATCGTAAAGATAAGGCAAAGTTAAGGTTGTCTAGTATATTTGCAAAGCAAGATTCCTATCTAAATAGTAGGATAAGCAATCCTTATAGCTTATACTATTAAAGATAAGCTAAAAAGCAGTTAATTTAAAAAAGGAAAAGCCCTTATCTACGATGCTCTAGCCTCTAAGGATTATTACTATGCCTATACACTACATTATTAGGTTAAAGTTCCTCCGGTCCGATCTACTAGCCAACATCCCCTCCATGCTCTCTCGTCTTCCCTCACGTCTCACATCCCCCCCCATCCGTGCCGATCTCTCTTCTCTTCTTCTCCCTCGCCCTCGCCCTCACCCTCACCCTCACCCTCACCCTCCTCATCCTATCCATCCTTCGAACTTCTCGACCATCTACCACGCCTCTGCTGCTCGATCCGTGAGCAGCCTCGCTCGCCCTCGCCGAACCGACCGATATACTCTACAAAGCAGCATTACCACCATGACCGGCGAGATCGTCCACCCTACCATCAAAGGTCCGCACTTTGCACATTCAGACGCATAGCATACCCTCAATGGTATTCCCTTCAGCTGCGCAGTGCTGCTGCTTGCCGTTCCTCTGCCTCCTTTCCCTACGAGTCTTGTCGCTGCCTCATGCATGTCCTGCACGGATCTATCCATCAATTCATCCTCACGCCCCTACATCCTACGCTCAGTCTCCTCGGCTTGCGATTCCACAAGCCCAATCATGCCTTCTGGAGGTGGTTCCTGGGAGCAATGGGCTTCCTCTCTGACGCAGTACTGCCCTCCTCGTTCGGCCGGTCATGTTGGCTTCGATTCGCGAATTGTTTTTTTTTCTTCGCGGGGAAATCTCAGCCATGATGTTTTGGGGCTTACCCCACCTTGTTTTTTTCTCGGGGCGCTGCCCCTCCATGACGCTTTGGCGGGGCTGGCAATCGCCGATGACGCACCCCGTTGCGATTGATCCATCCATCCATCCATCTCGCATGCATACGCACATTCCCTCAATCAAGCTCCCGGCTCCGAGTTCGGCCCACTGACGAGACATGGTTCACAGATGGCTGGTTCAGCGAGCAATCCGAGATGTGGCCCGGTAAGAAGAGCCCATCCAGCGGCAGCGGGGGGAAAGACCCTCCTGCCACGCTTTCTTCTTCTTCTTCTCCCCCTCCCCCTCCCCTCCCCAGCTGACGGTCCTCGGATGCGATCAGGCCAGGCCATGAACCTCAGGGTGGAGAAGGTCCTCCACCACGAGAAGAGCGAGTACCAGGATGTCCTCATCTTCAAGTCCACCAACTACGGAAACGTCCTCGTCCTCGACAACGTCATCCAGGCGACCGAGCGCGACGAGTTTGCCTACCAGGAAATGATCGCCCACCTGGCCATGAACTCCCACCCTTGCCCCAAGAAGGTCCTCGTCATCGGCGGCGGCGACGGCGGTGTCCTCCGCGAGGTGGTCAAGCACGACTGTGTCGAGGAGGCGGTTCTCTGCGACATTGATGAGGTCAGGCTGCTCCCACCTTGCCCTTCCTCCATCACCACCACCATCACCACCACCATCACCACCATCACCACCATCACCACCATCACCACCATCACCACCATCACCACCACCAAGCTATCCTGCCGTGGGAAGGCCATTGCTCACACCATTTTCTACAGGCCGTCATCCGCCTCTCCAAGAAGTACCTCCCCCACATGGCCTGCGGCCTGACCCACCCCAAGTCGACCGTTCACGTCGCGGACGGCTTCAAGTTCCTCGAGGAATACAAGAACTCCTTCGACGTCATCATCACCGACTCCTCGGACCCCGAGGGCCCCGCCGAGAGCCTCTTCCAGAAGCCCTACTTCCAGCTCCTCCACGATGCCCTGCGCGAGGGCGGCGTCATTACTACTCAAGGTTGTATGTCTCCTCATACCGTAAGGAAAGCGAGCAGTCTCCAAGTTGGTGGTGGCAAGTGATGAAAAAGAAGGGGGGAAGCATAAGAAAAAGAGGAGGAGGAGGAGGAGAACCAGGAGGAAGACAAGGAGGGGGGGAGATATCACTTTGCTGCTCGAGTTTGAAGAGTCGTCGGACCTTTCCACTCGCATCGTCCTTCTGGGAGCTGCTACAGCAAGCGCCGCTTTCCGATCTTGAAACCGGCGTTTGGTAGTCCCATGCCGATGATCATCTTTTTGACTGGCTGGGGCGAACGGCGGAAGCCTCACGTCCCGGCCACTCTCCTCTCCTTGCGTCGTCGCCCATGCCATGTATTGCTAACGATTGTGGCCTTTAGCCGAGAACCAATGGCTCCACCTGCCGCTCATCACGAAGCTCAAGAAGGAGTGCAGCGAGATCTTCCCCATTGCCGAGTACGCGTACACGACGATCCCGACGTACCCTTCCGGCCAGATCGGCTTCATGGTCTGCTGCAAGGACGCGAGCCGCAACGTCAAGGTGCCCCTACGGAGCTGGACCGCCGAGGAGGAGCTCGAGAAGTGCCGATACTACAACGCCGAGATCCACAAGGCCAGCTTCGTGCTGCCCACCTTTGCGAGGAAGGCCCTCGAATAGATGGATCTCGTTGTGCTGTGAAGGCCCGAGAGTGGAGGATGAGCACTGGAGGAACGCGGTCGGAACGGCGTTTGGAGGGAAAGGGGGGAAGTGGGGAACGGCAATGCTTTTTCTCAGAACGAGAGGGCGCCGAGAACGCCAGAAGGATGCCTTGAGCGAGAACGATGCCGAGAGCACGGCCGAAGCATGACGGACGGCCTAAGTAGAAATGCAAAATCAATAGAAACAATAAACAAGGAGAAAGAAGAAGCACTACGTCATGGCAGAAGGAGACGAGGCGAAGATGGAGCCTTTGCTATGCTTTTGATGCCCTGGCGCTTGAGCCCCCGCGACCAATCTATGGACTCCCGCACACCACCCATGCGATATCCTCCAACTCTCGTGACGCGACGCAGCAGGTAGTAGTAGTAGTAGTAGTAGTAGTAGTAGTAGTGGTAGTATTCGTGCTCGTGACTCCGGAAAGCTTCAGCAGCCCGGCTCCTCGACCTTGACGTCGCCCTGGCTCACATCCGGATAGACATCGAACCTCCTCTGGGAGTTGAGCGGGATATTCCTCCTGGCGAGCGCGATCTCCTCCGGGTTCAGATCGGCATAGACGATGGTCTCGCGCTCATCCGCCTCGACGAGCACGTTGGCCATGGGGTCGACGACGAGGCTGTGGCCCCAGGCGCGGTACGTGGCGTTGATGTCCCTGGCGGGGGAGCACATGGCGACGTAGAGCTGGTTGTCCACGGCGCGGGCCTGCGCGAGCAGGCGCCAGTGCATGGGCCCGGTGGTGGAGTTGAAGGCGCCGGGGTAGAAGAGGGCGAAGGCGCCGCGGCGGGCGGCGACGGCGGCGATCTCTGGGAAGCGGAGGTCGTAGCAGATGGCGACGGCGACGGGGCCGTAGTCGGGGAGGTCGACGATGGTGAGCTTGTTGCCGGGGGAGAGGACGTCGGACTCGCGGAAGGAGATGGCGTTGGGGATGTGGATGTCGAAGAGGTGGAGCTTGCGGTGTTTGGCGAGGAGGGAGCCGTCCGGGGCGAAGACGAGGGCGGTGTTGAAGAGGCGGGGGGAGGATGGATCGCGCTCGGGGAGGGAGCCGCCGATGAGGTAGACGGAGTGCTGGCGGGCGGCGGCGGAGAGGGCGGCGAAGGAGGGGCAGA
>NIGD01000005.1:951910-962750 GCA_003055185.1 Escovopsis sp. TC | reverse complement strand
GGGGGGGGGAGGGGGGGGGATTGGAAGCTCAGTTGTACTCGTACTCCGTAGAAGGGGACGTCTTGGTCGTATATGGCGACTTCACCACGAATATCGAGTTTGTCTGCCGTCTACCCGTCTCAAAAATATGTATACGAGTCCAAAGCGGGCACCGGGATGACAGGATGGATGTCCATCCCATCAAGGTACCTCTGGATTCAATGACTGAAAAGGTACTCCGTAGAATGGTAGAGATTCGCCGGGGAACACCCTCTGCCTTGTACCGGCACTGGGTGCTGCCCTGAATGGGAGTTGAGCACCATTCGATCCATGATGGATGTGTCTGAGCCTCGGTGAGGACCCGGGGGGCATGTCCCAAAGGTGTGTGACGACGGGGGCCGAGACGAGGCCGACGCCCGTCTGTGAGTTGCAGGACGGTGACATGATCTTCAAGCACGACGACGGATGCAGAGGGAGAAAAGGGGTCTGTATGTGTGTTTGCGCAGCGGCGCTGTTGACATGAGAAAGGGAGAGACAAGGGGACTGATCCACATATCAAGGGGTGTCCACTAGGTGTAGGGTACATGTAGCCAGGTGTTGCAGTAGGATCAAATTCAATACACATACCTATGTACCTCTCCGTACTCCGTACTCCGTACATCAATGTATGTATGGATGTGTTCAGCCATCAGCATCCATTGAAACCGTGCAGTGTTGGTTTGGCATTCGTGGACAGGTAGTAGTAGGTGCCTGACGGTATCAGCGGGGCACATCTGAGGACGACTTAGAACGCGAACTTGAGCCTCCGTACTCCGTATGACTAGATGCAAGAGCGCCTTGCACGCTGGTCGGGCGTGATATTGTGACACTGCCTACGGAGTAGAGGCAACCGCTTGGGAGGATTCCCCGGCCATCAGCGCATCCACCGAATGGTTGCTGATCAAGGTATGGATCTATGGATGCATCCCGTCATCAGAACGCCTGCCTGCACGAGTCTCGTGCCCGTTGGGGGACCAGCCTGAATCCAGACCGTGCGCTAAGAAGTATCTGCATGTACGGAGTATTTACGGCACTCACTCGGTTGCCCCACCAGCGGTTCCTTGTCTAGTACGGAGTACTACTGTAAGGTACTATTGTTGATGTTTACTGGCGTTAGTACTCCGTATTCTGTACAAGCACCGGAGCAGGTGCACCGTACGAGTACGATAACATTCACGTTCCCCGCGCGGGCTGCATCAGGTACTAGGTAGTAGTAGTAGTAGAAGCCCAACGTGCACAGCGCCAAGCTGTCAGAATGAATAAGGCTGCAGTGTATCGCTCAAAAGATGGAATGTACGGAGTACATACACGTGTAATGCGGGTACCAGGTACCTCTGGCTTCCCCCCCTTTGGGACGCCCGCACGCGCATTCGCTCCGACTCAGAGTCACTCACTCCCCGAGAACTTGGATGGATCGCCCGTGCCCCTTCCAGGGTCCCCAGGGCTGTTTGGATCCGGTGCCTGACCTCTTCTCTCCTCTCCCTCCCTTTCTCTCCCCAACGCACCGGCCAGCATCCATCCATCCCCTCCTCCTACCAGTACCAGTACCTACTATCCATTGCCCTCCCCTCTTCGCCTCGCCTCCTACTACCTACGAGGCCTAGGGGGGTTTTTGGGGACCTCTTAGGACACCTCCTATAACTAAAAGCACTTTTCGGGAGCCTTGTATACATAGGATCTCTTCCTACGAGGAGGTAATAGACTCTCCTAGGAGGGTATTTCTACTCTTAGGGAAGGCATTTATACTCCCTAGGAGGGTTTTTCTGCTTTTCGGGAGTAGCTGCTCTTATAACTAGAGGCATTGCAGAGATTATCCCCGGAAAAGCCCCTCCTAAAAAACACCCATGGGCCTCGTAGGTATCCATTGCCCTCCCCTCTTCGCCTGCCTCGCCTCTCCAGGCGCCGCCGCCGAGCATCCCCTGGCCAGAGCTCCAGCACAGGCAATTTCGCAAATCACCAGCGATAACGAATAAGGAGACGTGCGGCTGGCAGGGCACGGGTGCGGGTGAGGGTACGAGTACTCCGTACATGCGAGTATCGCGACCACCAAGCACGAGCCCTCGTACAGAGTACTACCTCTACTACTAGTACTTGTACAGAGTACCATCTCGTACTCTCGTCCCAACTCGTACGAGTACTCGTACTACGAGACGACGCAACTCGGTCTATCACCTGCTCCTCCCGACTTTTCTCCTCCTCTCCTTTCTCCTCCTCCTTTTAGCAATCTCTTCCCCCCCCTCCTCTCCTCCTCTCTTTTCTTCCCCTTCTCTCTTCTCCCTCTCCCTCTTTCTCTTCTCTTCCCCCCTCTCTCTTCCCCTCTCCTCGAGCTGCCAGCCCGCCGTGCCTCTGTGTACTCCGTACTCTACGCCAATACGACATTTTTAATAGCAGTTCCTACTACTCCTCGGTTTCTTCCTTCTAATACCTGCGGCTTCTTAAATCTTCTTCTACTCCCCTTCTAATCCAAGATGCGTGAGATTGTGAGTCTTCCAAGTCCCTGCCCGATGGCTTGATGTGCGCCTTGTAGGGCATCGAGATTGGAAGCCCACTGTCTATCGAGACGAGGGGGGGGAAAGGGGGAGGTAACTGGAGGAAAAGGAGGCTTGAAGGAGGCTTGCCTATGGGTCTTACCCGAAGGGACACTGCGCGCGCACTACGATGGCGATCCTTGGGCTCGCCTCTCTTTTTCCTTCTCCTCCACGTACTCCTAGTATCCTCCGCTCCCCCAAGCGGCTCGCAGATACCGCTCAAGCTTTACGAGATGCTGCCCTCAACTACCAAACGCATCATCGAGCTGACACTCTTCCTTCGCAATAGGTGCACCTCCAGGCCGGCCAGTGTGTGAGTTCATCCCCATCCCCTGCTGACGTCTCCGGATCCGAAAGAATCCAAGAGTAATAAATCGCTGACTTCCGCATTCATAGGGCAACCAAGTCGGCACTGCCTTCTGGTACGTTGATATTTGATATGACGATATCCCATACACACTCTCCGACGCGATGCGTCGAATCACCCTGAACAAATACTCAGACACACGATAGGCAGACGATCTCCGGCGAGCATGGCCTCGAGCCCAGCGGACTGTACGTGCCTTGCGATCATCCCTTGCGGCGAAGAAGGAGGGGAAAGGGGGGCGGAGGCGAAGACATGTACCCCGGAATGGATCGCTGACAGGCCTTGCAGATACAGTGGCACGAACGAGCAGCAGCACTCCCGGCTGAACGTCTACTTCAACGAGGTGCGAAACAAACAAATATCCCGAGGACAAGAGATAGACCCGTCTTCTTCGATTTCCCCTTTCGCTTCTTCTCTCTTCCTATTCGCTAACGCCAGCGTCGGCTAGGCCTCCAATGAGAAGTACGTGCCCCGCGCCGTCCTCGTCGACCTCGAGCCCGGCACCATGGACGCCGTGCGGTCAGGCCCCTTCGGCAATCTGTTCCGCCCGGATAACTTCGTCTTCGGGCAGTCCGGTGCGGGCAACAACTGGGCCAAAGGCCACTACACTGAGGGTGCCGAGCTAGTCGACCAGGTCCTCGACGTGGTCCGCCGCGAGGCCGAGGGCTGCGAGTGTCTCCAAGGCTTCCAGATCACCCACTCCCTCGGCGGCGGCACCGGCTCCGGTATGGGCACCCTGCTCGTCTCCAAGATTCGCGAGGAATATCCGGACCGCATGATGGCTACCTTTTCCGTCGTCCCGTCTCCTAAGGTGTCCGACACCGTCGTCGAGCCCTACAACGCGACGCTGTCCATCCACCAGCTGGTCGAGAACTCGGACGAGACCTTTTGCATCGACAACGAAGCCCTATACGATATCTGCATGCGCACCCTCAAGATCAGCAACCCGTCCTACGGCGATCTCAACCACCTCGTGTCCACCGTCATGTCCGGCATCTCGACCTCCCTCCGCTTCCCGGGCCAGCTCAACTCGGACTTGCGCAAGCTCGCCGTCAACATGGTGCCGTTCCCGCGTCTGCACTTCTTCATGGTCGGCTTCGCGCCCCTGACGTCCCCTGGCGCCCACTCCTTCCGCGCCGTGTCCGTCCCCGAATTGACGCAGCAGATGCTCGATGCCAAAAACATGATGGCCGCGTCTGACTTCCGTAACGGCCGTTTCCTCACCTGCTCCGCTATCTTGTATGTGCTTCCTGATCCCCCTCCCCCTCTTCTGCCCTTTCTCCCTCTTCCCTTCTTTCCCTGCCCTTTGGCTTTCTCTCCCTTCTTCCCCTCCCTCCTTCATTTCACTTCACCCCATCCTACAGCCAACCCCATGTTTGATCAAACGGCTTTTTTGCTCGACTTGCCTGAGAAGCCTTGGGCCCTTACCCTTATCTTGGTGCATATTTACTGATCGCATTTCACCCTGCTACAGCCGCGGAAACGTCGCCATGAAGGAGGTCGAGGATCAGATGCGTATCATCCAGAACAAGAACTCTAGCTATTTCGTCGACTGGATCGCCAACAATATCCAGACGGCGCTCTGCTCCATCCCGCCCCAGGGCCTCAAGATCTCGTCCACGTTTGTCGGCAACTCTACCGCTATCCAGGAGATTTTGAAGCGCGTGAACAACCAGTTCTCCATCATGTTCAAGCGCAAGGCCTTCTTGCACTGGTACACGGGCGAGGGCATGGATGAGATGGAGTTTACCGAGGCCGAGTCCAACCTTTGGGATCTCGTGACCGAGTACCAACAGTACCAGGAGGCGTCCGCCGACGACGCCGAGGAGTACGAGGAGGAGGTCGCCGAGGAGAGCTGAATCATGATCTCCGAGGCAGATGCGCAGCCCGGTCGTCCTCCTCCGCGTTGAGAAAAGGGTGGAATATCCTGAGAAGAAAGAGAGGAAGAGAAGAAGACGAACCGAAAAACAAGGAGGAGGAGGGAGGGAAAGAGCGAGAGGGGTCAAGGAGAGCAGGCACCCGGGGAGATTTCGGAGACTCAATCGTTCCGAGGGCCTTGCAAATCTTTGCGTCTTGCTCCGACTGGGACAAGTGCTTGGATACATCATGGGGAAGGAGAGCAGAGGGGATGGAGAGTGGATGGGGAGCGGAGGGGGTGTCAAGGCGTGCGAATGGTCTAGCGTTTACGAAGAAGCTCTTTATGAGAATTAATGTGTTAAAGCAGGCTCAATCCAAACCGCATTCTGGGTTTCAAGAGGCTGACCGTCTGATGTCTCGTTGATCCCTCCCTCTCTTGCTTCTTCGTTTTGATCTCTATCTCTCCGTCACTCCCAGCCTCTAGCCCTTACAAACACAGTCTCTCCTTCTCTCACACACTTTCTCTCCGACTCTTCCATGCACACACACAAACACATTCCCCTGCACCCTTTCTCTCTCTCTCTCTCTCTCTCTCTCTCTCTCTCTCTCTCTCTCTCTCTTCGCCTCTCTCTCACTGACTCACTTCCACAAACACAAATACACTCTCCCCCTCCCCCTCTCCCTCTCTCGTTCCCCCTCTTTTACACTCTTCTTGCCCCTCTCGCTTACTCACGTCCTTCCACACAAAGACATTCTCCCCCCCCCCCCCTGCTCCCCTTTTCCCTTTCAAAACTTTCTCACTGAACAAGGGATGAAGAGGTTCAACATCCATCTTTCATCTCTTTTAAGCTCTCTCTTGAATGGCTGCCTGGAAGAAGCGCCGAGTGGGTACATTTCAGGAATGTAGATTGTACAAGTACGTGCGGAGTGCAAAAACAAGGTACATGTACGGAGTAGAATAGGGGGTTTCGCGTTACGACACCCGCAACTACTACTACATAGATACATGTACGGAGTGCTCGGTACTACTCCGCAGACTCCTCGACACTCCAGAGTACGAAGTACGTGGATGTATACAGGAGGACTAGGGAGGTGAGATAGTATAGAGTGTGGACGGAGTGGAAGTGTGAGAACCTTCTTTTTCCTTTCCTCGAAATTTGTGCGTGCTGACGCCGGACGAAGGAAGTTTGAATGTCGCCTGCTGGGACCCACGAGAACGGAGCAAGAAGACTAAATTTGGACGTCCGGGTGCTCGGTGTCCAGTTTTGGAGGACGGAGAAATCCGTACTCCGTACAGAGGACATGCTTTGTGCGCCCTGCGGAATACTAGGCACTGCGGGGCGGCGACGGGGCTTGGTGAAGGTTCGCGTGGATGGGCGATAGGGAGCATGTGCGCAGAGGACGTGTGAGGAGGACCTTTGCGGCGTATGTGTGAGAAGTGCGTGTACGGATGCAAGATACGGAGTGGAGAGGGTCGGATGCGATGTTGCTGTGCGAAGTGAAGAGCGGGAGTGCGAGGTGAAGTGTGCAAGTGTGAGTGCGAGCGTGGGTGGAAACGGGAGTGGGAAGAAGTGTGAGTGACTATCGGGACGGAATGCGTGTGTACTCGTACGCATGAGGGGAAAGCGAGTACGCGCAATTCGGGATGGGAGCGAGGACTCGTCCGAACGGAAGGATATGGCACCGAGTCATGGAAGCTTTTCGGTCCCATGATGCGCGCTGCAATTTCGCCACGACCTTCTCGCGCGGGGGTTCCAGATCCGGACGTCATCTAGGATCTCGCATCGAGCCGAGTCGCATCTGGCTCAAAGCGGGGACCGGGGCGCGAGAAGTGGACAGAGAGGAGGAGGAGGAGGAGGAGGAGGAGGGAGAGGAGGAGAAAGGAGAGTTTGAGAGGTATCCATATCGATCCGGCGCGGTGCTGGCCAGTCCCCGTCGAGCAGCGCCATCGTGCTCTGGCGCAGCAAGTCATGAGTAGCACGAAAATCTCACCAGCGGGCCGCTGGGGGAGGTGCTCGTGTCGATATCGCGCGCAAGGTCGTTGTGTCTGTACTCGTACTCCCAAGAAGTACCATGCGTGGAGGGATTCCGTACGGAGTACGGAGTAGAGAAGCAACGTCGGTGCCTGCTCGGTAGGCCGGGTTGGGAGGGGGTGGGAAGGGCAAGGGGGGGGAAAGGGGCGCCAAGTAAAGCTGTCATGCGGCGCGGTCTTGAGCGATGACATTCTTCTGCATGAAGCTCCGGCAGCCAAACGCCGCCCTGGAGACAGGACCGCGCAACACATCTGGTGGCGTCTTTCCTCCTGATATATGTACTCTTTTCACTCCCCGGTGGCGATCTCATCTCGAGGCCCTCCATTCGTCCCAAGTAGAGCACATCCCTGATCCCGACAGCCGAATCAGGCGCGGGTTGGAACAAGGTGCAAGCCATCATCCCAAAATGGACCCGGCGCACCAACGGGAGCTAAGGGCTCAGACCTCGCACGAGGCTCGAGTCATGCTAGCACTTGCGAGGACCTGGCGTTCCGTTCCGAGTCTTGCCCTGGCAACAGCCCTCCAACGTCTGGAAGGCCTTCCACGACGATCCCCGCCAGGTGCGATGTCGGCGTCAAATCTTGGCCGATAGACCGGAGAAAACGTCCTTGCCGTGTCATCAAGGGCGTATGTCCGAACCGTCGCAGAGGTCTCGATATCTCTAGGAGATCAGAGAGGGGGGAGACAAGGGGGGGAGAGGGGGCATCCCGTCCGCAAGGGTCTGCGATTTGTGATACATCACGTTTCCCCCCATTGTCGACGAACGGCTAGACAAGGACCTACTAGGCAATGTGCTAGCGGAGGCGCCAAGTCAGGAATTTGTCGTTGCCCTCGCAGGAAAAACTGGAATAGCCTGGGGCCGATGCGTTGAATTGTGTGATGTCCTTCGTACAAGTACGAGAGGCGTGTCTGAGTGAGAGCCTCACGGATGTGGTTGGATGGAAGCCCCAAGGCGTGGACTGACGAACACAGGGCGAGCGGATCTCGCCTGCCTACCTGCCTCGTTCCTTTTTGAGCTAGTGCTCTCGGAGCGCCAGAGAAGCAGAATATAAATAAAAATAAGAGCTTCTGGAACGGAAGGGCGGGAAAAAGCAAAGAGAGGTGGTCGAGCCCGTTGTGTTGCCTTGCTCCAGTGGATTTGTCGTCGGCCCAAGCCGTCTCTCGGTGGGTGGTGGTGATGGTGGTGATGCCAAGCCAGGTGGCGGGCAGTTCTCACTCCGGACACCTCGAGTTGCTTACTATAGATGATGAGTCGTCGAGAGCCGATGAGCCGAGTCGTGCGAAAGCTAACCGCTCAGTTGGTTACCCGGGCTCACTCCATAAGATGTGTGTGGGTGTTTGCATACTCCCGGGGGGACGAGAAGAAGCTTCGGTAGATGATTGTTGCCTGAGACCATCTTGACCTTTGGACAACCATTCAGGGATCAGTCGCTCGTCTGAGTCCGCTTCCCCACGCGTCGTGCCTAGGAAAAAAGAGGACAAGAGGGAAACAATCGAGGCAAAAGCAAAGACCAAAACTTACAATCAGCATTATCCCGACCTGGCGAAGGCGCATAATGACCCGAGAACGGATCGAAACGGTGCTTCGAAATGAGACACCGTGAGGTCGACGGTGGCGGAAATGCCGGCAATTGCTGTCCAGTGCTGCCCTTCCCAATGCAAGAAACGTTGAATCCAACTTTGATTTCTTGCGAAGGCTGGGTTGCGAGTACCTGATCTACTTTTGAACTCTGCAGCTTTCCAGGGCGAGCGGGAATGGGGCAGGCATCGTGACCCATCGAGTCGACAGCAGACGGACCGACCGACAGACAAGACCGATCGACAGACAGACCGACAGACGAGGCCGTCCCAACTCGATGGGCCGAGCAACCAAGGAACGGAGCTTCGACATGAAGAGAAACACGGCGGTGGAAGGGGAAAGAAAAAAAACGACAGCCGCGGCCGGCAATTGCTCTGGATAAGTATTCCAAGCTGAATGTGAGTTGATCGCCGGCGAATCACGACAGGACGCAGGACAATTGGGATAAGAGCCCCGATGAGGCAACCAGAGGGATCGCATCGAGCCATCGGATTCTTCATCATCATTGGCCTGGCCGCTCATGTCTCTTGATGCATGGGGTCGGATGCAGGGCCCGTCGGGATGGCTCCGTTTGGGAAGGCTGCGAAGGGTAGCGTGAACGTCCTGAGCTGAATCCTTGTACTCCATATGTATGAGGACGCCCGCACGAGTACGAGTACGAGTACAGGAACGTGAGACTCTGGAGAGGGCCTGTGCATGCCATAGGGTCTCTCGTCCACGCGCGTCGGTTCTGTGCAACATACAACCAAATCGGGCGCCGCAGACGTCAGACGAGGGTTCCTCTCCCTCTCGCCGTTGTTGCATCGTACGAGTGCGAGTACCGTGGGAACGGCAGCAAATTTGCCACCCGGCAGCGGCCCCTTGCCCGTAGGCATGCCGTGCGCTTTCCCCCTTGTCCATGTCGGATGGCCAGGCCAACGCCAGGGACGTGTCCACGACATGAAGATGGATGGATGGATCTCGCGAATCCGACCGAGCAATTGGGATCGAAAAGGGGGTCCCGCCCACAGGGATGGGCCAAGCCTCGGATGCCTGTAGCCTGTAGCCTTGTCTTGTGGTTCCTGGATGGTCCTCGCCGGCGCTGATTGAGGGTGAACGGGCCGGATGCTCGACTACCACCGGGGGCACGGTTCCCGGAACCGTGGACATGAGTGGTCACGCCTGATCTAGCCTTGAACCTTAAGCAGGCTGATATTGATTCTGTCAATGGAGCAAGAGGGAGGAGGAGGGCCACGCGGTTCTCGGCTGACTGTCGGCTTGTTGGACGGCTCTTTGACAATTCCAGCTCGTCCAGGATGGAGTTTGAGCTATGAAGGGGTCAAAGGGGGTCCCCTCCGGGGTTGTGGAGACGGGATTGAAGCCTCTCGTTGGTTTCTGCCAAATAGCTGAAGCGGCATCACCATGCTCTGGTCTTGGAGGAGGATCGATTCTTGGGAGACCGTGACTCGCGAGATGATGCCTCTGATGGGGGATCGGGAGGCAGGTGGTGATGATGATCACTGCATCATCCGGCCGTGTCCAACGCGGAGGAGATTGTACAAAAAGGATGGCCTGGTCTTGTTCAAGGGGTCAGGATCAAGCACTTCAGCGTCGAGACAGCAAAGCAACAAGCATCAGCAGAATCCTCGAAGAGGGAGTCGCCAAACGAGAGACAGGGAGAGAGAGAGAGAGAGAGAAAACGAGAGAACGGGAGAGGGCCAGAGAAAGCGAGGACAAAGTCGTCAACACTAACGCCAAAACGACGAAGAAGGAGTAAAAGGAGAAGAAGAAGAAGAAGAAGAAGAAGAAAAGAGGAGATCGGGAGAATCAGAGGAATAGCAAGAACGACGTCACCTACTGACAATCGATCCTCGACGTCTTTCTTTTAAGAAGCGGCCCGGACGACCTCGCGACGGCCCCATCCAATATTCTCGTCCCTTGCCTTGCATCGTGGTTTTCGCCTCTTTGCCACTCTGCACCCTCCAGTCTCCGCTCTCTGCCAACCGCTGATTCTCCCGCCGTTCGAACATCTCCCGAGCTCGAGATCGGGATCCCAGTGTCGAGAGTGTCAAGCCCGTCAAGCCCGTCAAGCCCGTCAAGCCCGTCAAGCCCGTCAAGCCCGTCAAGCCCGTCAAGCCTGTCAAGCCTGTCAAGCCTGTCGAGACCAGCTGCGCAGCTCGGCCGATCCATTGCGTTGCTCGCTCGTTTCGGCCTCGCCCGTCTGTCGAAATCCGTTAGTGTCAGGGGCAAGAAACGCCACTGTTCGCGATCCGCTGAGGGAGTTTCTTTTTCCCTGCCTCAGAAGCTCCTGCCTGTGTTCAGTTGCTCTGACAGCAGCAGCCTGGCCAAAAGGAAAGCGCCGTTCACGCCGGATCGTCCCTTCCCACCCTTACCAACCTTCCAACACTCCCCCCCCCCCGCGCCTTCCCCCCTCCATCTCCGATCTCCCATCGCCCCTTCCCCTCCCCTTCCCCTCCCC
>NIGD01000005.1:907795-936766 GCA_003055185.1 Escovopsis sp. TC | reverse complement strand
TCTCCCTCCCTCCTTGCACGCCAAAGACACGGGTTTGAGGCGCAGCCAACGTCGAACAAGACTTACCGCCTTATGCCCCTCCCCCCATCCCCTTTCCGTGTTCTCGCAACCTGTTCGCCTCTCACCGAGTATCATGCTCGAATGCTGCATCCCTTTTCGGGCACGAGAACAACGAACTCCTTGTCCGCTTCCCCAGCTGGGGCCTGTCCCTGGGCTCTTAGGACCCATAGCCCATTGCTATTGATGTGCCTTCCCGGGGTCAGGGGGGGGGAAGGCAGGATCTGCTTTCATGCAGCTTCCCGCGAGGCTGCCCTGGCCGCCCCTCATTTGTCAGTCCGTCGGGACCGGTCAAGCTTTTTGAAGTGTCCCTCGTCAGACCAGGGCCGCCATCCATGGTCTTCCTCCCGCCCTCCTCGGGACTCGGTCAGCCTTGGAAGCTGCGGGATGACGAGGTCCAATTTTGTCCCGCCGCTCCATCTCCCGCGCCCCTTTTCCCGTCCAAGCTCCTCGTAGAGTAAAGTACTCCTCCTGCTCAGATCTCCATGACTCCCTCCAAGGGCAACGCAAAACATCACTTCGTTCCCCAAGACCTCTTTTGCAAACCTAAGCTTCCCGCCAAACCTTGGTCTTGACCTCCACGTCGACGTCGCGACATACCCGAGGCACCGGCTCCTGTCTCGGACACGCACTTGCTGTGCCCCGCCTGAGCCTCGATCGCCGTCCCTCCCACCATCCCAGATCTTCACGCGAAGCCGACCCTCCCAGGAGAAATGCTTCTCGAGCCGACGCCCGTCCAACTTGTCCCACACAGGCGACGAATCACGCCCTTCGACTCGAATCACTCGAATCTCGGCTCTCGTGCTCCCTCAGTCATGTGAGCAGGCCTCCTTGCCCTCCCCCACCCGTCATGACCTTTTTTCTTCCGACTGCTTGCCTCTAGGAGATGGTGGGGGGGAAGAGAGAGTGAGAGATGAGGCGCGCGCTGATGTATCTATGTGCTTCTATCACACCGTCTCAAGGGGGGATCCAGGGAAGAACGAGAACTCATGTCCCTGATGTACGCTTGTGCTCCCTCACAGCACACCTTTCCACCGCTTCTGCCCCGAAAGGACGGCGAGTCTCCTCGAGATCGTGCCATAGCGGGTGTCCGCATCGGGCATCAACCGATGTGGACAGCCCACCATCCATTGCCCACCATCCATCTCTCATTCCCCTCTCCTTCCCATCCTTGCCCTTTCTCAGTCCTCCTGGAGACATGCTTGGCCTGCCACGTGGACGGTGGGCTTCCCTTTCTCTTGCACTTTTTGTCCTGCTCCTTGACTTCTCTGCTCTGCTCCATCCTCTCGAAGGTGTCGTCCGTCATCTGACGTTGTTGTCCATCCACGTCCGCCCGTCGAAGGTGCCGTCTTCAAAAGTTGTCCCTCCACATCTGCCCGTCGAAGCTGTCGTCAGACTATGTCCATCTACGTCTGCCCTTTCAGGTGTCGGTCGAAGAAGTTTGTGACCGTCCATTTCTGCGCATTGCAGGTGTCGTCATCTCAAGTTTGTGGCAATCGACGTCTGCCCATTGAAAATGTCGTCATCTGAAGTCGGTGTCTGTCCACGTCCGTCCACGTCTGCCCTTTCAGGTGATGGCCCCTGAACTCTGAAGTTCGTGTACATCCCCGTCAACAACACAGAACTCGCCTCCCAATGGAACGTATCCTCCACCCATCAAAGCCCCGCCAGCCCAGTCATCCCTTTTCACATCCCCCCCCCCCTCTCTTCCCCAAACTCTTTCCCTACTCATACCCCACCCCCTCAAAATTCAATCCTCTCACCGGCTTTTCTCCAACAAAGCACCTAACCGTCCATCCCCGATGCACGCCCTCTCAGCCCAGCGTCATCACGAGAAAATGCGCCAACTCTTTCCGCACCCGGTGTCTCCCTCTCCGCCCTTGTCTTCTTCTTTCCCCCTTCTCTCCTTCTTCCCCCTTCTCTCTTTCTTCCCCCTTCTCTCCTTCTTCCCCCTTCCCTCCTTCATCACCCTCCCCCTTTTCCCCAAAAGCCCCATTGAAGACCCATCACCTACCACTCAGCAGCCTATTGCTCATCAGAGCCCCCCCCCCCTTCGCGGCCAATTTCCCCCCTCAATGATCAAGTATCGACTGCAGCTAGTCGATACCGCAAGCATTCCCTCACTGCCAATCATCTTACCCAACAGTGATCAATACCAAGCCTTTTCCCTCCTCCCCTGGGACACCCCCCCCACCCGGAAACACACAACGCTCAGGCCTGGACGTTGGATGAATCAATGGATATATCTGCAACTCCAAAGCCGCCATCATCCCGGATCGGCTCATCCAGTATCAGCCTATCATGAAGAGATTCCCTTCACGCCCGTTCGCCTTCTTGATCGTACAGGCACCCCCAGGCCAGTCTGTTCTTTGCCTCCTTGTCCACTATAGGTAGCAGTAGTCAGTAATAAAACTCCATAAAGGACAAAAACCTCACTATTGTGCTGTCGGCGTATCGCCGTGGCCCCGATACCACCGAGGTGGTCGGTCCGCCTGCCATATTGGGTTTACTCGGGAGGTACTTGATATATACTATGCCATCTCAATTCCATCGAGGCAGTCGATTTATGACCCTCAATATCGATGTGATGTCTCCGCTCGCCAATCAAATTCCGATGCCCCTGATCCGTAGGGATTTCGCCCCGAGACTACCAGAGTCTCTCAATTCGAATGCCATCCCGTCACCGTTGACCTACTGAATTCGCGTGCCACCCCCCAACTTTCTCGAGGGATTTCCTTCTTCCCGTTCATATCCATCACGCGTCTCACATATCGAAAGCCAGGAACCCTCAAGCAAGAACCCAAATGATGACAAACGCTAGTGAATGATCTTATATCAAATCTGTGCATCCCTCATTCTCAGATCACATACAAAGTCAGTTTCACGAGACTTTCCAGTATCTCAAGGCCCAGCCTTTCATTAGTCCTCTCCGCCTGAAAATAAATGGGGCTCAGGAATATCCGTCTTAGCAAATCGTGCATCGCCTTATCAAGGGTGGGTAGGTAGGCGATATTAAAGGGTCGGCGCCGTGGCAATAAGGGCAGACATAACGGCGACTCCACCGAGAGCGGCGTAGCTGAAGGCCTCGGCTACCTTCCTCAGTCGCTTAGGAGCCCTCGTTTCGTTCTCTCTCTCGGCGGGAGGAACGTCTGCTGAAGTGACGATAGAGGGTTCTGGACTTGAAGGAACGGGCTTCTTGGACAGCACGCTCTCTCCTTCTTCGCTAGTGGGGGACATATCCCTCGCCTTCCGCTTGCTCAGGCGGTGGGTAAATTCCGATCCAGAGGTATGTATGGGGGGTAGCTGCAAGTTGTGGCCATGATCATGGTGCGGACTGTGAAACTTGCTTTGCAAAGGAGAGCTTGGTGGTGAGGCCTCGGAGGCAAGCTCGAGGACAGCGTCAAGCGCTGCCTGAGTGACTGTGGGGATAGGGGTATGGGAGCCATCATCCTCGTCGTGGAACAGGCTCTCCTTGGAGGAACTTCGATGCTGAAAACTGCCGAGGTAGAGCTCATCTGCATTTCAAGGTCACAAGTTTAGCAATAGCGACCGGGGGGAGACAGAAGACAGATCAGGGTACCCGTACCTTCACCTCTGTGTGATCTGAGATCCTCGTCTTCGTCGTCTTCGTCTTCTACGTCGTCTTCGTCGACATCGTCGTCGTCATCCTCCTCGTAATGATCGTTGAAGAAGCCATCATCATCGTCTTGCGCCTGCTCCAAATCGCCATCATCGCGCTGGTCGCTATCATTCACTTCGCTATGCTCGGAGATATCCGAGGGAAAGGTGGACGGACCCCACAAATCACTGAAGGTCGCCTCTGGCTGCGATGGGCCAAAAGAGGCGTTGGCGGAGTAGAAAGAGGCATGGTCGGTCTGCTGGGATTGCTCGATCTTATCGTGAGAAGTTAGGTCAATGACAGCGACTTCGTGCTCTGAGGGTGACGGCAAGGCCGGGCGAATGGAGTTGTCCAGGAGGAGCTGGCAGCTTTGCTGGACGCCAAGATCGTCGCCACTCATCTCTTCGACGTCCGACTCATCCGGCACAGTGAATGTCATCGGCCGCTGTGCTGGGCTATCAAGGAGTCAGCATTTCTTTCTCGCCTCCATAGGTTGTACCGGTGGGAAGGGCAACAAAACGAACTCGACATGGCCGAAGAGAACTTCGACTCTGATGCTGCATGGGTGGAACTCTTCGACCCCACGTTCAATGACGATTCCGAATTGCAAGAGGTCGCCAGTCCTGATCGTGTGTTTCTGATGCTGGCCGAGTCGCACGTGATTGGCGAAGGTGCCATGAAGGCTTCCGGCATCGGAAAGGACGATTTTCTGAAGGTTCCTGTTAACAGCAGAAAGCTTGGTGGCGGCAGCGGCGGGAGCGGCCGTGACGATTGGGAAAAGCACATACACGCTCCAGATGATGGAAACGTAGCTCGGCGTGGTCCCGAGACATGACGGGAGAGTCAATGTAGACATTGTTGGAGCTCGCCCTATACTGGGGATTCCTTTTGCTTGTCCTTCCGATGTGGACCGAGTCTCGGGCGCGAGACATTCGAAGGACTCTGTTCGGGAAGGTCATCGATGGTGAAGGGTTGATGAACCTGAGAATGACGACGGCTAGCGGTCTAGATGTCAGACAAGCAGGTCTCAGCGATTTTTTTTTTTGGGGGGGGGGAAGGGGTGGAATGCAGCGTGCGCTCACCCTCGTCGGCATAAGTTGGTTGGGTCATGATTGGTGTCGCGGATGCTCTGCCGCCTGGCTGCCAGCGGCTCGAGAGCATCTGTTCCGGTTGGCAAAGAATCGAGCCTTAGCTGGCGATCGGGTTTGCAGTAGGATGAAAAAAAGAGAGGTTGAAAAGAGAGAGGGAGAGACTCGGGGCGTGAGAGAGGAAGGGCAGCTTTGAGTGCGAATAGGCGAAGGTTTCGGAGGGGAGAATCCTAGGTGTATCGAGGGACGTGCGAAGAGCAGAAGCTGTTGCTGAGGCGAAAGTGAGGAATGCGAAATGAAGTGGCTCGAGGAGATGCAGATGATTCGGATGGTGAGGAAGAGGTGGTGGTGGATGGAGGTGGATGAAGAGGGGGAGAAGGAAGAGGAGGAGGAGGAGGAAGAGGAGGAGGAGTGAGGAGAGAGGTGGGGCAGGCGACAAGCGGCAGGCGGCAGGCAGGATGGAGGCGCCTCAATCACTCCTGCCAGGGCAGTGACGGCACTGAAGGGTCGAGGACGGAAGGACTGGTCATGCCCAGTACTACTAGTACTCTATAGTAGTACATGTACCTGGAGGTACCGAAGACTCCGCAGTCTGTGGGAAGTACTTTTCCCGTGCCTGCTCCGAGGCCTTGGTCCGGACGCAGGGCCCGGCAGCTGGGGTGGATCTAGATGCTGTCTTCCGGAAAGTTGCTGCAAGGTGTTGCCTGGTGTCGATGTCGAGGGCAAGGGGCGGCAGGAACGGATGACCGGGCTATGATCGGGCAGGAAGGTTCTTTTGGCAAAGGGACGGGGGCAGCAAGGCAAACAGCTGGAGGTCGAGCTACATACCTCGTTGGACCTCTCTGGACCTCTCTGGACCTCCAGTGCAGAGTCTTTGGACCTCTTTGGACCTCTTTGGACCTCCTTGGACGAACGCAGCCTGGAGGGGAGGCACCTTCCGTCATCCGAGGGTTCTGGACAGCTCTGGACAAGGCACTAAAGCTGCTGAGGGGGAAGGTGCCGGATCTCGAGCTAAGACTCGTACTCGTACGGAGTACGGAGTAAAAGGCGCGAAGCTGGAGCTCACATTAGGTAATGGATCCAGGATGTGCTCCGCAATGCAGCTCTACTATTGAAGACAGCCCAGCTTGAGCCTCGCTGCCTTTTCAACCAGCTTCAACCTGCTTCAGCACAGTGCAGGGCTCCAGAGACCCGCCGGCCCACCACGGCAGGTACGAGTACATACTGTACAGGTACTCCGTGCTGCGAGCGGCCGCCACTCCACCTGCCAGCACTCGTTGGAGCCCCGTCGTGCCGGAAACAGTGATCCATCTACTCCGTACTCCGTACTATACGGAGAGTAGCCTTTAGTAAGATCAGAAGCGGCCCCTGCCAGCGGTTCCCGCACACGAGTACGGAGTACCGGTACGAGTACTACGAGTACAGTGTGGGATTGCAAGCTCCTTGTCTACGACGGATGGTCGGATCCAACCTGAATTGTGGATCGCTTTCTGTCGACTCGCGAACAAACAGATGGGTGAGTCGAACCCTTGAAAAGGATCCATTCGATTTGGAGCCGCTGCAGCCTTGTCAGGTCGGACTCGAGGGGCACTGGAGAGCGTTTGAGGCATGGATTCATGCAGCCAGACGGGATGGGCAGGGACGGCAGGGATGGCGGCCTGGAGCGGGGTCCGACCGTTCAAGCCCCTGGCAAACGAGAACGTGGTTATGATGATGCGAGAGGAGACGGGACACCATTGGGCCGTGGCCCATGCGATGGGACCGGCCAGCACGCAGCGGGAGATGTCAAGCTTCGATATTCGATGTCCTCACGGCTATATTCCACCCTGTGACTTGCGAGCATCGACACATAGAGGCAAAGCCGAACTCTACCAGGCAGAACAGACGAACCAAGCTGGGTGGATGGACGGTTCCCATCAATCTCCGTATCCGTAGGAGCCGGGCCGGCTCGTCATGGATGGCTCGGAGCGAGACGGTACGGAGTACTCCGTACAAGACGGGAGTATCCTCACGCAAAAGCCGCTCGCCCGTGTAGTAGATGCTTTTGCTCTGGGAATGTCGATCCTGGAGCTGCCTGTTGTGACTCTCGATTGGCCCTACGCTGCGGAGTACATGTACGAGCTCACCCGTGGTTCCAAGACAGTGCAAAAGTCAGCTTTGACGGTTTTTCCGAGCTGACCGCACGATACCCCTATCCGATGGGGTACCTCTTCAGAGACCACATGCAGATTGCGAAACAATCCAGAACAATGCAGCAAAACAACGACAGCCAGGGCCCTTGCTTGGCAGAGCCATATCTACTGCCAGGCACAAAAGGAGACGGACGACTTGAGAAGGAGTCCAGGAGGGATACGAGGACCAGGAACAATGCCATGACGGCCATTCCCGATGGGGGACGTCCACGATGTCGCCGGCGTTGGTTCCCACCATGCACGGTTCCTGGCACCGAATGCGGGCACTCATGGATCCCATTGTGTGACCAAGGATGCCTTGATTTCTTGTATGCGACTTTCTTCCTGCCTGCTTGATCAGGAGTCTAGGTTTCCACCTCGAAGTGGGAAGACGCACCATGATGCTTTCCCCGGTCCTGGACACCAGCAGAGACGGCCCACGGCGATGACGCATGGCGGGGGATGGTCTGTGGCGGCAAAGCAGGGATCTTCCCCCGGCCGGTTAGGAGCGCGGCCCACGATCCCTGCAGACTTCGGCATGTGACGCGAGGGTGGACAACGGCTGGCCTTTCAAGTTGTGGAGGAGGGGCAGGGGGAGAGTCGAATCTCGAGACTGCAAGACGCGCGCGAGTGAATCATTTGATCCAATCTTCCACTGCAAGGGATTTCGATGGGAATTCCCCGGGCATTACATAATCCAGAGCCCTGGGGCTTCTCCCCGCACAAGCCCTGGAAACCTCGCCAAGAATCGCACAGGGTACGGAGTAGTACGGAGTACATAAGGTAGCTGCTGCGCCGCACGGAGCACAAATTCACACACGCTTTGCCTGCGTTCCCTGCGCCGTTCTCGGTCTAGCGCCGTTCCGCTACCGGTACTCGTACGTATGACGACAGCGCAGCGACAGCACTTCGGCCAACTCCACACGGAACATGGAGACGGTTCGATCCCCCGCACAGGGCGATGGCGGGTGCTAATTTGCCGATCCCGCCCACCCCCACAGCTTCAATTTGGCGTGAGCTGCCACCAACCTGAAGTCGTCGACCCATTGCAGGATTCAGCAGCCCTTCCTCGGCTGCTTCCTCCCAGCATCTTTTGCGTCATCGAGGAACACGAGACCGCCCGGATTCCGCCAGTGCCTCAACGGAAGAGACGGCTTGTCACTCCGTCCGAGGGCGGTGCTCTGTGCCATCATCCAGTCAACGCCACGAAAAGAGGGCACGAGCTCGGCAGACGCACAAGCGACACCCACAACCGGCCCACATGCGGTAGAGCCCGTCGTCTCCTCCCTTGGCCGATCGACGCCATCCTTGTCTTCTCCATACCTCTGCGGAGTACGACCTGACCTCCACCCTCCCCACCTACGAACCAACCCTCTGTCCACGCCATCTATGCTACCTGTTCTATCTTGAGCATCGTTTCCCCCCCTCTCCCCCATCCCCTGCTTCTCTTCTTGCTCCCTTGCAACGCCGACGAGCCCAGTGACCCGTGCGTGAGCCTCTCATCTCGCATCTCGCAGCTCCCGCCAAAGACGGCTCGTGTGCCTCGCCACTCTCTCATCAACCCCCGATCCTCATCGACAATCTTCCCATGGAGGATTTACTCCGCATCACCCACCCCGAGCCGAGATCCATCACCTCGACGACGCATTGCATCGAAGCAACACCCACCTGACAACGAGCGAATCCACACGAGACGCCGGCTCCCTCGACAGGAGAGTGTCCCGCGACATCGATCTAGATCTATCCCTTGTTTCTTTTTCCTTGTAGCTCCCGCTAGGGAGCACCGGGTTTTCGAGTCCAGACTTGCGGGGGGCTCAGCGGCCTTCCCTTTGCAGCGGTCGATCGAGTGCGAGCCTTGCTGGCCAACACATCGCATGCCAGATATTTGAGTTCGAAAGACCGAACCCTCTTCCGCGCCCCCTCCAGTTTCTGAGCTCAGCGTCGCTCGCCTTGGCTCAGCTCAGCTCAGCTCAGCGCAGGCCGACGCTCCCGACATCCTCATCCACACACACATATACGCTCCTCCATCAACATCCATACACTTCGGAGTCAGCTAGCCTCTGCAAGAGAAAGAAGTGAAGGAGAAAAAAGAGACGAGACAAAAACCCGTCACGATGAGTCTCAACCACGTGCGAGTCAAGGCCCTCAAGGGCGACGGCAAGACCATCTCCAGAAAGGCCATCAAGTCGGGCCGCGCGTCCGCCAGCATGACGCCGCGGTACTCCCCGATGAGCTCCCTGTTGGCGTCGCCAAACCACTCCGCCGCCCAAAGCCGCGTCGCCTCCGACGTTAGCGACGAGGGTTGCGACGAAAACAACGAGCTGGACCTCGACGACATGGCCTCGAGCGTCTACTCGGGCGGGTCCGTCTCGGAGCACGCCGGCGAGGACCAGGAGGCCCCCACGTTCGACTCCAAGGCGCTCCTCGCGGGCCTGCGCGACCGCAAGCACAACAACCACGAGATGAGGGAGCGCTTTCTCGAGGCCTTCATCCGGACGATACGCACCCGCTACACCCCCGAGACGCACCTCTGGCTCGACGACGCCGCGCCAGACCTCGCCGGCTCGTTCCTGCACGACTCAGACCGCGCGGCGACGGCCAAGGAGCGGCTGCTCAGCCTCCAGGCGTACTGCCTGCTCCTCGGGACGGTAGACTCGCTCGAGGTCTTCGACGACGCGCAGCGGGTGCTCAAGCGCATCGTGCTCGAGGACGACGACGACGACTGCCGCGTATACGCCATCTACGCGCTGTGCATGGCGGTCCTCTACGCCGGCGGCACCGAGGACGCCGCGCTCGAGGTCATGGAGTACTTCGTCGAGATCGCCCGCACCGACGGCGAGAGCGTCGACGCCCCCGACAACGCGGTCATCGTCTCCGCCGCGCTGCAGGGGTGGTCCTTCGTTGCCAGCCACGTCGCCGACTACTCCGACGCCGCCGACGCCGCCATGGACGCCTTCGTCGACCAGCTCGACAGCACCGACGTCGAGGTCCAGTCCCACGCGGGCTGCTGCATCGCTCTCGTCTTCGAGTCTTCGCGCTCCCACCTCCAGGACGCCGGCGAGCCCTACCAGCTGCCCTACGACCCGCACCGCCTCGCCGGCCGCATGGCCGAGATCGCGCGCCACAGCTCGAAGTCCGTCTCGCGTAGGCACCGCCGCGACTTGCGCGAGTGCCTTGCCTCCGTCGTCACATCCCTCGAGCGCGCCGTCGGGCCCTTCTACTCCACCGCGCTCTACGTCCCGGAGAAATACGAGCACGTGCCGGCCTCCCGGCGCAACGACGACGGCCAGGCCGAGTACGGGTACCGCTACCGGCTCAGGCTTGGAAACAGCGTCGCCCGGGTCGAGACATGGTCGCTCTACTTCCGCGTCTCCCTCATGAAGATCATCTTCAAGGGCGGGCTGCAGATGCACGTCTTCGTGAACCCGGTAGTCATGGAGTGCCTCGAAGACGCCGACTTCGTGCAGGAGTATTCGCCGCTCAGGCCAGAGAAGAAGTCGACCAAGCGGAAGAAGTGAAGGGAGAGAACGAGCAGAGAAAAGAAGAAGGACGAAAATAAGAAAGACAAAAAACGGTCTCCGTCGAAGGAAGACGATAGATTGGATCGATTTATCATTAGCACTTGGAGTCATTCTTTTTTCGGGAATCTCGAGAGGGGCTTTTGTGTGGGTTAGGGGTTCGTTTACGGTGCTGATTCTCAATATCGTTACTGTTCAACGGCTTAGGGAGTTATTGCAGGGTCGGGTCAACTGCTACACAGAGAATACACTTTATTTCATCCGTATCGTCCGTACGAGGCCTGGACGCTTTGGAGACCGTCATGTTGCTCATGTGACGCGAGTGCTCTTGATTGGACTGGAGACAATTCCAGCCGTCAACCCAGCATATGGGGATTGATGTAATGGGGAGTCGCTTTCTATCTTTGTCGACTTTCTAAGAGGGCACATCGATCGGAACAAGGACTGATTTGATAATGCATGATACATACTGTATTTTGAAAGAACTATATAGCAAAAAAGGGTTCATATACAAAACCGTGAGCTGTACCGGGGCTTGAAGCACCATCGTGGGGGAGCAAACAGGGGATTAAGCAAGGAGGTCAGGTTGAACTGATGTCAAACCCGGCCTGGGCATGCGCTCTCTACATCCCTCACGATATGTATTAAGCAAGCACTCAGGAGTCCAGCTCGGGAAGCACAGGCTGGATGCTGGCGGGATTCCAGAAGAAGTTGAAGGGATCGTACTGGCGCTTGATCTGGGAGAGGCGGGGCACGTTGGCGCCGAAGTAGGACTCGAGCGGGGGCGTGGAGATGTCGGCGTCCATGTAGCCCGTGTAAGTGGCCGGTCTGGATTGCAAGACGGTCAGCTTCTTGCTTCTTCTTTTGCTCCAAGTCCTTCTCGCGGCTATTTCTCCCTTGGTCATCCTCTTGTATGGAAGGCCGCCTGCTTGTGGCTTTTGTCCATTCTTTGCCTTTTGTGGGTTCATCCGCATGCATTTTCTCCCTGCCAGCTGGTCGGCGTTGGTGTTTTTTACTTACCCCACGACAGGCCGGAAGTAGTTCTCGAGTTCTTCCGCCCACTCGAGGTACCCGTCCTCGATCTGCTGGTCGGGAGACCCCGTGATGATGAACTCGAGGTGCGCGTAGGCCGCATCGCGCCAAGCAAAGGCAGCGTTGGAGGAATTGCCAGCAATGTTCCACGAGTGCCACTCGCCCCAGATGCTGGCGGCGGGTGGAAGAGACTGGACGCGGGCGACGACGTTGGCGATATGCTCCGCGTCGACCTTTTGGCTGCGCTGGAGGAAGAAGGACTTGCTGATGCGAACGATGCGGGGCCACGGCTGGCCTCGAGGCTCGGCCGGGTCCGGCAGGGTCTGGTCCCACGAGAAGGGCTTCGCGCCGGGGATCTGCGCGAACGGCTGCGGCGGATAATTGAGCGAGATGGGCGCCAGCTGAGCGACCTCCTCGTCGGAGGGGCACTCTTCCGTGATGTAGCCGACCATGCGGGAGGCCACGGTGCTGCAATTCGCGGAGAGGATGACTTGCGGTGTGCCGATCTTGAGGAGTCCCGAGTCGTTGAGCAGCGCCTGGGCCTTGTCCACGGAGCACCCGTAGCACCAGCCGATCAGCTGCGTCATGTTGTTCTTGACGTTGAGCTGCGTCGTGAGCGCCCTGTCCGTGTCCGGGGCCCACGCGAGCCAGGCGTTGGCGACGTCGGCACTCGTGTTGGGCTCGTTCCAGTTGACGAGGGCCATGGCCGAGCGGGGGAACTCGCCGACGGCGAGGGTCCACTCGACGACGATGCCGAAGGTGCCGCCGCCGCCGCCGCGGATGGCCCAGAAGAGGTCCGGGTTCTGGTCGGGGGAAGCGGTCACGAGGCGGCCGTCGGCGAGGACGACGCGCGCGGAGAGGACGTGGTCGATGGCGAGGCCCTGCTGCCGCATCTGCATGTTGAAGCCGCCGGCGCCGAGGAAGCCGGAGAGGCCGACGGTGGGGCAGATGCCACCGGGGAAGTCGCGGCCTGCGGCGCCGAGGAGGGTGTAGAGGGGGCCGAGGCGGATCCCGGCGCCGACTTTGGCGGAGGTCTTGTCGTCGGAGAGGGTGACGTGGTCGATGTGGGAGATGTCGATGACGAGGGAGTCGTTGAGGGCGGAGTAGGCCAGGAAGCTGTGAAACTATTAGTCATCGTCAAGGGATGAGGGGGGTTGGGAAAGGGGGGGGGGATGGAAGGTTGCGCGGCATGAAGCTCTCGGGGATTGAGGATGAAGGTCTCCTTACTGGTGAGCCCCTGAACGAGGGACGGCCGTGTAGCCGGTCCTCTTGGCGCACAGGACCAAGGGGGCGACCTCGGAAGCGTCCTTTGCGAAGGCGATCAAGCGAGGAAGCTGTATAGATCTGCAGCAGTCAGCCAAGCACCTCAAGTATACCAGCAAGACGTGGGAGTGAGACATACTGGATAGATTCGCCCGTTCGGGCATCCGTGTAGGTGTCGTCGTTCGGGGTGACGATCCTCTGCGCGGCGCCAGGTCCAAACACCCTCTTCACGCAGGTTTGTAGATCCTGGCCCCTCGTCGTCGACGCAGCCGCCAGGGCTGCTGACGACAGCAGGAGGAACAAAGGAGAGAAGCGCATCGTAACCCTCTGGTGATCCTTGTGCCCTGTTCAAGACTGAGAAATGGCTTGAGGATGAGAAAGCTTGATGACTCTCGGGGACTGACTCAGTATGACAAAGGGGATGGAGGAAAAGAGAGGCTTTGGATAATTCTGAAAGAGTGAAGCTCTTGCCCGATGGTGATGATAGATAGGCCCCTGGAGTCGAGGATGGCCGCCATCTTATAGAAGTATCACAAGCATCCCCTGACTCTCGTTCCCTCCAAATATGTCTGCATCCCCAGACGGCAATCTATTTTGGATTCATGAAGTCGGCCAGCTGCATAGCCCCGGCTACCGAGACTGGGCGGCCGCAGCGGCTCCCTGAAGGATGGTGGCCTCCGTTCTGAGGCGCCGCCGCCGACGGCCGGCGGAAGGATGCCCCGCATCGTGATGGGAGGCTGCATGATCTTTCGAACGTCGATGGATCCTATTCCATAGGATCCGTTAGTCAACGCCTGGTCTGTAAAGGAAGTCAAAAAAAGGAAAACGATTCGACTGACGGTCTCTCGCAATGGCGTTTTCCATCGGACTGGGTCAGCGTCGTCGATGGGGCAAGGAGCCGTCCAAGCGCCCCCCAACAGCTCCCCTCCTCTTCCCGAGCCCCGAAATCTCAAGCTGGATGTCATTGTGGCTTTTCAGGCCACGTTTCTTTCTGCAAGGAAAGAGGCGACTCGTGGCTCGTGATGCAGGGGATTTTGGTGTTTTGGGTAGCACGAGCGCGGGGAAGGAACGAGGGAAGAAGAATGGAGGAGGGAAGTCGCGACCGTTCTCGGTGTCACCTTCCGCAGCATCGTGAAGCGAAGAAGCCACGTGACGATGCAACGTCGCGAAGATTGGAAAATGGCAACGTCGTGATATTGGAAATGAAGATTCTTCATCCGTGATGCCATCACCGGCCGTCTCTATACATCACGGATCGTGTCTTTCTTATAGCCATGGCTCCAAAGCATGGTGTCTTTGTTCGGCGGTCGATTCACCCTGCCGATACGAATCTACTGCTGATCAACCATTCATTACGGAGTACATGACTCTCGACGATTGCTCTGCGACCGTCATCACTCTCGACAATGGTGCTGACATCGCTCCTCCACCGAATATCCCAAGACGAACGAAATACAAGAAAAGGAAATCCAAATGCAAAAACAGAGTCAAAAAGAACAATCCTCGAGACATTGTTCCATACAACCATGGCACACGCGACATTCTTCTCAAGCTCTCACGACATCGTGACCAAGAGATTATTCTCCTTACAACGCATTTCCCGAACAAACTCCGACATGGACCTCCGAAAATGCTCTTCAGACAATGCAAACCAGCTTGGGCTGGTTCCAGAACCGGACTGCCACCAGAATAATGGCCCCGAGCATCGTGGCGCTAGCAGAGAATGCATAGCATCCAAACCAGTCTCCGCCGTTGTCCTTGATGAATCCGCTCAAGGGGGCGCCTCCGAGGGCCGCGAACGCGCACATGGTCATCTTGGCTCTAATTCGAAGACCGATGTACTGCATGTCCTTGGTGGTCTGGCCGACGCAAGCGGAGCCGAGAGGGATGAGGCCGCCGGAGAAAACGCAAAAAAAGATTGTCGAGGCGACCATGGCGCCATATGACGTTGACGCCACCCATGTGTAGGTGACGATGCTGGTCGAAATGGAGATGACGATGAGAACGTTGAAGCGGCCGACCCGATCCGCAAGCCAACCGCTCGAGACACGGCCCAAAATTCCGATGCCATATCCAATGGCTGGGAGGTTGTTGGCCAGCGTGGGGCCGATGCCATGCTCAAGGGCAAAAAGCGGGATATAGAAAAAGGGGATAAGCATCCCGCCATAAATGAAGAACAGGGCGGCGCAGAGAGCCAGGAACCGACGTTCGGTGATGAGTTCCCACTTTGAAGGGCCGGTGACTTGCTGGTGCTCGTTGCTGCTGTTGTTCTCGACGGCCGCGGGAGCCGCCTCAATGTTTTTCCTGCTCTTCCTCTCCTTGGTCAAGACGCAAGAGATCATCAGGATCGGAATAGAGATCGCGGCCAGGATGCGGTAGACCCAAGGCTCGGGAAGAGCCAAGAACAGCTTGGAAACAATTAGAGGCCAGAACATGCCGCCGGCCGAGGCGCCAGAAAGCGCGATCCCAAGAGCGAGCGCCCTCTTGGTGCTGAACCACTCAGAGATCGAACTGGTGGCGGGGTAGAAGCTGTGGACATTGTCAGTCGGAGGGCGTCACGAAGGGGTAGCTCGGAGTTGAGCACTTACAGCATGGCATTTCCCAACCCAAAAAGAACGCCCTGGGCCAACAAGAAGTGCCAGAATTTCATCGAAAAGGATTGGCAGATGAAGGAGACGAGGCACATGATGGTGCCGGGGATCATTATCCTGCGGGCACCGAAACGATCGAAAGCGGGGCCAAAAACAACACCGCCGAGGAAGGTCAAAAACATCTAGCGAAGAAAAGCAAGAGTCAGTCTCCTGGGGCTCATATGATATTGAGGAGGGCCAATGGGAAAGAAAAAGGAGTTCCTTACTTGGGTCGCCCCGATCCAGCTAACAGTGGACGAAGCTGCGTGCCACTTCGCCTGATAGATCGGCTGGTAGGTGCCGAACGCATTCATCATTCCTGGACAAGACGAAAGATATTAGCAATGGGATTTTTGACACCAGATGATGACCGATGGGAAACGGACCAAAAGCAATCGCAAAATTGAGGAAACCCCCTAGGACAACGAGCCAAGCTCGCAATCCTCCATTGGGAGGGCCATCGACAAGAATGACAGGTCCTTGCTCCTGTCCAGCGAGCGCAACATTTTCTTCGAGGCTTTTGTGAGCCTCGGTAGACGGCGTAGCCGTTTCGTCAGTGGAACTGCCTGGAGACGACATTGCAACTAGAGCAATGTCCGAGGAGAATTCTCGGCCCGAGGCCTCAATGGTCGTTCCAGACATCCTAATGGGGGGACTTCTGGGATGAAAAGAGGTTGGACACTCAAACAAAGAAAGCAATTGGAGAGAAATGGGCTGGCAGCAATTGAGGCTTGGGGAAGCAAGAAGATTGATGGATAGGGCGCCTCTGAGGAGATGTGATAATGGAGGAAAGCAGAAGAGAAGGAGGAAGAGATGAGGAAAGGAGAGAGAAGGGTGAGATATAGGACGAGGGGGAGAGAGGCCGAGGATGCGCAATCAGAAAGGCCGAGGGCAGAGACTTGAGGAGGGGGCAGATTCACTTGGCAATGACACGGGATGGCTTTGGGGAACGCGCGTGGAACGCGATTATCCTGGCCCATGGCAGCAAAATTCGGCGCGAAAACTGCCAGATCAGGGGTTGAGTTCCATTTCGCGACGCGCCTCGCGATCAATGGGGAGTGGCAATGATTCATCTCGAGCTGAATACTCATTCTCCAGGCTGGTTGCTCTGAGAAGTTCTCAAGGGGCGAGTCTCTGGGGCGTTCGGGCCATCGTCGAGGGGCCCAGGGCGAAAAGGCCCAGGCCACGTGAGTTGAGGACGATGCAACGAAAGGGACGAGATTTTGGATCTACAGCCAAGAATGGGATTTGAGACTTGAGGGGAGAATGGCCTACGAGGTTGCGGGACGAGCAGGTATGCGGGGGAATTCAGGGGTAATGCGGCCCGCGAGATGGACGCTCTGTTCCTGCAAACCCCAGGATTCCCCGCAGAAATGGCAGTTTTCAGAGACACGAGAGGTGGATGTCAGCAGCCACGATACCATGGAGGCCCCAGGATTGACCTGGAAGAAGATAACCGGGTTGTTGGTTCGAGGTCGAGTGCTCGAGGCAGCTGGGGTGGGCCGCCCGTCCGGTATTGGGTCGCCGCGTGGCCTCGGACCGCATGGTGGTGCTGAGACCTGGATCTCGCCTCGGAACCTTCAGCCGATCGATCGCACCAACATCCAGCGTCCAACGGTGCGGCATATGTACGGAGTACTGGCCGCAACGCCATGACTCATGGTCGATCGAGTCCGGCATCGACCGGGGTGTTGGAACCCCCCTTTTCGAACCACATTTCTTGGCAAGCAGATTTCACCAACGCATTTTTTTCACACAATCAATGAAAATTCTCCTCACGCGTGCGAGTCGTTGCATCGTGAAATCAAACCGACGCGTGCTCGATTCATCACGCGCTGGACCCTCGTGGGAAATTAGTAGGCAGCATCGGTGATTCGGAGTGATCGCGCAGGCCCGTGTTGTCTTGGCGTTTCTCGAAGGAAACGGGCACCTCGTTCGAGATAGGCCACGCGTCTCCTGATTCCGGGCGGCGACGGAGCAAGGGATTCACCGGGCCCACTCGTCGGGAGTCGGCCACGGGAATGAAACACCGCCGTCTGCGGGTCTGAAACCCATGTCGACACTGCCCCTCGGGGTTTGATCTGGTTCGGGTTGGTCAAGCTCGAGCTCGGGCCTCAAGACGAGAAGGATCGCCGGCGGGTCCGGTGATAAAAAGATCGTCGTGTCCACCTTTAGGGCTCAAGGTATGTGTTTGTTTCGGAGGTCCTGGCCGCTCTGTCCTCTTTGCGCCCCCCCCCCCCTCCCCCTTGTGGTATCATCAAGTCTCCTCAACGTCTTTGTTGACAGAGCCTCCCTCAGTTTATGAGTCCAATAAAGTCGCCGTCGAATGTTCCCACCCCCACAAGATGACTCTCATTCTCATCATCGCGTGGCTCATGCTGCTGATATCGTATCTTGCATTGTTCTCGAGGCCGGCGAAGAGGCCCCCTTCGGTTCACGACCAGTTCAGTCTGGGCTTCATCACCGGCGCGGTCGAGTTCCTGACTGATCCGGTCCACTTCATACAAGAAGCGACGAGAAAATGCGGCAATGTGTTCAGCTTCCGCATATTGAGCTTCCATAACGTCTGGCTCAGAGGAAACACGCTCAATAAACACTTCCTCCACACGAGAGAGGATGTCTGGTCCTTTACCGGCGGGATGGTGAGTGCCCGTCACTCATGATTCCTTGAAACAAGGGAACTCCAGGACCAAGAGAGTTGACATCATTAAGGCCATCTTCCTTGATAGGCTGGTGGACATTGGATACTGGAACAATTACAAAGTGCTCCTCGCCTCGATAAGCCGGTACACCAATCGCAGCGCGGCCCAGAAGTATGCCACGCTGGTCACTGTCGAAGAGACCAAGAAAATGGCCTCCGCGTGGGCTGCTTCAAGAGAAGAATTTCAGCTCTTCGAAGCGTCATCTCGACTGGTTCACAGAATCATCGTGAGGGCCATGATGGGGGAGGACTTCTATCGACACCACAAAGATGAGTTGCTCGAGTTACTTCATACCATGGAGGCCGAAATCGGAAACCCATTGAACTTCGTCCTGCCTATCTGGGCGCCCCATCCCGCCGCCCGAAGACTCGAGAAAGCACGGCTCCGCATGAAGGCTATTTTCTCCGAGAGGCTCCTCGAGCGAGAAAGCATGGACAGCGCGAGCCGAAACAGACTACAAGACTACATCGCCTTTACTCTACAGGACAAGCCGACAGCACCCCTGAAAGATCTCATGCCAAGCCATCACACGCTGCTCCTCTTCGCGGCTCACACGAGCACTGCAGCCAACATCGCATGGAACATCGTCTCCCTCCTCCGCCACCCGGACATCATGGCGCGCGTGACGCGCGAAGCGCGCGACCCAGAATCCACCGAACATCCACTGCTGCAAGCCTGCATCAAGGAGACGAGCCGCTTCTACTGCGGGGTGAGACTACTCCGGCTGGCCAGGCAGGACGTGCAGCTGCCGGAGTCTGGGCACCATATCCCTCGGGGGTCATTCGTCTCTATCAGCCCGTACCTGACGCACCACGACCCCGAGAATTTTGCGAACCCGGAAGAATGGCTCCCGGAGCGCTGGCTGGGTCAGGACGGCGATGATAGTGGTGGGTGTGGCGTGGGTAGGGGGACGTATATGCCGTTTGGAGGGGGGAGTCATCGCTGCGTAGGGGAGAAGCTGGCGAGGATTATGGTAGCGGAGACGTTGGTGACGCTGTTGAGGGCGTGGGACGTGGATTGGGCAGACGAGGGGGTGCCGCGGCGGACGGATTTTCGGGGGCTGAATTTTGACAAGGTTGGGTCGCCGTGGTTGAAGGGGGATGTTGGCGTAAGGATCAGGCTGGCGTGAGGATTCTTTTCTTTGCTTTTCGTTGTATGGGTAAGCTAGAGGGGGAAGGATCAAATCTGGTTTGATATGGTTTTGCATAGCCATGCTGTCGTCTGTCCGGTCTTCGTTCTCATTACAGCCTCAAGAGAAAGGAGGCGTCCTGTACTCCGTACATATGTATGCGCTGGTGCTTTCTTGGTGTTACCATGTGAGGCCGCCTCAAGATAA
The DNA here is from genome assembly GCA_003055185.1 of Escovopsis sp. TC. Taxonomy (NCBI): domain Eukaryota; kingdom Fungi; phylum Ascomycota; class Sordariomycetes; order Hypocreales; family Hypocreaceae; genus Escovopsis; species Escovopsis sp. TC. Next base: position 917,350 of record NIGD01000005.1, on the reverse strand, counting down.
TCGGCACTGCCATCTTTTGAAGTGTGTCATATCGGGTTCTCTTGTTGGCAAGCAATCCCGTTCTGCCTGGGATCTGCTGAGTGCCGTGTGCATCTAATACAATTTCGCGGAGAAAGTGGCACTGTCCTCATCGCGACTTCAGCATGGTTGCCCCTTTTTTTCATGATCACTGCCCTGCGCCCTTATTTCTTGAAAATGACCAAACCCAGCAATCTTTTGTTTCCACTGCCAATCGACATCCATGACTCCAGGGGACAATCTTCTGATGACTCAGGGCAACGCTCCTTGATGGACTCACACATGGTGATGGATTTCGCGTCGTGCTTTCCCAATTCGTGTTATGAGCCCCCTATTTCGTGCCGTGATCGTATCATTTTCGTGTCACAATCCCCCTTTTTCGCGTAGTATGATCGTAAAGATACTGTGCGGAGAAGTCTGTTCGGATTGTGTTTTGCAGCATTCTCGCGTCGCGATCGTTCTATTTGCGCGGCATGGTCGTAGAATTTCGCGTCGTGATCACCCCTTTTCGGATCATGATCCTGATTTCTCGCGTCATTTCTTCGCGTCGTGATCTATTCTTTCTTCTCGTGACTCTATCGTGCTCGCGTCGTGGTCCTATGTTCTCGCGTTCTGATCATGATTCCTACTGATTGCGGATTGCTTCTCTCGCGTTCACACGTTCACGCGTGCTTTTTGTGAGGTTTGAGAGGCTGAGTCACGATGGACTAGAAGGGCGCGACCATCTAGACGAGGGGCGGGTGACTCACGAAAGAGACCGCATGAAAAGGGGTAAGAGGGTTGCCGGAGGTCTTGGTGTCAGAAGCTTAGGAGGGCGAGAGGAAGTTGGACTGGTTCGGATAGCGGAGAAGACGGAATGGACGGGTCTGAGAGGGGGTAAGACGAGGCTCAAGAGATTGAGGGTCACGAAAGAAGGAGGACTCCTGTCGCAGAGGTGAGTGTGTCGAGGTTGGACAGATCTTGAGTGATCAGAGCTTTGCAGTACTGAACAGATTCGGGATCACAGGAAGAAGAGCAAAAAGAAGGCCCAAGTGGCTGCGAATCACAGAAAGTTTATGTACGGGAAAACATTCAACAAGCTAAAAATATCTGCAGGTAGGCTCAAGATCGAGATGTATTCGGCTGAGACAGCCCAGAGGCGGTAATCTACACAAGCAAGAGAGATGAAGCTGGATGTGTAAGCGGACATGAGCCTCGAGAAGGCGGGGAGGCACCGTGGACTCCCGGGAACATGCTGGCATAGCGAGCTGGATCCTTAGAGCTCCTCAAGCAGGGCTGGCAGGCAATCCTGCGTCTATTTTTATACAGAGTTGGTGACCTGCGTGAAGGATTGGGTTGAATATAGCCGGAGGAATGCAGAGCACGAGTGTTGCCATGCAGGATAAATTGATTCCTTCAGGGTTGTGATGGCATCCATACAAGAGAGGGGTAATTTGTATTTGAAACTCGCGACTTGCGATCTAGAAGCTCTCTTCGTGTAATGGTCCCTTCGTTGAGAAGGCAAACTGAATGAAGACCAGTCCAGCTGATATCTATCCTGGCCATCGAGCCTTGGACCCTCCATTTGTACAATTGCAGGAAGAAGAACAAAAGTAACCCCATGTAGTGGCACCAAAAACGCCAGAGGACAGGATCCTGAAACGTGTCCGGGAACATAACCGAGTTCTGTACCTCAATCCTCATCCTCCAGACATTCCCTCAGTATCATGCTCAGCTCGCCCACATGCTCCGGCGCAAACGCCCCGTTGTGATCACCGCTGAAGGCCTTCGTCTCGAAGCTCCTGAACTGGCCCGCGTTCCAGCGCATGCTATTCTCCCGCATGACAGACATGACGAAGTCGACCTTTTGGTGCGCGGGCAGGGGGAGGTGCATGTTGTGGTGGTGGAGCTGGTGATCGGGCCGGCACTTGATGAGCACGACGTCGTAGTTGGAGCGCTTGTGCGGGGTAAAGAGGTCTCCGGGGCGGACATCGGCGATGAGTTGTAGGCCCTTGTGGATGTGGAGTTTGATCTGGCCGAGGAAGCCTTTCAGCGCGGGGGAGTCCATGTCGGTTTCGTCGTCGTCGTCGTCGTCGTCGTCGTCTTCTTCTTCTTCTTCTTCTTTCTCTTCTTCGTCTTCGTCTTCGTCTTCGTCTTCCTCTTCCTCATCGTCATCATATTCATATGGGTTGGGTGACTGGCTGATGCACTTGTTGTTGATCTTGTCGTTGTCGTCGTCATCGCAGTCGGATGAGTAGTCGGATGTGGACATGCTGGAGAGGGCGGGCGAGCCGGGCGCTGTGGAGGCAGGCGAGTCGAAGAAGATGCTGGAAGAGGATGAGCTGTCGCAGCTCCACGTGCGCCAGGTGCTCGCCCTTCGCTGTCTGCGCAGCCAGTAGTCGTCGAAGCCCTCGTCGTTGCCTATGACAGGCGACGCGATCGGCGAGACCGGCGGGCTGCCGTCGGCGCCCATCTCCCTCGCGACCAGGGCGATGGTCTTATCGTACGTAGCCCTCGCCAGCTCCCTGTGCTCCTGCGCGCTCGCGAACGCCGGTAGAATTTCCGGGTTGGCAGAGTCGATCATGATGACCTTGGCGACGGGCTCGCCGCGCGCCTGCAGGATCTGCGCCATGAACATGGCGATCATGCCGCCCATGGACCAGCCGCCGAGGAGGTACGGCCCGTGGGGCTGGATGCGCGCGACGCCGTCGAGGTACAGCGCTGCGAGGCCCGCGAGCGACGACGGATACTTGAAGGACTCGGCGTTGGCGCAGTGCAGCGGGTTGGTGATGCCGTAGACGGGGCGGTCTTCGTCGCTGAGGGGGAGTAGGCGCAGGTAGGGCAGGGCGGTGCCGGATATGGCGTGCACGAGAAATAGGGGGGTGAGGTGGGAGTCCCTGTCGCCCTGGAGGAGAGTGATGACCTCCATGATCTGGTGAGGAGTAAGGCCACTGGCCTGTGGGGAATGAGTGATGTGGGATGAGAAAGGAGGTTTTCGCGTGGGGATGTCTCAGATTGACCGGCAACCGAGAGGCCTGGATACGCATCAAGCGCCTGGTGGAGGTGGAAAAGGGGGGGTCTTCAAAGGAGAGAAAGAGGAACAATTCAACGAAGGTGAGCACCTGATGTGGTATTAGGCGTTTCTAGTGTCGGGCATCAGTGTCGATCCTCGTCCCTCCTCGTTGTTTATATTCAAAGAAGCACTCTTCCATCCCGCGGTCGAATGGACTCCTCCCGACGATCGTTCTGAGATCTTGCCCAGCCATCGGCACTCGCTCTCTCTTCCTTTTGGCCACCCTCGAAGTGGTTGCCATCGCCATCGCTCATGCCGACGCCAGACGACAAATCACATGCGAGTCTCGATGGAGGCGTTCGACGTGATGGGGCGGCCGCTGCCATCAGTCCTCCATGCTTCGCCCCCTCGAGCGAACACTGGCCCCTCACTTCTCGATGGGGTGTTTGCTTAGCTAAAGCAAAAAAAAAAAGGGGGGAGGGGGGGGGAGCGGTAGGGCTGTCGCGGAGATAGTCCTCGATTCTGGGGTAAAGGGTGCGAAGAGTGCCGGATCGTCAGAGAGCTGTCACGGACGAGATGTGGCGTGATGCAGCGCCACGTGTGTTTCCAAATCTGCGAAAGACCGAGGGCATCGATGGTGAGGGGGTTCGGGATAGGGGGGAGGAGAACGTGGCAGGGCCACTCCTCCGGGGCGAATGCATGGCCAGCCATTCAGGGGAGATCCCGTCGACCATCGCAGAGGATTGAGGGAGCCACCTGCTCGCCCTCTTCAGAATAGATCTCGTGATCGAGGATCAGAGGCGATGAGAGAAGGGGGTGGCGAGTGAACGACTGTTTCGTGATAGCCCCTTGATTCCTTCCGCGGTGCTGCGGAGGCGGAGGTTGGCCTAGACTGGACGGGAGTCGCGATGTCGAAGGAAGATGAGAGATGGAGTTGGGTACAAAAGGGGCGGAGATTCTCCGTTTGGCTTGCAATTCTCCATCATCTTCCTTTCTTTGCAATCGCAAGCCATCATTTGTTGTTGGACATCCATCGAAGTGGCAAATCATTCCCTGGTGGCGTGTTGCAACTGGTCAGTGCAGCCCCTTGAACTTGAGTTGGTAGCAGGAATGATGGAATGGATCCCCCCCGGAGAAATGAACGCTGACAGATGGATCACAGAGAAAAAGCAGTCCTTACCATGCAGAGCAAGATGAGCGTCCTTATCCCCCTGCTGCTGGCAGCAGTCTCGGCGGCCCCGTCCTCCACGTCCGCCCTCTCGGGCGCCGACCGAACGTTCTGGGGGGGCTATCGCGGGGCCGAGTACGACATGCCCCTGCAGTGGACCGAGAGCGGGTTCGTCACGAACCTCTCTGTCGGCACCCCGCGCCAGGACATGACCGTCTTCGTCGACTGGACGTGGATCAGCTTCACGGTCCTGTCTAATCTATGCAACGACTCCTGGAACAGGAGCGCGTGCTTCTCACCGCAGCAGGAGCTGTGGAACGCCCACGCGTCGTCGACCTTGAAGAACCTGTCCAGCGAGTACAGCGACTACACATGGACGCCGAACCATTTCTTCTTCAACTACCCCTTGCATGTGGAGATTTCCTCGGATATTGTCCAGATTGGGGATGTTGCGAGGGACACTGTCATCCAGCTGTCGGACTTGACGTTCAACACGCAGGTGCTGGGACAATCGGTTCCCTTCTCGGGCATCTTTGGATTGTCGCCCGTCTTCGAGGGCGATGGCTGTGAGTCATGAGAGCGAATTCTCACATCAAACCCCACGCTCCCCCCCCCCCCCCGCCCCCCGGCCCTCCTCCCCTTCCCCTCCTTCTTTTCCTCTTGGGTCACGGAAAGCTGATGACGGCCTGCGATTGATCAATCATCAGTGGACTATCAGTCGTCGTTCTATCAGCAGTGGAAGCTCGGGGCCTGGAGAAAGCCTCTCATCGGGTTCGTGTACTGCAACGACAACGCGACCAAGGCGACGTGCAACGGCCACGACGCCATCCAGACCCTGGGTGGCATCCGCACCGACCTCATTGATGACGGCAACATCTGGTGGTACGACCTTCAGAAGTACATCGACGTGAACTCGCTCGACTTCGTCTATGACCCTGCCGTGTACAATTACTGGGCTGTCGAGCTCCAGAGCCTCAAGATCGGCACCGAGGAGCAGAAGATCGAGCCGACGTCCAACATGTCCGGCAAGGCCGCCATCTTCGACCACGCTAGCTACGGGCGCGGCGCGCCCCTGACGCCCAATGCGTACGTGCGGCTGGTGAGCATCACAGGCGCGCAGCCCGCGAAGCCCGCGACGCCGCCCAACAACGGAGCGCAGGATTTCTTCTCCGTGGACTGCGCCAAGGTGGGCGAGTTTCCGGAGCTTCGGTACACATTCGTCGGCCAGGACCGCGAGTGGGTGATCACGTCCAAGAACTATGTTGCCGTGCTCGAGGACGGGAGCTGCGTGCTCAACGTGAGAACCCTGGCCAAGGGCGATGAGTTGTGAGTGTGCCCCCGTAGAAGGAAGAGAATCCTTGGATGGCTCGAACTAACCGCTTGTAGCATCGGAAACTTCGGCGAGACCTTCGCCATCGACAAGTATATCACACTGGACTTCGAGAACCTCAGAGTCGGTGTGTCCGATCTTCGAATGTAAGGAAGGGTGGCTTCCATCGGCAGGCCGGTAGAAAGCTGGAAGCTGAGACTTCAATTTCGTCCCTGACACCACCGACGGGCTTTCAGGCAAAAAGGATTTTCGTTGGTGTCGCGATCGGCTATTTCGGAGGACTTGCCACGTGTTTGATAGTATCTTTTGGCGATGAGGTGTTCAATAGATTAGACCGTTGTTTGATTCCTAAAACCGATTCTGATACCTGATGCCGCAATGCAATTCAAGTTAAAGATCCGCATTGAGGCGCACGATTTATATTCAGGAAAGAGATCATGGCCAGTGTGAAGTGCTAGAATGACTCTTCAATTCTTATGTATGTAGTCCAGGATTTGCCGCGTGGAACAATTGAGAGCTCGCGCACAGTGAGAGAAGCTGCTATGGTTGTGTCAGCTGCTGGACCGTTGCTCGATGGCTTGGTCTTCAACTGGCGTGCTCTGATGAGATGCAGAGCTTATCCGTGATGGAATCTCTACACCAGAGCTTCCTTACACGGTAGAAAGCCGTGCTGTCACCCGTAATGATGCATCTTGTGATCCATCGGACCTCATGATCTTCAACCTTGAAGCACTCTCAGGGCCAGAAACGATGATATTCATGGAAGATTGAACGAAAGAGGCACGCGGGCTAGGCTGGCCTATGATCAATCTTTCCGTCAGCCACCTGAAGCTTTTCTCCGCGCTGTGCCTCTCTTCTCCGTAAATGCGAGAAACGAATCCATCCGCTCCGTGCCTCCGTCCGATTCGGGATCTTGTCCTCCGCGAATTTTCGGCTCCGTTTCTCTCGGGTCCGTGAGTGACTCCTAGCCAGATCCATCGTATCTGAGAAACGAATTCTTTGGAATCCTTTCAACTTCTTAAAGGCCGTGTCATCTTGACCCATGTTCCAGATGTCATTCTCATCGTTCCTCATCTGATCACATCATTCATTTTTGCCTTTCCCTGTTCAAAGCTCACATCAAGACACACCATGGTTGCCTCTCTGGACGCAGAAGTCATCATCGCCGGTGCTGGCATCGGTGGACTCACACTTGCCGCCATTCTCGATCGCCTGGGGATCTCATACCTTGTCCTTGAGCGAACTCCTCATCTTGAGCCTGTCGGGGCGGGCATCTCTCTGGCGCCGAATGCTCTCGCCGTCCTGGACCAGCTTGGACTGTACTCACAAATCAGGTCCACCTCCCAGGAGCTTCGTGCCATCCAAATCTGGCGCAACACCAAACAGTGGAACAGCCTCGACGTCAGCAGCGCAGAGGGTCGATACGGGTATCCTCTGCTGTCCACCGAGAGACATGCTTTCCACAGGCTGCTCTATGATGCCGCAGGGGGCGAATCTCGTGTTCGGATGGGCTGCAAGGTGGTAGACGTCATTGACGACATCCGGGACGACTGCGTCCGCGTCGTGTTGGAGGATGGCAAGGAATACCGTGGCAAGCTGCTTGTCGGGGCGGATGGGATCCGCTCTGCTGTTCGGAGGGCGCTGGCAAAGCAGGCAGGTCTGGACGGTGTGAACACCATCAAATTCACAGGAAGAATCCATTTCTCCGGGATGACCGCGCCGTTGGAGAACCTGGGAAAGGAAGAGGCAGGGATAGCAAACTGGATGTTGTATGATGAGACCATCCTCACCACCTGGTCATGCAAGGACAACAGGCAGTGGTACATTGGTGTCAAGGTGATCGGCCCTCTCATCCGATGAACGCAATTGTGGTGGGCATGATCTGAATGCTGACTCGGGTGCAGAGGGCGGACAGCGAGGTGGATAAGACTCGGTCGGTATGGGGATCCATCACCCCTGAGGACATCAAGGCTGTGTATGGAAGAGGATTCCATCCATTCGCGGAGGATTGCAAATTTGAGAACAGTGAGCCAGCTCTTGATTCCTTCTCGATCCACCGGAAGATGACGCTGATTTTAGCAAGTTATCGACAAATCCGAGCGAGTTGTGGGGAGCAACGTCTTTCAGGAGACCGATTTCCCGCGGATGCACCAAGGCAGAGTTGCTCTACTCGGCGACGGTGAGCGGCCTTTACCTTCGCGGAGCTCCGGAGACGTCGACTGACAAATCTCTAGCCGCTCACAGCATGACCAGTTTCTTTGGACAGTAAGTTCCCATCGTCTCTTTGGTTTTCCCCTTCCTTGCGTCTTCTTGCGTCTTCTTGCGTCTCTTGTCTATCCATCCATCACACAACGAAGCATACAGCAGAGGTCACTTACCTACCATTGTGTTTTGTAGGGGAGGCTGCCAGGCGGTTGAAGATGCCGCCGTCCTCGGGAATCTCATCTCGGAGCACAGGGGCTCGCTCGACACTCCGCAAGAGCTTCTCTCTCTGTACTCTCAAGCTCGCGAGAGCCGGGTCAGAGGGCTCTCCAAGTTCAGCGACAACTATGCTCTCCTGCACACCGCCCGGCTACCGTACGGCATGGGCCCCTTCCTTCGCTGGTTGGTCTATACGCTGGTCCCGGGCTGGATCTGGATGACCTGGCTGGGTTGGCTGTACCAATACCAACCCACGGTGACGGCTCTCGGCGTGTCCTCGAAGGAGTAGGTACATCTTTTCCCGGGAAGGGGGGAGTCAGGAGGTCTTTCGGAGATCTCGGCGGGCGGATTGGAGGCAATGGATCTTTGGGGCATCTGCGAAGGAGGTGGACCGGCCAATGCTCCTCCCGGTCAGCTTCGACGGAGTTCGGCGGCGGGAAGATGCCATGCCTGTAGATCCTTGAACTTGCATATGCCCACCAGGGCGAGCAGAGTGGCCCATGGGGGGATCGGGAGGGCGCTTTGGCGCTGAAGAGGGTTGGCGGAACGGCGGCAGTTGGAGGCTTGGGCGCATCAATGTATCCAGTACCGTACGATTAGGAGAGAGGGGGGGGGGGCAAGGTGAGGGGAAAGGGGGGGTCAACGCTAAGAAGATTGTGGATGGGCATCGCAGACGGGCTCGTTTCTGTTCTCTGGTGGCTGCATCGCCATGCTGTTGTCTCGCAGGATTGTCGGTGGAAAGGTAGACTGGATGATGGAATGGATGGATCCATGGGATTGGAGAAAAGTTGACCTTGTCTGTGGGAAGCGCCTCAATTCTGTTCCTTTGCTTTGTGGCTCATCGCAATCCTCCCTTTGTCTTCCATTTTCCCGAGATTCTTCCAACGAGTGCGATGGAAGGAAGGAGGAGAAGGAATGGCACCGTGAGCCTCGCGCCTTCCTCGCGGTTGCATCGCTCTCCCTCCCTCCTCCCGGGTGAGAAGGAGCAGGTGATTCCAGCGACTCGCGCCTGCAGCGTTGCTCTAAAAATATCCATACATACTAACCAGTATCTCCCATTTGGCAGGCACGAACGAGCACACGGGATTTGGGCTTCATCACGCAACCCAACTTGGGGTTACCCTCTCTGCCAGAACACAGCCTGCCGGCAATTTATGTACATGCAGAGTCTCTTGTCCCGCATCCTGCTCGTGATGATACCTAGAGTACGGAGTACGGGGAGAATGTGAAGAGAAAGTACGACGGTATGCAGAGGCAGCACCTGCCACCACTGGTTGACCTCGTGAAGCTGCTCCTTCCGTGTCTCTCCTCCATTCCGTCCGCAGAAGGCTGCTCTTGCCTGACTAAGAAGATGATTCCGTTCGGGATGGGAAGGAGTGAAGGGACGAACCTTCTCCGAACAACAGTAGCAGCAGCAGCAGCAACAGTGGGAAGGTGCAGTTGGCAGCAGCCACCGCCACAGCCTCTCCACTTCGGTACAAAGTACAGGTACAGCCCGGTACTCCTCAGTGCATTGATCCCTCTAATGCGCCCCAAGCCGAGTCGCCTATCCAGCGCCCACCACGATGCCCTCCTCCTCTTCCTCCTCCCCCACTCCATCCTCCCCCTCCTCCTCCTCCTCCTCCT
>NIGD01000005.1:874969-898448 GCA_003055185.1 Escovopsis sp. TC | reverse complement strand
TTGGCAAGTGTAAAGGGAGGGGGGGGGAGGCGGGGGGCAAGTGGGGGGGTTGGAAGAACAACGCCCGCTGTCGGCATCTTCGAAGAGTCCGAGCATTGCATCATCTGTCTCCGTACCCTCTGATGGTCCTCCATTGGGATCCCTACGACGTACTCGTACAAGTAGAGACCGATGAGGCTGAAACACGCGAAACCGAGCGTTGAATGCCCATGTGTATGGCTCGTACAAGTACAACGCGGATGCCGGGCTGGGACGTGGTGTGGGCGTACGAAGCATGGAGGGCAGGGTTCTTTCCACGTCCATGCGGTATCGGTCGAGGGAGGGTCTCGTCTTCGAGTCGAGCGAGGCTGATGCATCCTGAACATGTCAATGTCAGTACAAGGGTGCCATTGAATACGCTTCTAGTGTTCCGTAGAAGAGGACATCACGAAGCCTTACCTCAAACTCATCATATGCGTGAAACGGTCCTCGTGGCTGGATGCTAGGCCGTCTGACTCGCCGTCATAGACGGTGCATGTATGCAGTAGCTGTGTGCATCTTCCGTGGAGGCTTGCCATGATTGGAGCTGGCCATAGGATTCGCATTGGTAGCATTGATTACGCATCATGAGCTCCATATGGAAGCCAATGCCAATGCAAAGTCCAAGTTGAAGTCGAAGTTGAAGTCAAGGTCGAAGTCGAGGTCGAAGTTGAAGTCGCAACGTGTCCAGAATCCAATGGAAAATGGACGTCGGTGGTGTTTTCATTCGAATTGTTTGGCTTTCGGTATAGTGTACTTTGGGGCGTTCGCTGACTGGTCCGAGCATCGCCGCGGGGACAATTCTCCGGCCAATGAAGTCTCCGGAGGCTGCATTCTGGGTCTGTAAATGGTCAAGCGCAGGCAGTCGACTCTTCAGGACCCGCAACCATGGAAGTCTCAAGTACTTCTCTCGAAACTTGCCTCGCGCCCACCGCACCAGCTGGAGCTGCTGCAAGTGCATCCGTCCACTGCTCCTTCCTCTGATCGCCCATCTCCGTCCGGTTGATTCTCTGGCTACCCTGGAGACCTCCGTGAGGCCACATCAATCACATCAATACCTTGTCCACACTTCATGAATCATCCGGATGCATCAGAATCCCTCGACTCCAAATGCCTCAGTCCCTCAACATGAAGACTTCGCATCGCCGTCACCGCCTCCGCCGTCTCCACTGCATCCATGCGAGGTAGCGAATTCCAGGTAAAGTAAGATCCCGCCGTCATTGCGAAGCTCGAGATACTAGACTCCTACTGACTTGGGCACAGGCTTCCCCAGCGTGGGCCACGGAGGCCGCGAGAAAAGGCGGGCGCAGCTATCTGCCCTGATCCATCAGCGATGGATGCTCTCCACAGCTCCTCCGGGAGAATGAGAGCTCCTCACTGCACGGGCGACTTGCGAGATTATGCACTCGCCGTTTCAGGTGCAGGGGTCTGCCGAATCCCTCCCGGAGCCGTGCGGTGACGGCCATGGGATCCACTCCCGAATCCTCCGAGGTGCGCCGGAGCTCCTGTCGCCGCACCGCCGCAACTATGGTGGCTGTACGGAGGTCCGGCTTCACTCAGGAGATGCTCTGGAGAATGATCCAGGTCTTGTCATTTCGAGGGGAACGTGAGTCTCTCAAAGCTTCTTCAAAAGATCGTCAATCCCCCGAGGGAAAAAGCTTCTGTATCCCTTGTGCAACCCAAACACCTCTCTCGTCTCAGCTCAGTTCCCCCTTTTGCTCGGTCTCCTCGCTCTCTCTCCTGGTTGCCCATTTCATTAGCTTTTCTGCCATCTTTCCTTCCGGCTGCATTCCAAAAGGGTCCGGAACCCCTGGACATTTCTCACCATTCATAGATCATAGACGAGCAGCACTTGCTCTAATTCCCCCTCGCACACCAGCAGCATTTCGACACCAAGAACTCACGTTCTCTTCGTCCATCGATCACCAAAATGGTTTCTCCCACTTCTCAACCCGTCGCGGACCCCAGCGTCATCGTCGGCGTGGCCTGCCGAGTCCCGGGAGCCAACACTCCCAGCAGGCTCTGGGAGAACATTGCTGCCCAGCGCGACGTCCAGCGCAAGATGCCGCAGGACAGGTTCAACGTCGATGGCTTCTTCCATCCCGAGTCTTCCCACAAGGGCACTGTACGCTCAACCACTCCGAACTCCTGATCTTCTTGTGCCGTCATATGCTCATACCTCTTCAACAGACCAATGCTCGCTACGGCTACTTCCTCGACCAGGACATTGGCAACTTCGATGCTGGCTTCTTCGGCATCTCCGGCAAAGAAGCCGAGGCCATGGACCCACAGCAACGACTGCTCCTCGAGGTCGTCTATGAGGCCCTCGAGAACGCCGGCATCACACTCCAGGAGATCCGAGGCACCATGACCTCCGTCTTCTGCGGCAGCTTCACCAACGATTACAACGCCATGCTCACCAAGGACCTCGAGTACTATCCCAAGTACACCGTCACTGGCACGGGTGACGCTATCCTGAGCAACAGGATCTCCTACTTCTACGATCTCCACGGAACCAGCGTCACCATTGACACCGCCTGCTCCTCGTCTCTCGTTGGATTTCACCTAGGTAACCAGACCCTCCAGAACGGCGAAGCCGACATCTCTATCGTCGTCGGCTCTGCGCTGCATTACGACAGCAACATCTATGTCACCATGACCGACCTCGGAATGCTGTCCACCAACGGCCGATGCGCTGCCTTTGATGCTTCTGGCAGTGGATACGTCCGCGGTGAGGGAATTGCCTGCGCCATCCTGAAGCGTCGAAGCGATGCTGTTGCAAAGGGCGATTCCATCCGCGCCGTCGTTCGCGCCACTGGATCCAACCACGACGGCAAGAAGAACGGCATCACGCTTCCCAACTCCTACGCCCAGGAAGCTCTCATCCGAGCCACCTATGAAAGGGCCGGGCTCGACCCCCGGGACACGCAATACTTTGAGGCCCATGGCACCGGCACTGCTGCCGGCGACCCTCTCGAGACCCGTGCCATTGGTGCCGTCTTCGCCCCTGGCCGTGAGGAGCCCCTTTACGTTGGATCAGTCAAGACAAATGTCGGCCACCTTGAGGGTGCCTCTGGCCTTGCGGGTGTCATCAAGACCACCATGGCCCTGGAGAAGAAGCTCATTCCTCCCAACATGCATTTCAAGGTCCCCAACTCCAAGATCGACTTCGAGAACTGGAAGATTGCCGTGCCGACCAAAATGATTGAATGGCAAGTTCCGGAAGGTGTTGCTCGCCGGGCCAGCATCAACTCCTTTGGCTACGGTGGTACCAACGCCCACGTGGTGCTCGAGGAGTACCACGACAAGGAGGAGCAGACCGTCTTGGAAACGGCTGTCGAGCCAATCGCCAACGGAGTGCACTCCAGGCCCTATCTCGTGCCTCTCACCTCTCACTCCTCCAAGGCTGGTGAGCTCTCCGAGGAGACCTTGGTCAAGTACCTCGAGAACTCGCATGTCAACGTCGCCGATCTCGCTTACAGCCTGTCCAACCCTCGCCGGACGATGCACCAGCAGCGCTCTTTCGCGGTGGCCACGGGAACGGCCGCACTGATCGAGCAGCTCAAGACTCCTCGCCCCGCTGCTCCCTGGACAATTGCCAAGAGCGCCGTGCCCCGGCTTGGCTTCATCTTCACTGGACAAGGTGCACAATGGCATGCCATGGGGCGGCAGCTCATCGAAGAAAACCCTCACTTCCGACAGAGCCTGCAGAGATGCGATGCCGTCCTGGCGGCCCTGCCTGATGCTCCTGAGTTCTCCATCGTCGCCGAGCTGAAGAAGACCAAGGAGACGAGCCTCCTCGGCCAGACGCTGTACTCGCAGACAATCTGCACCGCTTTGCAGCTTGCCCTTGTCGACTTGATGGAGTGCTGGGGCATCAAGCCTTCTGCTGTGATCGGCCACTCGTCAGGCGAGATGGGCGCTGCGTACGCAGCCGGTATCCTGTCCTTCGAGAATGCCCTCATTGCTGCTTACTACCGCGGTCGCTACATGTCAGCGGGCCGCGATGATGGCGTTCGTGGCGGCATGATGGCCGTTGGTCTCCCCGAGAAGAAGTGCCTGGAAGAGTTGAAGCCCTACCAGGGGCGTCTGGTCATTGCTGCTGTCAACAGCCCCTCGACCATGACCGTCTCCGGCGACGAGGACGCAATTCTGGAGCTCAAGGAAACCCTCACCGAGAAGAAGGTCTTCGTCCGCCAGCTCATCGTCAAGCAGGCCTTCCACTCCCACCACATGTTCCCTCTGGCTCCTGCTTACGAGAACGCGCTCAATGGCAATGCTGGATTCAAGACGCAGCCGCCCAAGTGCCGCATGTTCTCCAGTGTCACCTCTCGAGTCGCCAACCATGAGAAGATGGGGGCTGCGTACTGGGCTTCCAACATGGTCCAGGCGGTCCGCTTTTCCGATGCCTTGACGGGCATCGTTCTCGATGAGCAGGATGATCAGAGCATCGATGTCCTGGTCGAGATTGGCCCTCACCCTGCGCTCAAGGGCCCGGTCCGCCAGACTCTTCAGTCCCTCAAGCTTGACCTTCCCTACGTCGCCTCCCTCTCGCGCGGTACGCCCGACTTTGAGGGCCTTCTGAGCATGGCCGGCACTCTCTTCAGCCTGGGCTACCCGGTTGACCTCATCGCGGCAAACCAAAACCTAAGCCAGACCTCGGAGAACGCCCTCGTCAAGACGCCGACGGGCTCTGCTCTCTCCGACCTTCCCACCTACACCTGGGAGCACCGCCGCTACTGGGCCGAGACTCGCTTCATCAAGGAGCACCGATCTCGTCCGTTCCGCCACTGCACCCTTGGCCATCTTGTCCCCGGTTCGATCGCCAGACACCCTCGTTTCCGGAACTACCTTCGCCTCAGCGAGCTTCCCTGGCTCAATGAGCACGTGGTCGAGAACAAGATCGTCTTCCCTGGCGCCGGATACATCAGCATGGCTATTGAGGCGATCCTGCGCACCGAAGAGGTCGACGCCGTGAGGAACATCCATCTCAAGGACATCGTGATCAAGAACGCCCTCATCATTCCCAGCAATGACGAGGGAGTGGAGATCCTGCTCGAGCTTAAGCCCGTCACTTTGTCCTCGAAGAGCCACTCCGACAACTGGTACGAGTTCAAGGTGTTTTCCTACGATGAGAATTCCAAGTGCACCATCCACTGCCACGGCAGCATCAGCATTGAAGCCGGTGAGCTCCAGCCCATGGAGTACACGGGCGCGTATCCCAGAGGCACTTCTTTCGTCGAGCTTCGCAAGCAGACGAACCGCTCTCTGCCCTCCACGACCTTCTACAAGAACCTGGCGACTTTTGGTCTTCAATATGGTGAGAAGTTCCGCCTCCTCAACGGCACCGTCGAAAGCGGTGACGGCTTCTCCGTGTCGGATCTCATCTTCGATCCTACCGCTTTGCCATCCGACCTCGGTGACGAGACCGTCTTGCATCCCACCCTGCTTGACTCCTTCTTCCATGTCATCTTCCACGCGGTCGAGCAGTGTCTCGGCAGGCCCCTGGACGAGCCTTACGTCCCCTCTTTCTTTCGCTCGTTGAGGATCTCGGGTCAATTCGTCGAATGGCGTGACACTCGCGACGTCAAGAACCTTCTCGTCGGCGCGTTCACCAAGCTCCCCTCTCCGCGTGTTGCCCTCAACGACATGATCATGCAGAACCAGAAGGGAGAGCTCGTCATGGAGATCAACGGCTTGGAAGTCACGTCCCTTGGTCGTGAGGCTCCCGACGGGCAGGGCCCCCGCACTCTGTTCTACAAGCAGCGCTGGCAGCCCAGCTTCGACATGCTCACCAGCGTCAAGGACAAGTCCATCTCTGAGATCGTCGACATCTTCGCTCATCAGTTCGCCAACTCGAAGATCCTGCACATCACTTCGGATGTCGCCCGAACTCAGGAGGTTCTTGAACACCTGGGCCTGGACAAGCGGGAACGGAGACGCTTTGCTTCGCTTGACGCTTGGTCCCTCAAGGGCAAGGTCCTCGATGAAGAGTTCTCTCAGCTCATTGGATCTTCTCGTGGTCTCGTCAAGCTTGCCGAGCCCAAGGCTGGGGCCTACGATCTTGTCGTGGTCAGCGAGCCCGGCGTCGATGCTGGCTCTTTCATGAAGCCCACTGGCCGCCTCATCTTTGATGGTCAGCAGGGCATCGTTCCCATTGGCTTTGAAGAGACTATCTCGAGTGCGTCATGCAGCATCTTCAAGGCCGCCGCTGAGGCTCAGTCCCTTGGTGCTGGTCTGTCCGTTGTCGTCCCCGCTGGTCGTCCCTCTTCTCGAGTCGCCGCAATTCTCCGAGAGATAGAGGCGACCTTCAAGGGCGACTTGGAGTTCACGACCTTTGCCGAAATCGCCTCTGACGGGACATCTCAACTGGCTGACGACATCTTGGTTCTCGCCGGCATTGACGAGTCTGCCTCTGACAGAACCGTCTTTGAGGGCGCTCAGAGCCTCCTCACCACCGTGAGGAAGAATGTTGTTTGGGCCACCGAAGCTGGGACCATGGAGGCCGAACGACCTGAGAGCGCCATGTACATTGGCTTGATGCGCACTGCTCGATCTGAGAACGACAGCATCCGTATCGTCTCCCTCGACTTCGGCCGTGACTCTTCCCCCAAGGCCATCATTGGCAACCTCCTCCGCCTCTTCGACTCTCGTATCACAGAGGAAGAATTCGCCGAGCGCAACGGTGTCCTGCACATTCCCCGAGTCGAAGCCGACGACGACCGCAACAGCAAGCTCCGCAACGGTCCGAACCAGGAGTCTCACCTGGAGCCCCTCCTGACTCCGGCCGAGAGGGCGCCGCTGGCTCTCAAGATCGGCAAGGTTGGCCTGCTCGAGACCCTCTACTTTGGCGAGGACGCGGAAATCATTGATAACCCGTTGGGTGACAATGAAATCGAGCTTGAAGTCAAGGCCTCTGCCATCAACTTCCGTGACATTGCCGCCAGCATGGGCATCATCGAGGATTTCAAGCTAGGTGACGAGTGCTCTGGAATTGTTCGCAAGGTCGGCGCTTGTGTCAAGGACTTCAAGGTCGGCGACCGTGTTGTTGCCGGTCGTCCTGGTCAGGGCGCTCACAAGACCGTTGTCCGAAACCCTGCCTCCTGGTGCTGCAAGATCCCCGACAACGTGACCTTCGCCTATGCCGCCGCCATGCCTCTCGTGCTGTGCACTGCGTGGTACGCGCTCATCGACACCGCACGCCTTTCTCAGGGCGAGACTGTCCTCATCCACGCCGCTGCAGGTGGTGTCGGCCAGGTCGCCATCCAGATCGCCCAGCGAGTCGGCGCCCGCGTCTTTGCCACGGTGGGATCTGCGCAGAAGCGGAAGCTTCTGAGGGACGAGTACGGCCTCAAGGACGACCAGATCTTCTCCTCTCGAGATGTGTCGTTCGCTTCGGATGTCATGGCTGCCACCAACGGTAGGGGCGTGGACGTCGTCCTGAACAGTCTGGCTGGACCTCTTCTGCACGCTTCTTGGGGCTGCCTCGCTCCGTTTGGTCGGTTCCTCGAGATCGGCAAGCGAGATATCCACGAGAACAGCAGGCTCGGCATGGACCCCTTCAGGCGAAATGTCTTGTTCGCCTCTATCGACCTCGTCACCATGTTCGAGAAGAACGAGCCTCTCGGCTCTCGACTCTTCAGGGAGTGCTTTGAGCTTGTCTTGAATGGCCAGATTCGAGCTCCGGCGACAATCGCCGAAGTCTCATACGGCGATGTGATCAAGGGTTTCCGACTTCTGCAGATGGGCAAGCACACTGGCAAGATCGTCCTCATCCCTTCCCCCACCGACATGGTTCCCGTCATGAAGGGCGGATACCGCAATTCGACGCTCTTCAGCAGCTCCAAGACGTACCTCCTGGTTGGCGGTCTCGGCGGCCTGGGCCGCACGCTCTCTCAGTGGATGGTCAGAAAGGGGGCTACCAAGCTGGCCTTCCTCTCTCGATCTGGTGCCGACAAGCCCGAGGCCAAGGCCACCATTGACTGGCTCACGGAGCGAGGTGTTGAGGCCTGCGTCTACAAGGGAGATGTTTCGATGTATACCGATGTCAAGAACTGCATCGACAAGATCGGCTCCTCCCTTGGTGGTGTCTTCCAGGCTGCCATGGTGCTGCAGGACAAGCCTCTTGAGACCATGACCCACGCCCAGTGGCTTCGCTGCTGCCGGCCCAAGGTCGAAGGAACGAGGAACCTCCACAAGGCCACCTGTGGCCTCGACCTCGAGTTCTTCGTCTGCTTCTCGTCCGTCGCGGGCATCATCGGGTCCAAGGGCCAGGCCAACTACTCCGCCGCTAACTGCTATCTCGACGCGCTGATGCGCCACCGTCGCGAGCTCGGTCTCAGCGGATCCACTATGAACGTCGGCGCGGTCTCTGGAGTCGGTGTCGTGGCCGAGAACGAGGAACTCCGAAAGGTCATGATGCGAATGGGCATGGACACGATCAGCGAGGAGGAGCTTCTCTTCCAACTCGAGGAGGCTGTTCAGGCCGGCAAATCGATCGGGCCCGTGACTGCTCGCGGCGAGACTGCCTACCAAATCATCACCGGAGTCGGCCTCATCACCCCTGAGGTCTACTGGTCCGGCAAGTCCATCATGACCAACCTGTACGCCAACCACGATTTTGGTGCGACGCAGTCCGACCAGACGTCGAAGAACCTGATGGCTGCGTTAGAAGAGCAGCCTGACCTCGACAAGAAGGTTGAGATCCTGCTCGACGGCTTCCTCGAGAAGATTGCTAGCGTTCTTGACACCCCGCGCGAGTCCATCTTGCCCAGCAACCCGCTCTCTGCCTACGGTCTTGACTCCATCGTGGCCGTCGAGTTCCGCAAGTGGTTCCGCAAGGAGGTCCAGGTCGACATTGCCCTCTTCGACATCCTTGGTGCGGCATCCATCCAAGCCCTTGTCTCCAAGACCGCTCGCATGATCAGCGCCACCTCCGCAGTCAAGGAGACCAAGTCCGAGAAGGTGGAGAAGAAGGTCGCCGAGAAGGAGGAGAGCGAGGAGGAGAGGCAGATCTCCGCCATGGCCAGCGGCCAGCTCGAGAAGATCAAGCGCCCGGATGTCGTTCCTCTGTCTACCTTCCAGTCGCGTCTCTGGTTCGTCCACAGCTTCCTCGAGGACAAGTCCTTCCTCAACCTGCCGATCATCCTTCGCATCAAGGGCCAGCCCGACTTGCCCGCCCTGCAGAAGTCCGTTCATGAACTGGCTGCTCGCAACCCCGCTTTCCGCACTGCCTACTACGAGGGAGATGACTTCGCTGTCCAGGAGGTCCTCGAGGACTGGGACCTTGGTGTCGACTTCAAGGATCTTTCTGCGGAGGACGACGTCGAGAAGGCGCTCGCAGAACTGATCAGCTACAACCGCACGATCGAGATGAATGTCGAGGAGGGTGAGATTGCGACCTACTCCCTCGCCAAGCTTGGCGAGGAGGATTGGGTCTTGGTCGGCATGACGCACCACATCTCGATCGACCGAGCCAGTCTCTTCCCCATGATGAGCCAGTTCGTCAGCATCTACGATGCTATTCGCACCGGCAGGGACCTCTCGACCGTGTCTGCTCCCGAGTTTGACTACGTTGACTTCACCCTCTGGCACAACGCCCGCTTGGCTTCTGATCTGATGAAGCCGGAGCTGGACTGGTGGCGCAACACCCTGACCGGCATCCCTCAGTCCAGCAAGGTCCTGCCCTTCGCCAAGGGCGAGAGACCGGCGCGCAACGATCCTCGACGGGAGAAGGTGTTCGCTGAACTCAGCACCAAGCTGTTTGCTCGGATGAAGCGCATTGCCGCTCAGTACGGTGGAACGCCTTTCCACTTTGTTCTTGCGGCTCTGCGTGCTTTCATCTACCGCTACACCGAGGAGAAGGACCTCGTTCTGCTCATGGTGGACGGCAACAGGCCTCACCCCGACACGGAGGCCCTGATGGGTTTCTTTGTGAACCTTGCCCCCGTGCGGTGCAACGGTAAGTCAAATTTCGATTTTTCCCCATCGTCCAGACCATGTGTTGCTGACTGTATGTACCACCTGTGAAGATGACTGCGAAGTGCCCTTCGACCAGCTGTTCGAGGCCACCAAGAACCGCGCCCTCGAGGCCATGGCGCACAGCGGTGTCCCCTTCGACACCATCGTCGATCTCACCGGGACCAAGAAGACGAGCAGCCACCTGGCAGTCGGCCAGATCGCAGTCAACTACCAGATCCACGGCACGGCGCCTCAGTACCAGACCTGCGACTTCACAGTCGAGCGGATCGACTCGGACGACATCCCGACCGCCGCCGACATGCAGCTCGAGGCCCTCGAGACCGCCGAGCACAGCCTCAGCCTCAAGATCGAGTACGCGACGGCGCTGTACCGCGAGACCGACATGGCGCGCTTCATCGACAACTTCCAGACCTTCCTCACGAGCTGCATCCGCGACCACCGCCAGCCCGTCGACGAGATCAACATGTGCGGGCCGCTCGAGGTCGACTTCCTCAAGAAGCACTACTGGAACATGGAGACCAAGCCGAACCAGTGGGAGGGGCAGAGCGTGATTGATGTAATTACCCACATGGCAAGACAGAACCCCCAAGCCACGGCGATTAAAACTTCTGACGGCTGCAGCATCACATACAGACGGCTCCTGGCCGACGCGCAGAGCGTCGCCTCTGAGCTCCTCGAGGCCGGGGCGAATCCCGGTGACCGCATCGGGATCATCGCCCTCCCCGGTGTCGAGGCCATCGCCGGCATGCTGGGGGCCCTGATGACGGGCTCCTGCTACGTCGCGCTCGACATCGACTTCGCCCAGGACCGACTCGCCTTCATGCTCGCTGATTCTGGCGCCATGCACCTTCTTGTCGGATCGGAACAAGACGGCCTGGCTGCGGAGCTGCTAGCCAAGATGGAGATTTCTCCGAAGCTCATCAGAATCGGCGATGCTGTTGCGAGTGGTCGGACACCTTCTCAGCTCAGGCGGAGACAGCCTGAGGACCCGTTTTACATGATCTACACTTCTGTAAGTTCTTTCCGTCCTCCTGGTCCGAGTCTTTCTATTTCCTTCTTGTCCTGTTTCTAACAGCCCCCAAGGGAAGCACCGGCACCCCTAAAGGCGTCGTGCTTAGCGAATCCAACACCCAGTCCATGCTCAGCGTCCTGAACAAGGACTACAACTTCACGTCCAATGACAACTTCCTCGCCCACACCACTACCTCTTTCGATCTCTCTGTCGTGCAAATCTTCGGTGGCCTCACGGCCGGCGCAACCGTCTCTGTCGCCTCCTGGGAGACTCGCAAGGACCCGTCCGGCCTGGCCGACTTCATGGCCACCGAGGGCGTCACCGTCACATACTTCACCCCCACCCAATTCTCTCTCCTGATGGAGTTCAACGAGGCTGCCCTCAAGAAATGCTCAAAATACAGGGTCGCATACTTCGCCGGAGAGCGTCTGCCCGTCCGCGTCGCCCGAGCCTTCTACGACCTGCAAACCCCCGCCACCGTCTACAACACCTGGTCCCCATCCGAGCTCGTCGTCCAGACATCCATCAGCAAGATCGACCGTCCTGAGGAAGGCGTCGTGAGTCTCCCGATCGGATACCCCATGGACAACTGCCGCCACTACCTGCTCGACACCAAGGGCAACCCAGTCCCCTTCGGCCACGTTGGCGAGCTGGTTGTCGGCGGCGCCCAGGTCGGCGCGGGATACCTCAACCGTCCCGATGTCAATGCCAAGTCGTTCGTCTCGGACCCGTTCGCCTCCGAGGACGACCGCCAGAGGGGCTGGAACAGGATGTTCAAGACCGGTGACCGCGGCCGCTTCCGCCCAGACGGACAGCTCGAGTTCCACGGCCGCATCGCCGGCGACAAGCAGATCAAGCTTCGCGGCTACCGCATCGACCTCGGCGAGGTCGAGCAGGTCATCTACAAGGAGTCGCAGGGCCTCAAGATCGGCGGGCTCGCCGACATTGCCGTGGTGGCACGCACGGTCGACGCCGCCGAGGAGCTACAGCTCATCGCCTACCTCGTTCCCAAGGCCAGCATCTCGGACGAGGGCGAGCGCATCGCGGTGGTGTCCCAGCTGCACCGCAAGATCAAGCCCCTGCTCAACTACTACATGCTTCCCAACGGCTACCAATTCCTGAACAAGCTCCCCGCCACACTCGGCGGCAAGGTCGATCGTCGCAACCTCCTCGAGCGCAAGCTCAAGCTCGTCTTCCCCAACTCTGCGCCCGCGCGATCCAAGACCACGGATGCCGCGGCGGACAAGACTGCCTCTTCCACCACCGCCTCCTCCTCCCCTGACCTCGAAGCCTCCATCCTGAACCTCTTCCGCGCCACCCTCAACTCCGACGCCGGCCTCAACGACTCCTTCTTCGAGAAGGGCGGCAACAGCATCCTCCTCGTCCGCCTGCAAGCCAAGATCAAGAAGCAATTCAAGATCGCCCCGCCCCTGCCCGTCCTCATTCGCGACCCCACCGCCGCCGCCGTCTGCGCCTACATCCGCCGCCAGAAAGGCAGCGACGGCAGCAAGAAAGGCGGCTTCGAGAGCGTCATCACCTGGGACGTCGAGACCAACCTGCCCAACACGAGCCAGTACCTCCCGCGCTACGGCATGCCCCGCATCAACCGCGATGACCTGCACACCGTCCTCCTCATCGGCGCCGAGTCCTTCATCGGCGTGCATCTCCTCGCCGAGATCCTCCGCACCAAGCCCCACGCCACCGTCCACGTCCTCGGCTCCATGGCACAGCTCGACATGCCCACTCTCGTCTCGCTCCTCCACAAGCACGACCTCCTGCAGGACAGCCTCACGGAGGACCACATCACGCAGCACGTCACCATCGTCCCCGGCCAGCTCAACAAGCCCGCCTTCGGCCTCTCCAAGCCCGCCTTCCGCGAGCTCGGTCAGGCCGTCCAGGCCATCTTCCACCTCGGCGGCCACGTCTCCCTCCTCAAGACGTACTCCTCCCTCAAGTCCACCAACGTGACCCCCGTCTTCGACATCATCCGCCTCGCGGGCATGGGCTCCCAACTCTCCGACATCCACTACCTGTCGACCTGGTCCGTCCCGCATCTGCAGACCTGGAGCGCCTCGAAGCGCACGCAGCAGGCCTGCATCGCCGACGAGCAGGGCAGCGGGCACTTCGAGCCCCCCGTGGAAGACGAGTCCGGATACTTCAAGACGCGATGGGTCGCCGAGAGCCTCCTCACCAAGGCCGCCCAGCGCGGCTTCCCTGTGAGCATCACCCGCGCGTCGGCCGTCACAGGCGCCTCCGGCGGTCGCGGCATGCTCGATGCCGGCGACGAATTCACCATGCGCATCATCACCAGCATGATTGAGACCGGCGTCGTGCCCGACATTGGGGCCTCGTCCTCGTCCTCCCGCCCCAGCTTCGCCGTGGACGTCATCCCCATCGACTGGCTCGTGTCCAACCTCCTCACCCTCACCACGCACCCCACCCTCTCCCTCTCCTCACCCTCGATCACCACCCCCACCCCGCAGATCTACCACATCAACAACCCGCGCCCCCTCAAGCTCACCGACCTCGCGCCCATGATCAGCGAGCTGCGCCCCGACGCGGCGCCCGCCAAGGTCGTCCCCCTGGAGGAGTGGTTCGCCGACATGGAGCGCGGCGCGGGGTCTTCTTCTTCGGCGGACGACGCGGCCGGGATCCTGAAGAGCGCGGTGCTGAGGCAGTACCTGTCGACGGGGGTGGTGATGTTCAGCCTGGAGAACGGGAGGACGGCGGGGATACTGGAGTCGTTGAGGCCCGGGGCGATGGGGGGGTGTCCGGCTGTGGATGCCGAGTTCATGAGGGCGTTGTGGCAGCGGATGAGGAAGACGGAGATGGATTTCGAGGCTTGAGTGATGCTGATCTTCTTGGTGCTTGTTTCTTGCACTCTGTGTTATTTCCTTTGTTTTCTTGAGTTTACTTCAATTTCTCCTACTTGTGTTTCTTGTTGTCTGTTCTCTTTGAATTTCCTCCCGCTGAGCATACTATATAGACCGAGCAAAATTGAGACCTGAGCATAACCGTCTTCCCACGAACAGCTGTGCAAGTGACATCATCACCAAACACCACAACCACTACAGTCGTCGGCTCTATCGGCAAACAAGGCCAGGAAGCACGCATTGCATCAACGCGATGAACTTAGGGAACAGGAAAGAAAGAGAGAAAAAAAACAAAGAGCAAAAAACATACAACAGCCGGTGTTCGCTGGTGGTCACCCACCCAACTACTAATCTGCCGGTCAGTGGCTTGTCTATGGGGGAGCGGACGGGACCCCGAATTCTCCACTGCCTGTGGTCGTATGTGGCAGGATGAGGATTGCTTCGGGTTATACGGAGTATGAGCAGGGACTGGACACAGCGGTGGATGGACGGAGGGATCCAGGGTCGATAGTAGTATTGACCGAGTCTATGATGTGGTGTGGATGTATATGAATCTATCTGTACATTGAAACAAATGCCTGGAAGACCTCTAGGAAACAAAAGAAAAACGGATGGATCGAGGGATAGAGATGGTGCCGTAGAGACGGCGGGACAGAGATATGGAGGTATACGAAGTAGAGATAGAGGCATGGAGAGATGAAGGGTGGAGGGGTGGATTCACTCAGGGATAGAGAGAGCGAGGGATGGGATCATGCGGAGATACTGAAATTCTAGTTCAGGGAAAATGAAAATAAGACAACGCTGTGAAACCGCCCTGTGATATGTGGTGGATGTGATGATGGATGTGATGATGGAATGTATGATATGTACTATCTGTCCACGCAACCGATCCATGAATCAATCGTCATGGTGTCGGAGCCCGCGATGCTCGTCGTCGTCATCATCCTCGTCGCTGTCGGTCAGATCCACCGTCTTCTTCACCTCCTCCTCCTCCTCCATCAACTCGCGATACGTGCTCCAACTCAGCGCCACGAACGCACACACAATAAACGCCCCGCCGACCAGGCTCGCGGAGCTAAGCGGCTGCCCCGTCCGATACCAGTCCGCGAGCGCGATGATGAAGATTGTGAGGAGCGCGGAGACAGACGAAAGCACCGGGGACGTGAGCGCGATGAGGATGAGGAAGGAGGCGCTGAACACGGCGTTGGCGAGCACGGCGACGAGGATGAGGCGGCACGTGCGGGCGTCGGGGACCTGGAATGTCTCGAGGCCGAGGGCGTCGAGGGCGACGAGGGGCACCCAGAGGAAGGTGAGGGTGAAGAGGCCGATGCAGGAGGCGAAGAAGTTGGAGAAGATCATGGCGCGGCCGGGGGACATGTTGGAGGGGCCGCAGGCGAAGCGCTTGTAGAGGACTTCGTAGAGGCCGTAGAGGACGGAGCCGATGCCGATGATGATGTTGCCGAGGAAGCGGGCGGCGGGGTCGGAGCCGGGGGTCCTGGAGGAATGGTCTGCAGGGCTGCTGCTGCTGCTGCTGCTGCTGCTACCGGATGAAGAGGAGGAGCCATCGCCGTATGCGACGATAAGGACGCCGAAGATGGCGACGAGGACGGAGAGGGACTTGTCGAGGCGGAGGGGCTCTTTGAGGAGGGGCACGGAGAAGGCGTAGGCGAAGAAGGCGGAGCAGTTGTAGATCGCGGTGAGGTCGCTCGGGTTGGTCATGCTGACGGCGACGTACCACGAGAGGCCTGCGATGGTGAGGCCGCAGGTGAGCAGGGCAGTGGTGCGGAAGAGGTAGCGCAGGGTGCGGGATGTCGAGTACTGGGCATGATGATGATGGCTGTGGTGGTTCGATGGATGGTTGTTGTTGGGGAAGCCCAGGACATCGAGCGTCTGGAGCTCGACGGCGAGCGCGGTGGACCGCAGGAGCGCGACGTGCCTCCGCCAGAAGACGTGCCAGGGCAGGGAGCGCTTCTGGATGCGCAGGAGGGCAAGCTGGAGGGGCCATACGAGGGTCCAGGAGCCGTGGGTGAGGAACATCATGCAGAAGGCCTTTTGCCAGCCGAGCTCGCCCTGGATGTAGGCGCTGAGCTCGGTCTGGACGCAGAAGGAGATGAGGCCGAGGGTGAGGAAGATGGCGGCGTAGGCGTACTTGGAGCGGGCGGAGGAGGAGCCGGGGCCGGGGCCGGGGCTGTGGCTGCGGAGGGAGGAGCGGCGGAGGGTGGAGGATGTATGCGGAGGGGGGGGGGTATGGAGGTTGTGGGAGGTGGTGTTCGAAGCCGGAATGGTGCTGGAGTGGTATGTGGATGGCTCGGGACGCCCGCGAGAGGGGGCGGTGGCGGGGGGCCGAGGGTGGTGATGGGTTGTGGCGTCGTCGTCGTCGGGGGAGTCGCTGAGGAGGGGCACGTTGGGGTGCTCGGTGTGGTAAGCCATGGTGGTGGATGCCGGGGAGGTTTGTCGATCGGGAGAAGGGGAGAGAACTGGAGGAGAGGGGGCGTGGCGTCGAGAGGTCGCGCTATGATGGGATGGGGAGGATGGGTGGATGGGGATGTCGTGGGTCGAGGGGAGGTTCGCATATGCGTGTCCATGTACGAGGATGAGTTCGGGGACGAGTTTACAGGACGACTTCGGAGGGCTGTATCGATGGATGCAGTTTCTCCGTATTGGGGTATGAGGCGCGGTGCGTGGTCGTCGATGGCGATGTTGAAACGAGTGACGTGCTCGAGGCAGAGTGGAGAGGGAGCAGCCGAGCTGGGAGGATGAGGGAGTGTCAAATCAAGAGAGGAAGAGTGTGAAGAAGAGTGGGAAGGGGATGTAGGAGAGAAGCAGAAGAGAAGCAGGAGAGAAGAGGAAGGATTGGGGATGACAGGTCCTAAGGGGGGTCCGGGGTCTCAGGTTGCCCCTAGTCGGAGTCGCATGCCTGTCGGTTCCATGCAGGAGTTGTGGACCGACGACGCGAGAGACGAGACGTTGGATCTCCCTGGGGTGGGATTCGCGGGGCTTGGCTGGAGGCGACAGGCGCCCTTGTTTCAACGCAGATCGTCCTCGCCGATCGACAGCCCGCAGGCAGTACGGAGTGCTGAATACGAACACGTATCCGCCATCCACGGCAGCACGACGACGACGACGGCATCGCCATGAGGCTCGTACAGTGCGCACCATGCATCATACTGTGAGTCATCCACGCGCGCACGGCACCAGGAGCAGGAGCATTGTCTCTCTCGCAAATGGGATACCGTGAGTGTGCCATCCACAGTGTCACATACTGTGCGCCGCCGTCGCGACCCTCTTGGGGCTCGTCATCGAACATTCGGGGAGGGAATCCCACCATGACAACTTGTGGCATCCTCTCCACTTGGTGAGACTTGGATCAATGTCATCTGCTCCATCTCGTGGAGGCATCCAGCGCTCACGGATGGCGTCACCATCGATCCAGGCCCGGCCCGCGCGGAGCCCCGGACGCCCTCGGCCCAGCCCATCCGCCATGCCGGGCCGCTGCCCAAAATGCATGATCCTCCGGCACTGCTCTGTACCAGTTCCTATGCCGTCATGCCCCATTCCTACTAGTAGTACGGAGTAGTCTGGGGCCCATGGTCTGGGGAGGGATAATTGTCACTGATAAAGGGGGGGGCCGGTGACCAGGTATATGGTCATCGCTGCGGTCTAACAATACTAACCTCTTCTAGAAGCACATCCTGAGGGGCCTGACCACCATGGGGGGGAGGTGGCACGCCTCGTACTCCGCACGTACAGCGATCACCACTTCCTACTACATACTATGTACTTGTTCAACTCTTCCTCGACCGTTTCTCATGGATCGACATGCACAAAGGGATGTCGCCAAGCCCTTCCCCCGCCAAGAGCAGCACCTGATGCGTCCTCGGCGCGGCACGGGACTGGCGTTCTCCAAGATGCAGACAATCGGGCATGCATACATCCTCGTACTCGTACATATCCGGACAATCGTACTGATAGTACTCAAACATCCACATGCATGTCTCGACCCAGAGCTTCTCGATGTGGGGGAAATTGGAAAGAGATCAAGTCAAGCTCTGTGAAGCAGGGTGAACCTTCGAGACATATTCTAGAACGTCCATTCCGGATGCTCGACCTCCCTGTCGATCTGCCGAAATTGGATGGGGTGGTAGTAGAAGCCTATCGGGGATGTAGCGGCACAGCGATCATTCCATATTTACTATGCAAAGGGCGCGAAAGATTCGAGGCAACGGCGCTCCCCTCTCCAGTATTTGGCCTAGGTAGTTGGCTTATTTGGCCCCCTCCCCAAAGAGGACCTTCTTCGTATCGTAATCGTACTCCAGCTTCCCATGCCAGTAGTCCGTGCAGTTCGTCCTGCTCACCTCCCACGCATCGTTCAGCACCCGCACCAGCTCCTCCGGCAGCGGCCCCTTCTCCACGCTGTCCAAGTTGCTCTCCAGCTGTGCCTTGCTCGAGATGCCCATGATGATGCCGTCGTTGCCGTCCAGCACCCTGAGCCCGGAGTGATGCACGAGCCACCGGAACGCGACCTCGATCATCGTCAATCCGTGCTTCTCCGCCGCCTCCTCCAGCATCTTGATCGCGTCGAATGTCGCGTCTCGGAAGTACCGCTCGCGGTACGCCGGGCTCGTCCACGACGAGGCGTTGGAGAAGCGGCCCCCGTCCTCGGGCACCTGGTCCCGGCTCTTGATCCGCCCCGAGAGCAGGCCGCCGCAGATGGGGTTGTAGACGACGATGTCGAGGCCGTAGCGGCGGCACGCGACGAAGAGCTCCTTCTCGATGTTGCGCGTCAGGCAGTTGTACATGCCCTGGTAGAGGGTCGGCCGGACCCAGCCGTTGTACTTGCACGTGAGGACGACCTCGGCGACCTCGTGCGCGGCGAAGTTGCTGATGCCGAAGGTGCCGAACTTGCCGGCCTTGTGGAGGCGGTCCATGGCCTCGAGGGTCTCCGCGAAGGGGGTTCCTCGGTCGGGGGCGTGCAGGTAGAGGATCTGGAGACTGTGAGCAAAGGGTCTGGGTTTCACTCGATGCTTTGAAAGGACCTGTGTGGTAAGGAATTGGGCAGTGACAGAGACAGAAATCATCAAGCATTGGCGGTGAGGCCTCAGGTGAATCGATAGAACTCGAGGATCAAGAACACAAGAGGGCGAATGAGGGCAGGATAGGCTGAAGGTGGCTGATCCCCGGATGACTCACATCAACATAGTCGGTGCCCAGCTCCGCCAGGCTCTTCTCCACGGACGCCTGCACCTTGTCCGCCGAGTTGGCCCCCGGCTCGTAGGGGTACAGCACCTTGGTCGCCATGCTGATCCCCCTCTCCCTCCAGCCGGTCTGGCGGGTGAAGGCCTCCTGCTCGGTGCCCATGTAGACGCGCGCGGTGTCGGCCTCGGAGTAGCCGCGGCGCTGGTAGCAGTCGAGGATCTCCGCGAAGGCCTCCTGGGTGCGGATCCTGCCGGCCTTTTCCTCGTACGGGCCGAAGGTCATGAGACCCAGGACGACGCGGGGCTTCTTGGACTGCACGATGAGAGGCATGGTGGGGTCTGGGTTGGTCGACTGTAGGTTGGTGGCGAGGACAGGCAATGGAGAGGTTGCAGAAGGGCAGGACAGGAGATGAGGGGTGAAGCAGGAGAGCGATGGGGTCGAGGGATGCCGAGAGACCGCTTTGGACGTGGATGCAGACAGCGTCGTCGCTCCTTCTTATAGTCGCGAGTGAGCGTTCCTGCCCTGGCCGCTCTAGCCATCGCCTCCTGCTTACATGTACCACATCCCCCCTCCCTTTCTCGAGCTACCACTCCAGGCTGATCTCCTCCTCACCTCTGACATCTCTCTGCATGCACTCGACATCGATGGCTGGCCGCCATGACCCTGGCTTCCTCTATGGAGTGCTTTGACGACGCCTGCAGGGCCTTGACGGCACCGAGTCCGGCTGCCTCTTTGCCGGTGCTGATCCACGACTATCGGTAGCCTTTCTGTAGGACTGCGGAGCACGGAGTACTCCGTAGAGGATACGGAATGCCTCCACCGCGCTCCATCCAAGGCATCGACTCGAAGCTTTGAGCTATCCAAGTCTCGCAAAGGCTCTGACACGACCGCCCCTCCAGACCCCTCAGGAGCTCGCACCAGATTTGTAACCCGCGCGGGTGAATGGATCTCGAGACCTCGGTATCCCTGCCGGGATCCTGCCTGAAGTGCTCCGTACTAATGACTCCATCCCCCTACAAGTAAGATGGTGTCGGCCTTTGCAGATGTTACCTCCGAGACGGAATGCCGTCGTCGGGAGGGGTAGTCGGGAGGGGTCCTGCTGGCGGCCGTGGGGTCCTGATGGCGGGGTCATGGGTCAGCGGAGGCTTGAGCGCGAGGCAAGGTGGCGCTGAGCAGGTGAAGTGAGGCGTCGAAGCTGGCTGGGACTTTGGGCGGCGCTGTACGGAGTACTCCGTACGGAGTACCGAGACTGCTCACGTAATCTTCGAGCAGCCGTTCGGGAAATCCCCGGGCGCCCATCCTTCAGGCTGACTGATCCACGTCCGTGAAAGAGGCCCCTACCCTAGAGCCGAATTCCCATCACGGCCTCGCACGTTCACGCATCAGTTGATCTGGTGTTCAAACACTGCATGTTCCCATACAACATACTACTATATAGATGTAGTACATGAATGGATCCATCCACATATGTATGTCCAGCCATTGAACGTGCATCTGATGATGAAATTCAGAAAGAAATGAATGTGATATTCGCACAGCTTCTACGGAGTATCTCGTGCTCCGACCTCCTCGAACCTCCACGCTGCAAATCGATCGCCGTCAGCATCTCGACTCTCTGCATGCTCGAGCTCAATTGACCCATCCTCCCTGCATGGATGCTCCCCATTCGCTTGGCAGCATCATGCTCTCTGTCCGGCCCATCCTGAACCACACCCATTGACTTCATTCGACACCTGCTCCTCTCTCACGGCTCGCCCGTGCCGCAAACCATGACCCAGTGCGTCCAGCAAGCAAGACCATGACCCTCATGCTCTCTCTCTTCCCCCCCCCCCCCCTTCCCGTTGTTGAACCTTCCTCTCGATCTCGCAAGCAATGGCTGACCGGCTTTATCGGGCTTTGGCGCTGCTGCCGGGCTGCTCTCGCCCCCGTCGCAGACTTGCAAACCTTTCCTCCATCGCTTCTCCACCATCGTCACCATGAGGGCAAACTGGGCCCGGCATGGTCGCCGCCTCCAGCCAGCCGTTCGCCAGGCGCGCGCGGCTTCGACGACGACGACGACGACAACGACAACGACAACCTCCCCATGCGCCTGGGCCATTGACCCCGTGATCGCCCCCTCCGCCACGCAGTCGAACTCCTCCTCGAACTTGACCCTTCACTCACACTCCTACTCGCCCCCCGCGAGCTTCAACCGCCGCCGGCCATCCCTCCCGAGACCCATCCCCGCCACGCCCCCCTGCCGCCTCCTCTCCCGGAGGGGCTTCCTCGACGGCATCTTCGAGAAACCCCCCCGCGAGGTCCGCCCCCCCGAGTACGAGCCCGGATGGATGCAGATCATGGTCTGGCGGAGCCGCATGCTCGACCACGTGCGGCCCCCGCCGAGGAGGGAGCTGCGCCAGGCCTGGAAGCGCCTGATGGACTCGAAGCTGTGCCATAGGGTCCCCTTCAACAGCACCCAGGCGCTCCAGTGCCGGCGGCTGCTCGAGTACCTCGTC
Source organism: Escovopsis sp. TC (assembly GCA_003055185.1). Taxonomy (NCBI): domain Eukaryota; kingdom Fungi; phylum Ascomycota; class Sordariomycetes; order Hypocreales; family Hypocreaceae; genus Escovopsis; species Escovopsis sp. TC. Next base: position 876,873 of record NIGD01000005.1, on the reverse strand, counting down.
GAGGCGCAGGACGACAACGGCTCCGAAACCTCGGAGCTCTCCGCCAACGAAATCTCCGTCGCATGCCAGATCCTCGTCGACATCGAGCCCTACGAGCGCACCCAGAATCACATCAACTTCGCCAGGTCCCTCCACGACGTCTGGTCCCGCGGCAGCCATGCGCGGGCGCCGCCGCACAGCCAGGCCCTGCCGTGGGGGTTCCTCGTCAGGGCCCTCTGCGAATACGGCGCCTCCCGCGACGGCCTGCGCCTCTTCCTCTCCAAGTGCGCCGAGCCCGAGTACGCCGCGTACCTACAAGACAAGGACGCCGCGCTCGTCGAGGCCGTGGCGCGGGGCCTAGCCAGGGAAGGGCTGGAGGAGGAGCTCCTCGAGCTCATGTCTCAACACGTCGAAAGCCGCGACGGCGCCCAGTGCGGCCCCGTGCTCCAGGCCATCATGGTCGACTTCTACGCCCAGAGGGACCAGGTCCCCGAGACGCAGTACTGGCTCGACAAGTTCGACCACCCGCGGCCAGACGTCTTCCGCACCATCGTCTCGTTCGCGATGCGCAACAATCTCCAGCCGTGGGCGGCCGACGTCCTCCTCAAGCACGGCCAGATGCTCCCGAGAAAGAAGCACTGGGACGCCCTCTTCCAGGCGATGCTCATCCTCGGCAAGCGCCTCGATGAGGTCGACACCCTCATGTCGCACATGATGCACCGCCACGTCGGCATCGCGCCCGACGTCGCCACCGTCAACGGCCTCCTGCGCGTTGCCGCCGACGCTCGCGACGTCGCCCTCGCGCAGGACATCCTCGCCCTCGCCGCGTCCAAGGACATCCCGCCCGACGGCGAGACCCACCTCGTCCTCATGCGGCTGCACCTCCGCGCGGGCGATCTCGCGGCCGTCAAGGCCTCCCACGAGGAGGTCAAGCTCTTCGAGCCCTGGACCGACCACACCAAGCACGACCTGTACGCCGAGTACCGCCAGCTCGTCAACGAGTACCTCCTCGCGCTGTGCGCCCAGCCCCGTCCCGACTTCCGGCGCCTCTCCACGCTGCTCGAGTCCATCGAGCAGGAGCAGCTGCGCCTGGCCCCTCCCACCGTCGCCACCCTCTGCCTGCGCTTCCTCGAAAACGACCAGCACTTCGAGGTCATGGACCTCCTCGCCATCTACTCCTTCCACTACTCCGAAGCCGAGCGCGAGACCATCCAATCCGCCTTCCTCTCCTTCTGCCTCGACTGCGGCCTTGACGGCTCTGGCACTGGCGGCACTTCTACTAACCGCGCCTGGGCCGCCTACCAGCTCCTCTACCAGTTCTTCCAGGACACCAGCCCCGCCCGCCGCGTCGACCTCATGAACTCCTTCTTCGCCCGCGCCCGCCCGGACATGGCCGCCCAAGTCTTCGGCCACATGCGCGCCCACCGCAACAAATCCTACCACCCCCGCGCCGACACCTACGTCGCCTGCCTCGAAGGCCTCGCCCGCCATCCGACCGACCCGGACGCCCTCGACATGGTCCACAACATGCTCAAGATGGACGTCTCCGTGCAGCTCACCACGCGCATCCACACCGCTCTCATGCTCGCCTACACCGCCGCCGGGAGGCCCCTCCTCGCGCTTGACTTCTGGCACGAGATCACGCAGTCCCGCGAGGGCCCCTCGTATGAGAGCCTCGAGGCGGTGTTCTGGGCGCTGGAGAGGAAGCCGGGCGGGCACGCGAAGGCAAGGGATCTGTGGGACCGCATTGAGCGGATGGATCTCGAGTTGACGCCGGGGGTGTACAACGCGTATATTGGGGCCGTAGCCGGCAGCGGCAACGAGAAGGAGGTCAGGGGCCTTATCGCCAAGATGGCGCACGCCGTCGGCACGGGGCCGGATGCGATGACGTGAGTGAAGACTCTACCCTTTCACCCCCCCCCCCC
>NIGD01000005.1:848157-871803 GCA_003055185.1 Escovopsis sp. TC | reverse complement strand
CCCCCCCCCCTTCTATCCCTCCTGCAGCATTGCACAAAGTCCACAATTCCAACATATCCCATTTGATGCCCCCCCTACATCCTCGATACTCGTACGAGTAGTAGCATCTTCACCGGAATTCCGCCCATCCTACCTCGCACACGTGAGTCCTACCCCGCGTCCCTCCATCACGATCCCTTCACCATCCAGACGCACCCCCTGAAACACCACAAATCAGGTCCAGCCTCACACGAAAATCGCCGAGCCACCCAACCGCATCGTCCTCAATATCACACTCGTTTTTCCCATCGCTCCGAGCTAACCAGCTTGTGCTTCGGTGAACACTGGTCATCGAGTCCTGAGCAGCTCGCAGCACCAAAAATATAAACACCGCTGCGAACACTCCATCGCCACCAGATGTACGGAGTACTCCGTGCACCATCACGCGAGCCATCATGGGGATGGATACCACTTGATTCCCTCTTTTACCACAGCTGCCCGACGTATCCCTCATGGAGTTCGTGCAGATGTGTACTCGTACTCCGTACATCCGTATGAGGTCATGGTCCTAACGTCCACGAGCCCCTGAACGCGAGGCTGCACACGGGCTGCCACCCTGACTTCCCACAGCAAACCATGCGCAGGGCACCGCGCACAGGTTGGTTTTCACATTTTTCTCCGGTCATTGCATCTCCTTGCACCCCTCTCGTTCTTCTCATCGACTTCCCCTCCCGTACATCCACTTCGTTCTTCACGCTGCCCCATGCGTGAATAATGGCTCGGCCTTTCTTTGTTCTAGCCCGTGACGGATGACGCACAGCCGCTTATGCGCAGGATCGCCGGGCCCCCCGTGCGCCGTGCTCGCCCCGTATAAATACCCGGGCTGGTCTCGTATGCCTTCCTCTGCTGACAACACTCGCTTCATAGTCACTCGTTCCGCCCATATACGCCCGCGGGGAACTCAGGACTGACTGTACTTCTCGATCCATACGCGGGTCATTGGTTCATCGTGCAACACAGAACATACATCTCATCCTCAACAAGGCCGCTCATCGACTTCCCTTGCCCCTCATCTCTAGAGCCCCTTGACCCCCTCCCCCACCCCACCCCGGACGAGTGCCCTCCAGCCGAGCGAGTGCCCCGACCGGGCGAGCAGCTCGAGCACCCTCCAACGAAGCCACCCATCTCTTTCCTTTCTCCTTGTCTTCGGAGCCCCTCCCTTCCGCCGAGAGAGACACCCTCCTGCCGAGCAATTCACCCTCCAGCCGAGAGAGTGCCCTCTCAGTCCTCCTCCCGCCCCTCCAGCTGGGCAGCCCCCCGCCATGGGCCTCTACACCTCCCTCCAGGACGCCTGGGTCCTCCTCATCGAGCCCTGGCTCCTCGTCCTCTACTCCCTCTCCCACGTCCCCCAGACCGTCCGCCAAATCCTCGCCGCCCGCGACTACCCCCGCCTCCTCTCCCCCTCCGCCTTCCACGACGCCCTCTTCGGCAACTTCTGGGCCACCTTCGGCCCCATGGTCAAGAACGGCGCGCAGGTCAACGTCATCCCCCTGCTGCAGGGCCGCGTGCGGGGCGGGCGTGCATACGACGAGCCCGTGGGGCCGCCCATAAGCGGCACCGTCATCGAGGTCGGCGCGGGGAGTGGCTTGTGGGCGGATGTGTTTGCGCCGTTCGTCCGTGGCCACGGCATCAATGGTAACGGCATCGATGGCAACGGCATCGGTGGTCCCGGCACCAGTGGCAACGGCAACGTCGGTGAAGGCATCGGCGGCGACAAGGGCATCACCAAAATCTACGGCATCGAGCCAAACCACATCTCCGCCGCCGCCCTCCGCGCCAGAGTCAAAGACCTCGGCCTCGGCACCACATACGAGGTCGTCCCCGTCGGCATCGAGCACGTCGAGGACCCCTCCGCCTGGGGCGGCCGCATCGAGCCCGGCAGCGTCGACGCCATCGTCAGCATCCTCTGCCTCTGCAGCATCCCCGAGCCGGAGAAGAACATCAGGCTGCTGTACAGGCTGCTCAAGCCGGGCGGCACGTGGTACATGTACGAGCATGTCAAGACCAAGAGGGGCGGGCCTCTCATGAGCCTGTATCAACGTGAGTTCTCAACTCGTGTCGTGGAAGGGGGGGGGGGGGTTGAAGTAAAGGAGAGGGGAGAGGGAGACAGGGAGATTCACTTGGAAGCAAGTACGGTGGAAGAGCAATTGAAAAGGGAATCCGAGTGTTGACTGATCTTTTCTTAGGCCTCATCGCCCCCATCTGGAGAATCCCCTTCGGCTGCTGCGAGCTCTGCAGAGAAACAGAGAACTCCATCCGCGACGCCGGGCCATGGGAGCACATCGACATCGCCCAACCGCCGACGGAGCCCGCAACCGCACTGTGTCCGCATATATACGGCACCGCCACGAAGAAGCTGTAGCAAGCCAGACGACAGCCCCTATTCTGGTCCTCATTTTTGAGCGTTACTTTGCATACCCGGTGGCCGAGTCCAGGCTCTTATCCGGGCCGTTCTTCCTTTTCAGCGTCACTGCGCATACCTGGTAGATAAGGTCAGAGCCAGGCCCAGGTGCTTTTCTTTCGAGCGATGCTATGCATGCCTGGTGGTTGAGTCCAGGTCTATATCCGATTTGTTCTTTCTTCGAGCGTTGCTATCCGTCATGATAAATGAGTCCAGGCCCATCTTTGGGGTCCTCTGTTCTTTGGACCGTTGACATCCATCCTGGTAGATGAGTCCAGATCCAAATCCGGGCTCTTCCCTTTGGAGCGTTTCTATTCACACCCGGTTGACAAGTCGAATATCCGGGCTGCCTAATTTTCGGGGCGTTCTTATCCATCACTTGTACTACCACTGAATCCAGGCCCATACTCGAATTCGTTGTTCTTCGAAGCGTTTCTAGTATCCACCCTGTTAGATGGTAGATGAGCTCAGGTCCAAATGGTTCTCTCTTTGAAGCGTCACCATCCCTACCTGGTAACTGATTCGACACAATTGTCAACCCCTTTCAAAGCTCGTCGTCCTCGTCTGAATCAGATAGAAAAATCGATGTCCTCTGAGACGTGCCATCCATCTTGAACTTCTTCTTTTCCCCCTCCTTCTCCTCTTCCTTCTCACCGACCTCCTGCTCCTCCATCTGCGTCTCCTGCTTCTCCACCTCTTCCCTCCTCCCAATCTCCTGCTTCTCCTTTTCCAGGCCCTCCCTCTTGATGACCCCCTTGACGTCTTTCCCCTGCGTGTTGTGTGGTCCGTTGTCCTCCGTCTTGCATTCGACCTCCTCCTTCGCCTGAGCATCTGCCTCCCCCGCAGCTTGTTGTCCTCCCTCACGCTCCATCCCCACTCCCGCCTGCTGATCCAAAAGGGCTTCCCTCCTCCTATAAAACGTATCCAAACAATTCCTCCTCTCCTCCTGCGTCCACCCCTCCACAATCAGTGCAAACTCCGTCGCATCGCCAAACCCAAACTCCCTCGCCATCTCGCAAAATTGCCTCAGGCATACCTCCCCCGGCGGATTATACGCGCCGTGCAAAACCCCCTCCCTACCACCACCACCACCATCATCATCTCCGTCGTCGTCGTCATCATCACGATCCCTACCAAACAGCGTTGTCTGGCCGTGCAGGTGGGCGTCCTCCCCAAGCAGCGCCATCTCAGCTTGCCGCGACAGCTGCTCCTCCACTCTCGACGACCCTACAACCTCAGAATTCTCGTGCGTGTAGTCGACGCCGGCCGCCTTGAGGATGGCCTGCACCGCGTTCGTCCGGGGCTGCTTATTTTTTGCCCGCTTCGACATGCTCAAGAGAGCTTCGCCAGGATCCTTCGACGTCAGGATACTGGCGAGCTGGCTCAGGCCGCCATCTTCCCCGTCGGCGTCTTCCTCGATCTTGACCGGAGCGAGCGCGGTGGCGTTGTCCTCTCCACTCTCCCTCGCGGCCCTGTCCATGTCCACATCCACGAGATGAACACCGGCCTTAGCCTCGGCAATGTTCGTCTTGTTGACAATGTCCCGCAGCAGGCCCATGTCGCTGTGCCACGAGAAGATGTTCTTGAGGCCGAAAATCTCCCCCTGGCGCTGCGTGTCCTGCTGCACGCCCCGGAAATACCGCCGCTCCGACGACGCCGTGTACCCAATGTTGGCCTGCTGCTGCTTGTAGATCTGGCGCGCGTACACGATCTCCTCGACCGTGCCCACGGAAATGAGGCGGAACACCTCGACGTCACGCTGCTGACCGATGCGGTACGCTCGGTCCTGCGCCTGCAGATCGTACGCCGGGTTCCAGTGGGGGTCGACGATGACGACCTTGTTGGCCGACGTGATGTTGAGCCCCACGCCACCGGCCTTGGTCGATATCAGGAAGACGAACTGCGAAGGGTCCGAGTTGAAGCCGTCGACGGCCTCCTGCCGCGCCTCGTAGCTCATGGATCCATCCAGGTAAGTGACCGTGTAGCTCGTGTTGGTGAAGAGGTGCTGCAGGATGCGAAGGAGCCTGACGCTGTGCGAGAACACGAGGACCTTGTCGCCGTTGCCGTGCCAGAACTTGAGCAGTTTCTTGAGGACTTTCCACTTTCCGCAGTGCTCCGGATTGGCCAGGTTGCTGATGCGATCGCGGTTCTCGTAGAGCGGCTTCCACGAATCCGGCATGCAAGCCTTGAGTGTCTTCAGGGCCGATCTGTGCTTCTCGTCCATTGCCGTCGTCTGGGGAACCAGCAGAGTCAGATGATTCGCCAGCTTCTGGAGGGCGACCATGCTGGGGAAGACGATGGTCTGCCACCGAGTCCCATCGAGGAGATATTGGCCACAGCACCAGCCCTTGGCCTGGCCATGATGGCACCGGTCCGACGCCGTCCGCAAGATGTCGATGTCTGCGCTCTGGAGGAACGTCCGGTACGCCTCGCGCTGCACCTCGGTCAGGTGGCAGAAGACCACCCTGTCCGTCTTCTTGGGCAGCTGATGCGCTATCAGGGTCTTCATCCGCCTGAGAAAATAGCGAGGCAGCAGATTCTGCACAAGCTTCCTGGCCGTGGTCCTCGCCAGGCTCAGCTGCGCCCTCGTCGCATCGTGCGACTGCCCGACGGTCAAGGGCCTCGTGATGGTGTGCGACCACTCGGACGATGTTCCGAAATGCCCCGGGTTGGTCCAGTCCAGGAGGGTCCAGAGCTCTTCGTACTTGTTCTGGATGGCGGTCCCCGTGAGCCCGATGCGGCAGAGGGCGTTCACCTCCATCAGGGCCCGAGCGGTCTGCGAATACGGGTCCTTGAGGCGGTGGCACTCGTCCGCGATCACGGCGTCCCACGCCACCATGTTGATGGCGCTGCGGGCGGTCTTGTATGTGTCGTACGTCGTGATAACGATCTCGTTCAGTCCGGCCCGGGCCGTAGTGAGGATGTCATCCTTGCCCGCGCCGTGGTAGATGTCGATGTGCCACCACCCCCATCTGTTCAACTCGCTCCTCCAGTTCATGATGAGGGAGCCCGGGCAAATGATGAGGATCTGCGGATACCAGCGCTTGTTCGCCTTTTCGAGGTATCGCATCTGCCTCATCCGTTTATCGTCTCGCTCGTCGCCCGTCTTCCCGAAGGCGGCCGTCAAGAAACCAATCACTTGGATCGTCTTCCCCAAGCCCATGTCGTCGCCCAAGACACCTCCCAGTTGGTAGACGAACAGCTTGTGCAGGAATCGAACGCCCTCGACCTGATAGTCCCTCAGATACTGCGCGATCGAAGCGGGGATCAGCCCGCCAGACTGAGGCAGCTCAATATCGAAATACGGTCTCGATGGCTTGATGCCGCTCCTGGGATCGAATTGCGGTCGCTCCTGCAGCTCCTCTAAGCTTCCCGTGTCATCGAACCCGATCCCGGTGTAATCCGGGGGGAGCATCAACGCCGCCTCGTGATACACTTTCTTCCGCGCGTTGAATCGCTGCCTCCGCTCGACGATGTCGTCGGGAACGACGCCGCTCTCGGAGAGCAGGTCCCCGCCATCTTCTCGTGTAGGCTCGTTGGCTTGTAGTGACAGAGCCTCCCTCTTGGTTGATTTTCGCTTGGCCCTCCGCTTCTTTGGTCTCGTCGGGACACTGTCAGACTCGTCGGTCCACTGAACTTTGAAGGTTTCGGGTTCGACTTTTCTCTTGTGTTGGCCAGATGACTCTTGCTCCTGGGGCTCGAGCTCGACTACCCTCTCCTCGGCATCAGAGGGTGACTCTGATATCTGGGACTCAAGCTTGATTCCACTCTTTTGCGGGCCGGATTTCCCCGAGACCTGTGACTCAGACCCGAACTGTCTCGTCCTGCCACCGGAAGTCCCCGCGGAAACCTGTGGCTCTGACTTCAGTCGTCTCGTCTTTTCGCCAGCCGGAGACTCCAAAACCCGCGCCTTAATCTTCCCTTCCCTCTTCCCAGAAGGAATCGACGCCAAATCCAGGTCCTCTGCCTCAGATGCCGTAGATGACCCCAAGTCCCCGCACTCCCCCTCCGCCTCCGACGCCGTCTCCTCGTCGTCAAACACCGCGCCTTTCACCACATTCCCCGCCATATCACATCAGAGGTGTCGCAGCCCAGGAAGCCCATATCTCGTGCGAGTCTCGTGCATGCACCGTGCCGCGTGAGGGGGCAATGCGCAGTCGCAAAGAATCATGTATCGAGCAGATCCATCTGGGAGGATGTGGGAGGAGGTATGCGGGGAGGAAGAATCTGGGAGGAGACGCGTCGGGGCTGCCGCGACTCTGACGTCAGAGGAAGCGAAAGCACGTGACCGCGATGGTCGGCCAAAACAACGTCGTTGAACGTCAGGACTTCAGGGGCTCGTCTACTTGGTTTCAGCAAGTCGATCGTGCCAATAGTTTTGTCGTCTGAGACATTGTAGGTGAGATTTTGGAGTATAAGAGAAGAGCGAGATTCGAAGTTATCCGAGATCTAGGTGAGGATGAGGAAGAGGAAGAGGAAGAAGAGGAGTGGATCATCTAACGTATTGATCCGCTTCAGAGGACATGGCCCGCTGTCTCATGACAAACGCATTACCCCATCTCATAAATATGTACGGAGTAGTAGTATCTTGGGGGACTAGATGCTTCGTATATGCAGGTCCAATGTACTGCCCCGACGATCCTCATGCGATCATCTAAGAAGCACGCAAAATGTGCTGGAAGCTCAAGCCAGATCAAGCAGTATGTGCAAATCAAGCAAGCGGTATGTGCAAAGCCAGCAAGCGGTATGTGTAAAGCAAGCGAGCAGTATGTGCGACGAACTCAAGCAAGCCAGTATGTGCAAAAGAGTCCAGCCAGAGCAACAGTATGTGCAGCAAGAGTCAGCTCAGGCAAGCCGTATATGCAACGAATGACCAAAGCACGCCGCATGTGCCATAAAGTGAAGCCAGAGCAACAGTATGTGCAGCAACTCAAGCAAGAGCGATGTGCAACACGCCCAGCCCCATCAAGGCCGCGCCCGCGGACACCGCCAACGGCTTCTCCACCCGGCCACCGGCATTATGCGCCGTCGCGGCCTGCGAGTTGCCCGCCGCGATGGACTGAGGATCATTAGGTGTCGTATCGGCGTCAGGTCCAACGGACGAGGAGGAGGACGACGACGACGACGTTGACGAGGGTTTAGCGACGGCAGTGGACGTGCGAGCCGGAGGCGGTGTCGGCGTGAGGTCCACGTTGAACGTATCCAAGATGCACTCCTTCATCAGCTTGTTGTCGACGTACGAGCCAGGCTTTCCCTCAGGCGTGAGCGTCAAGATGTACGTCTGATCGAACGACCCCGCCGACCACGCCACAAACCCCGCAAAGACGTCCGAGTTGTCCGCGATGAACTTGTTCTGCGCACAGAAATCCGTCATGCACGACGGCTCCATCGACGCCCCCGTCTCCGAGATGAACGCCTGCCGCTTGTTCTCCCGCAGCCACGCCGCCACCGTCCCGAAGGCGTCCACATTGTCCGTCGTGCACTCGGCATGGCTGCCCGAGTTGTTGATGTCGAGGTACTTGTGCAGGTCCATGTACAGGTTCTCCGTCGACCCGTCCGGGTTCGTCACATTCGCGAGGGCGGCCGCGCTGCCCGACGAGACAAAGGTCTCGGCGCTGGCGAAGTTGTCCCCGGGGAGGAGGATCATGTGGGTGGTGGCGCCGGCGGCGCGGATCGCGTTGACGACGTACTGGCAGGTCTGCGCCCAGACGGCGATGTCGAGGTCGTGCGGCTCGTTCATGAGGCCGAAGACGACGCGGTCCTGCTTGGCGTACTTCTTGGCGATCTGGGTCCAGAGATTGGCAAAGACGGCGTTGGAGGGGCCGCCCTGGCCGATGATGCCGCCGTCGTAGCGGGCGAAGTTGTGCACGTCGAGCATGCAGTAGGCGCCCGTGCCGAGGCAGGCCTGCACGAGGGCGTCGTAGGCGTCGGCGTTGACCTTGTTCAGGGTGCCGAGGGTGTTGTTGACGAGAAACTGCCAGGTGGCCGCTTTGAAGGACGCATTGTCAGATCAAAACCTCCTTTTCCGGTGTCTCGGCCTCGATCTCACGCTTAAGGACTTACGCAGCCGGAAGATGTTCATCTTGTCGTGTTTCGTGAACCACTCCATCTGGGCGAGGCCGTCGCCTCCTCCATAGCCCTTGAGCGGGATGGCGATCCCGTGGAGGGAACAGGAACCGTCAATGTCGCAGTTGAAGTCGATGCCGCTCATGGCGACGCCCAGGTATTTGACGGCAGCCAGGACATTAGAGGCCAGGGCCAAGACGCCCAGGACCCCGAATGTGGCGCGCATTGTGAGGAAAGGATGAGAAAGTCCGTAAGCAGAGGGCAAGAATGATCGTGTGATTGAAAGCTCGCTCGAGCCAGATCAATATCGGTCCCTCGGCGGCCTCGCGAGCGAATGAAGCAAAAATGAAAAAAATTATTACCGATTTCCAACCGAAAATGACGCTGCTGGTTCCAAGAAGCGAGGGAGAGGAATTTACAGAGAAAATATTTCGAGAAAAAAACGAGAGCAATTTCGATTTCCAAGCGATTGTGGTGGAATCAAGCAGCGAGTGAAGAAAGACGCGCGCGCGCAAAGCAAGAAAGATTATCGACGGTTGACTCGCCGCATCTGGAGGATGTCGAGAGAAGGACGAGGTCTAGAAAGAGCATGAAGCGAAGAGACGGGAGACGCTGGGCGGCTGGAGAGCAGAAGAGTGAGATGGCCGCGTGCCTCGGATCCGCATCGGTCGAAGGATTTCCGGATCTCGCAAGCCAAGAGACGAGAGAGGTTGAAATCCTGACGAAAGACACGAGAAACGTTGCAAGAATAGACTCAGGATCCGAGGCAGCTGACCGAATCTGTCTCTCCTCCCGTCTCTCTCACTCCCCCTCCATTTCCTCCTTCTCACGAGGCAATCCTCGTTCTGATCCGTATGACTCGGACATCGTCCTCCTTCTCGACGCCTGTCACCAGCGCTCACTGAACGTCAGACGCCAGGGGCCAACCCCGTCCCATGCAATACCGCGGGCGGATCAGGCTCGACTGGCAAGCATCTCGACGATGGATCTGCCCATGATTGGCCGTCAAGCCCACGAGGCCCGTGTGTATGTACGGAGTACTCGTACGAGTACGAGTACAAGCCCGTATCCGTCTTGCTCGGCCTCGTATTCATGTGGAAGGCCGGGTGTCCTGGCTGTCTTGGGTGGTCTGGATAGTAGCCTGAATGGGGTCCTGAAGGGGGTCCTGGATGGGGTCCTGGACGAGAGCCTGCCCAAGACTCCAGGCGCGGCGCGTGTCGGGTGAAACGTCCGAGCGCACCACGAGAGCCCGCAGGCCGTCCCGTGCTGTCTCGTCGGCAGCATGTCACCCGTAAGAAGAGCATGTCAGGGGCGCATGGGATGGCTCGAACCGCGATCGTCAAACCATGGCGAGTCCATTTTCCACGGCGCTTTGTTCGAGTGTGAGTGTGGCTTGTGCGTGGACAGGTGCAGCCACACCTGCTGACTGCGCCTCAGGCTTGACCCGAACAGAAACTGAACCTTCACCAACTCACGAACCACCCCTCCTCGCTCCTTCAAACCCAGGGAGGGGATCGTTCGCATCCGTGACTTGTGCTCACTGGACCAGGGACCTTGGAGTCTGGCTGGGAACCTCTCGAATCGCTCCTCGTACAGGCGCAATCTAGGGCCCCTCCGTAGCCTACCAAGACCTCCCGCGAGGTCTACCGAGCGACTGATCTATCCCCCCGGTGTGTATCTGCCTGTCTGTCCCTCACAAGACAATGAGATAACTGGTCAGGGCAAGGAAACAAATAATTGAAGAAAAACATCTGCTGTGTCATATCTATACAATCCCCCATTCCTCTCATATGCCATGTTCCCTCCCGTCATAATCATTCATTCCCATAGTTCGCTCAGTTTTTCTCGAATCAAAACACTCCATGTCCTCGACAGGGACTCCATACTATCGCCAGCAAGCCCTTCGCAAGCCGAAATCGCCATGCCTTCTCCCAACATATATATATCATCTCCCCACAACGAGTCGTACACGCCATCTCTTGAAACGAGAGATCTCCTCGTCAAACAAGAGGTCTCGGGGGGGGGAAATATCACATCCGGTTATTCAGGGGTCGTCGTCGTCATAGTAGTCGTCGTCCGCGTCCGGGCGGGAAAAAGGAAACAAAAGCTGCTGCCTATCATAATGTCCTTGATCTCCTTGGTCGTGCGCCCCGTGGTCGTAATGGTGAAAAGAAAAGAAGAAAGATTGCGGAGGTAACAAAAGGGCAGCGAAGGACGACTCCCGTAGTATGTTGCAATGCAAGCAAGGGCGTCTCCCGTACCCACAATAGCTAGTATCCAGCGTATTGAAAGCATCCCAAGGCAGCAGATTCTCGATTCTCGTCGCGCGCAGGAAATTCTGGTTTGAGATTTGCTTTCTTTCGATTTCCTCCCCCTCTGGCTCTCTTCTCCCTTTTCTCTTCCCTTGTCTTCCTTAGGCATCCATCATTACCGTGTCGTCATCGTCCGTCGTGACCGAGACGGGGAACAGATCCAAGGGCCCCCAATTGCCCTCGTAGACGGTGGCTGGGGCGTTTCGATGCTCTGCTACCCATCGCAGACTCTCCAGAGCCAAGACCTGAGCAATCGAGGGTCGATCTTCCACGTGTTCCTGGGTCATCCATCTCACGATGGAATCGAGGGAGCTGGGGTGGTAGGCCTCGACCATGAATTCAGGGGGCTGTTGTAGTTCTGGTCGCTTAAAGGAACCAAAGAGATTCCCTGAGCCCCGACTCCTCTCTTCCGGAGCGTCATCGCTTTTGGCGGGCTCCGTGGGATTGCCCGAGATGTCCCGCGGAACCTCCACCGAGGGAGTCCACGTAAGACTCGGCACCTCAGACAGGTCGCCAGATCGCAGCGCAACCCATGTCGGGCCGTTCTCCGGGAGCACGACATTGGCTGCCGTCTCCAGCGTCATGAGACCGAGGGAAAACACATCGGCGGCTTGGCTCGCTTGCCCATTGAGCATCTCGGGCGCCATGTACTCACGATCGCCCTCGATGTCGACCTTCTCGACTGCCGAGCAGGACTGGGCCAGCCCGAAGTCGCCAATCTTTAGCGCACCCTCAAAGGTGATGAAAATATTGGCAGGCTTCATATCGAGGTGCATAAAACCGGCAGCATGGATCTCCTTGAGGCCCTATCGAACCGTGTCTGTCAGTAACCATGCCGTGACAAAAGAACGATTCACTCGTGTGATGGACTCACCAAGCACAGGTCTTGAAGGATTTTGTATATGCGGAAATCGTCCAGTCTCCCGTTCCGCCCAACTTGGCTCAAGAATTTATCCAGCGTGCCCTCTTCGCAGAACTCGGTCTGAATGTAGAGGTGGGAGTTATGCTCCCAGTCATCGACGTACTGCACAACGTGCTCAGAATGCGCCAAGGCCCTAAGGATCTGCGCCTCCTTGAGCTTGACTTGTCGATCCTTGTGCCCGCTATAGGGCTGCTTGCTCTTTTTGACGGCATAGCTCTGACCTCTGTGCGGACTTCGGCTGTCGATCATGGGCGTCACGGTTGACAGGCTAAAAGGGGTCTTGTGATCCATCTTGGAGACGCGATAGACGGTAGAGAATTCGCCTTTCCCAATCTGCTCGACCTTGTCGAATCGCGAGTAAAGGCTGGCATCAATGTCGAGATTATTGGTCCGTCCATTGACTGGCGTAACAAAGATCCCCACGGAGGATCGAAAGTCCCCGCGTGCCGTGGTTGGCGTCACAGGAGGGGGCCTGGCGAAATCTCCGAGCCCGTCACCACCTCTTGAGATCGACAAGCGGCTGGTGTCAAGCTGTAGAAGGTTCTCTTGCGGTGTCTGAGGAGACTCGTGGACGAGCACGGGACTTGCCAGGTCGCAGGTGATCTTCGCGAACGGTTTGCCGGCGGATTTTAGTTCAAAGAAGGTCTGCTTCGCCACGCAGGGGCTCTCAGTGACGAGCGGCGGGGGTGTGCTGAGCCCTCGGCGAGGTCGCGATCGCCCCTTTGTCGAAATTGGCGGCATCATCGGCTGATCTGGAGATGGCGCGTGCTTCGGGGGAGGGGTAGGTCGACAAGAGTCGCTACTCGTACCTCCGATGCGTTCCGCCGAGCTGCTGGGAGACTGCGAAGCGGACTTGCTCTGCATGCCCCTCAGCAGCGCGGGCTTCGCCGCGGAAGGAGGCAGGCCGAAGGCCCTACTCGCGCTTGGACTTTCCAGTGAGTTCTCGCTGAGGTCATCAAGACTCGTATTCAGCGACGGTCTGGTGGGAGTTGGCGGGACATCCTCCTCCAAGAATTGCGGGATGTCAAGAACGCCTGTGTAAAGGCGACGATCATCAACGTCCAGACTAAGGAGGCTACCCCGACGCAGGCTCTTGGAAGCAGTGCTGCGCTGGAAAATAGAAAGGCCCTTTCCAGGATTCGACCCCAAAACATCAGGGGTGCGAGTCACGGAATTGTCGAAAGGAGTCGACGGGAGCCCGACGATCGAGTTCCGCATCTGAGACCGTTTCTTCATGGCGGTACCGGATGAAGGGGGAAACGTGCCGAAGGGATTGGTATGCTTTTTGCAAGGAGTATCCGGGGGCGCCATTTTTCTGCTGGCTTCGTCCTCGGGGTTGCGATTGATCTTGGAAACAAGGCCAGTCGAGTTGAAAGCGGCACTCCATAGCATGCTAGATTGGTTGTTGTGCAGAGGAGTCGCAACAGCCTGGCCGTAGTCACTATGACGGGCCATAGGTCGGACCGCATTGAGTGGGAGCGACTTTGAGAAGGGATGCGCTTTGAGTTTCTCGATGGTCTTGGCCGGCGGTCGCTTCGGCGTCTCTTCGATCAAGTGGTTTCCAGATGATGAGGTCCTGAAGCTGTGTGAGAGACGGGAAGGCGAACGCGGTTTCTTCTCGACAACGGTGGCACTGGTCGAAGGGCCCGCTGGCAAGGGAATTCGAGGGCTGAAGGGGCCTTCGGTCGCGACTTGAGGGGGCTCGAAGTGATCGTTGGACAATGGCGGCCGATGTCGAACGGGAGTCTGAGGGTCACTGCCAAGCTGCCCCAGCTGCCGCTCCGCGGATCGCTTTCCCCAGGAGGTTTTTTCGCCATATCGTTGCTGCAACGTTGATTTCCGGAGTGATGTCGATCGCTTCGAAACGGATGGAGTGGGGCCGGGGGCAGCGCCTTGCCGCTGCTGTTGTTGTTGTTGTTGTTGTTGTTGTTGTTGCTGTTGCTGGTGCAGAGCGTATAGATCGTATTCTGGGAGTGAATCTTCGAGAATGTTGAAAGACTGCGATGAGGTTGTGTTTGCTCCGAAGACGTTGGTGTCCTGCGCTTGGCTGGCCCCCGCGACGCTGTTAACGCTCCTACGCTTTGCGACCGGGCTGCCCTGATTCGGCTGATCGAGATTCATCGTCGCATCGCTGCGCTTCAAGACGCCAAGCGCCGCAACCATCGAAGGGTCCACGGCCGTCTCGAGCGCCTTGAGGAGGGCGAGCTGAGTGGCTCCCGTCTCGAGCTGGGAGGTGTGTCGCGACCTGTCGATGCCTTTGCGCGGCGTGGTTGATCGGAGCGACGTGGAATTTTCTTGACCGATTAGTCTCTTGGCCGGCGAGAGAAGCGGCGAGGGCAGGGTTCGAGAATTACCGGAGTCGGGAGTGGCGCTCAAGGCCCGCTTCAAGGGCGACTTTGGCGAGGCGCGGGCGCGCGTGATGCGTGACGGAGTCGAATTTTTGGGCGCCTTGGTCGATCGCAGGGACAGCTTGACGCTGGGAGGCAATGGAGTTAGGGCAGCTGTCTGGTGTGGGCCGGCAGCACCAGTCGCGAAACTCGACGTGTGCAAGGCTTGAGGGGAGGCTTGGGGGGAGCTCAACGGTGATTGGTTTTGGAGGTGCTGCGCCGGATGCGCGCTAGACCGGCGGCAAGGCGAGCATTGGGGCGAAGCTTGCTGCAAGCTATCGGGATCCTGCGAGTCGTTTCGGGCCGCAAACTTGGAAGGGGATCTGGAGATGGAGCGTCGAAGTTTGCGCACGGCCGCCGACATGTCCATGTTAAGAGCATGCGTTGGTGAGGGCAGCGCCAGGGTGCCTCCGCCGTTGGAAAAGGACATGATCGAAACGCGCGTCCGGTGGTGCAGCGCAGAGACTGCCCCTGACTTTGAAGAAAGATGGCGGCCTGATGGTTCCGAAATCGATGAGTCGGAGTTCGTCGGTTTCCCGGTCAGAATGAGATGATTGCTTCTCTTTCTGTTCTCTTCTCTCCTGTCGTCGAAGCTTGCATTTACCTGTCTCGCTGAGACAGCGAGCGCATCGCATCCAACGCAGAACTCGTAAGGGAGGATGTGACGCTGGTGTGAAGCTGGTTGCAAGGGTTGACGTTGGTAAGAGACAAAAACTAAACAGCGATCTGGGCGCTCAGGCAAGAGGCTGATTTGCAAACAGAACTTCTGAGTGAAAGTGTCTGGTGTTGATTCCAGAGGAGCCAAGAAAGAGATCGCGAGAAGGCAAAGGGCGAAGACGGCAAGTCAAGAGGAAGGGGGAGCCGTGAAGTGCGCAGTGTGCCCAACAACAGGTGGGCCGAGGCCTGGTTGGTTTGTTGCTCGCTCCGGGTGGAGGAGGCGGGCAAGAGATCGAGATATCTAGAACGAGCCGAGGATTAGAGCGCATGAGCAACGTTTTGGCCCAAGAAGCGTCCGTTGCTGTGCTGTGGTTCCAGTCCTCCATGCGATGCTCAGGCCAGCTGCGAAGGAAGCGGGCCGATGTGGAAGCACCTCCAATGGCAGGGAACCAAGTATCGAGCAACGAGTGGATGATGCAGAAGACAGCAGATCCGAGTGGGCAGCCAGGATAGCTGTCGTAGCATGGCGTTTGCCGAGAGGGCGAATGAGGACGGGACAGAGCAGAAGCAGGAGAGGAGAGAAAAAGAGACCGCTCACTTTGCGCCGCAATGTAACCCTGTTCTGTCTATCGATTGGCGAATTTGCGCCGTTGCTTTCGGTGTCGATGTCGTCGTCGTCGTCGTCTTGCGGCCGCTTCCGTTGTCGTCACTGATATCGTGATCGATCTTCGCCGCGTCGATACAGCCGTCGCTGTTGCCGTCGAGCCGCAAGACGTGAATGAAGAGGGATGGTGCTGGGGTAGCTGCGGTGTATTCGTCGCTGACCACCCCTCCCCCTTTTGTCACTGTCTTCTTCCTATGCTCGATGACTCCGGCGCGCCCTTGGCTTGATGATCGGACGGTCGGACTCTGTGTGATGATGGTATCGTTCTCTGTATTGTTTTCCTTCTTGCTTCGTAGGTGATCCAGGTGATGTCGAGACGTGACGCTGTGTTGAATATTGGTGCGAATCCGATATCTTTTCACCGTATCGCGCGTGAAGAGTGTGTGTAGGGGTGTGTATGTGTGTGTCGAAGCGGCGATGGGATGTTTTCGCAATCGTCTTCGTTGTCGATGGATGTGCGGGTCTTCAATGAGCCAGAGCGCGGAGAGGAAGGCTGAGCGGCCAATGGCCAAAGTCAAAGACAAGGGATGGATGCAAAGCAGTGAGGTAGAAAGAAAAGGAAGGGAAGAGAGGGAGGGTGGAAAAAAGAATGGCGGGCTGTACAGAGTATGGTAGGAGGATACACAAATTGGCAGAGTCGACGAGGGTGTTGAGAAGGATTGGGTGGAGTCAGGAAGAAGAGAGCGTCGGATGGAGGAAAGGCGCGAAGGAATTCTGTCTCTTCGGGGAGAGGGGGGGCAATGCAAAAGGTGCGAGAGGCCGTGAGCTGGAGAGAATGGATAGATCAATTGTCTTAAGCAGGCCGTTCCAACAAGGCCATGCAAGTTAGGAGAGGCAACAGAATTGAAATCAATAGTAGCGCAACGCAACCTCTCTCGCTCGCCAGGGGGAAGGGGGGGGGATCTGCTCCGCGAGAAAGAAGAGAGACTGAGTACGGAATAGAGGAACGGGGAACATGAGAGGGAGAGGGGGGGAGGGATGGTGGGCTGGGGAGTGGAAAATAGAAAAGAAAAGTCTAAGAAAAAATCCAAAAGAAAAAAAATCCAAGGAAATCCCGGTGGCTGCTCACATTTCGCACAGCGGGCGAGCATGTTGTCGCTCGAGGAAGGACCGACGGGGGGCCGTTCTTGACTTTTCTGTTTCCCATGGGAATTGCGCACCTGCTGCTCCTGCTGCTCCTGCTGCTCCTGCTGCGGCTGCGGCTGCGGCTGCATTTGTTTACTCCGTACAGAGTACGGAGTACGGAGTGCCTGTTTACCTGATCCGGTTAGTCCCACACACGCGGGGGGGAACGCGTTCGACGGTGGATGCTCCATCGGTGCCCTTGCCCCCCGCCAGCATTTGCCAGTGCCAGTCAGCGGTCCGGCGGGAAGAGGAAGTACAGAGCAGTATCTGAACATCGTTGCGGGCCATAGCTTGAGGCCAAAAGTGGCACATTGGATGTATCGATACGCGGCGACACCTGGAGCGCCTCTCGACCGCGGCTTCCCCCTGACCGCACGCCGGGGCGCACCTACCACGTCGTTCTGCCGGTAGCGCCTTCCCCCGAACTGAACTTCCAACAGGCAGCCTCGCCGCTTTTCTGCATCGCAACTGCCCTCGAGCTGCCATGGATCGCTCCTTCCAGGGCCAACCTCTCCTTTTCTGCCTCTTGATCTGTCCCGTGAATGACACGATTTCCACGAGTACCACTACCTACAGAGTAAGGTATAGGACATGCACAAAGCTCTGGTTGCCGCAGCAAAGATCGCCCACCTCTCTTCCTCGAGGCAAGGAGCGAGCATTGATCGCCTCCAGGAGTCCGAAACCCGACCTCCTCGCCTGTCCATGGAGTTGGTACCTGGAATTGAAGCCATCGCAGTGCCTCACAAAGAGGCCCATGGGGCGTATGTACGAGTACATCGCGCCTCCCGAGTCGCCCTCATCCCGGCCAGGGCTCGACGTGACATGTTTGACCTCGAGACACCTGCCCTGCACGCCCTTCGACGGCCAAAAAATCATAGGCCGTGATCCGCGGACAGAGGGGGCCTCCCCATCTGAATCACATTTACGCCCTCACCTCATGCCTGCTCGCTCTTCGGAGTACGCCGTGCCTGCATCGTACCTACCTTCTACTGAGAGGGTAGGTACTGTAGAAAGACGGCGGACAGCCTCGCCTGCGACGTTGGCCGCATCATGCCCCGGCCTGGAGGTGACGAGACATCGAAGGGGGGGCAGAAATCAAATGGCAGGCATGGAGTCCATACGGTAGGGGCCGCGAATACATGTAGTGGCACAGCGAATGGCGTATCGCCTTTCGCTGCGAGTTGTGGGAACCAGGACTGTCGAATCTGCTAGAACAGCAGCTCATCATGTCTGAGCTCTTCGCCTCCATGCGTCCTCCACACCTCGAGATATGTATCACGCCCGCTGTAACTTGGTCATCCTGGCGATGATCCAAGATCGTCAGTGGCAAAACTCCATCCCTAGAATGCTCGTGCTCGTACTAATGTCATGCATCCACTTTGCGTCAACCCCTCCCGGTACCTGTACTCGTACTCATATATCGTGTCCTCCCCAGACATTGCGTGTAAACAGCGTCCATCGCTCTCCCTACTCCGTGCATGCTATCTACCTAGGAGCATTCATGAGTCTAAAGTCACGAACCAATCCAACCCGCGCCTCAAAGCTCTTCCCCGCCCCCATCCTCCTGGGCTCATGCTTGACCGCATTCCAGATCATGCCCCCCCCCCCCCCTCCATCCCTTGGCGATTATGTCTCCAAGTCCCGTCAACCATGCAGCATTCCGCCATTGTCCTCAGCGATCTCTGTCTCGAGATCCCGTTCTCGACGAAACCTCCAGCAAGATCTCGACTGGCGCACACGCAATCACCATTCCTGGATCCTTCTGGACGCATTACTCGAAAACTTGATAGGGCTATGAAACACAGGAGCGGCATCTGGACTTGAATCGATCTGCCCATCAAGCCCATCCTGGTCTGAACTCAAGTCCCTCGGCATTGATCAATGCTACACTGGAGATGGAAAAACGAAAGGTTCACGATCGGTTGATCGACTTTCCACACATTGCGAAACGGGACTTGAAATGTTGGAGCTTCTCGTCCCTGTCCATGATCTCAACGTGAATTCCAAAGCGCATGTCAGTATGTATATCACACCGCTCGTATCAATACAATGCAACCTCGCGCCACAACCGCCTAGACACCACGTCATCAAAAACAACATGAAATGTTCAACACGGGATTCCCCAAGATCGAGACGCCGCCCTCCGGTCCCCCGTCCTTCCCCCCTCTTTTCCATCTCCCTCTACCACAACGACGAGGCTCTAAAGATCACCGATCTTTTCCAGGTGGATCAGTCCATTCGGCGGCTATCAACCCGGGATGTTGTCAGTCAGAGAACATCGGACCATGAAAACCTTTTCTCCAACCCAAACCAAGACCACCCCCCCCCCCCTCCTCCAAAGGGAAGAAAAAAAATATTCTCCCTCTTGGAGAGTATCATGAGCGGGAAGGAACATACCGGGATGAACTGCCGCAGCTTGATGCCAGCCCTTGACATCACGTCCGCCGTCTCCTTGTCCATGCTGTACTTGTGCGCGTAGACCACCTCCGAGATGCCCAGCTGGCAGATCTTAATACTGCACGTCAGGCACGGGCACGTGTCGCAGTAGAGCACGCACCCGTCGCGGATCCGCTCCCTCCCCGCCTCCAGCAGCGCATTCTCCTCCGCATGCAGGCACAGGCACGACGCGAGCCCCACGCCCGAGCCGTTGCCCTCGTTGCAGCGCGCGCACCCGCCCTCGTTGCAGTTCTGCTGCCCGCGCGGCGTCCCGTTGTATCCCGTGCTGATGACGCGGCGGTCGCGGCTGACGACGACGCAGCCGACGCGGCGCTTCATGCAGTTGGACCGCTGCGCGGCCAGCGACGCCAGCGCCATGAAGTAGCTGTCCCACGAGGGGCGCAGGCGCTCCGGGTTCGGGATGTTGAGGCGGCCGAGCGTGGCGTAGAGGTGCGCGAGCGAGGAGGACGTGTTGAGCAGCCGGACCGTCGCGCGCGCGATGAGCGGCTGCAGGCCTGCGCTCGGGTCGTACTGGTGGAGGTCGTTGGCCGTCACGAAGGACTCGAGGCTGACATCGGGGGACCCCGCGAGGCGAGCACGCTCCTGGAAGCGGCGCCAGCGGACGGTGAGAGGGGCGTCGATGGAGACGTGGAGGAAGAAAGGCCGACGGATCAGGACGTTGAGCACCCGCTCCGAGTAGATGTCCGTGGTGACGAAGCAGCGGTTCCAGTTGCGCGTCGCAAAGTCTAGCAGGTCCTCCGCCGTGTCGAAGAGCCGAGGACCTTGAGGCCTCGTTTCTGACGGCACTCCTGCCTGGAATGAGGAGAGCTCATCTTCCTTACCGCTGCCGCCGTGGGCAGCGCCTCCAGGCCCTGATTTTTGATGCGCCTCTATCGAGGTCGCCGACGACGGATTCGTCAGCGTGCCATTCTGGGCGGATGGCTCAGGCTTGATGGAGAGCGGTTGGAAGCCATGATGGTCAATGAGATACTGCGCCACCGTCTTCTTGCCGGAGCAGATGCCTTGAGTTTCAGGAGAAGATGAGGGTTAGTGAAGAGGTCTTTTGGCTTGAGCGAAGAGAATCAGAGGGTAGGGGGGTACATCTTTGAAGCCTGGATGCAGGGACGTACTGCCGCAGATGCCGATGAGCATCTCTTCCTCCCTGGCCGGCCTGACTGCGGAACCGAGCAGAGAATCGCCCCTTGGTCGCGTTGTGCAAGGAGGGGATAGCGTTGTGGGCGTCGTGTGATGGTGTTTCGAGGTGCAAGATGTACTCCGGAGCCCCTCCACACATGCTGGAACCACTGGAGCATCGATCAGAACATTGGAAGTCGGCCGGGCGCCCCAGCGTCTTCTGGAGCCGGCTTAGTGGCACCTGCCAGTGCGCTGGAGGTGGAAGCCAAGCCGAGGGTTAGTGGATTCCAGCCCTGAAGGTGGGGCCGCTTCCGCTGTTGGCGGGGCTTGTCGGGACCTCCAGGGCTGTCAAATCGTATGTACGTGGATTCGTGACTGGATGCAGATGAGGAAACGAGCAATGAAAGGCGACTGGCTCAAATAGGGAGATGCAGCATTCATGGCAAAGGAAATGGAACGGCATAAAGGATGAAAAACCAAAAGAAAAAAAGAAACCAAAAAGAAAAAATAAATGCTCTCCGATACGGGGAATCGAACCCCGGGCTGCTCGGATCACCAACGGAAGGTTGAGAGCGAGCGATGTTAGCCACTACACCATATCGGATATTCTGACTGATGGAAGCCGCTTGCCTGGGACGCCCTATGGGCCCCTCGGCCGTGTGCACCCCCGAATCTGCAAACAGGCAGTCGGGCCAGACAAGATGCGAAGGGGGGGGAGAGCGCCTCTGACTGCCGACTTCGAGATCCATCAATGAACTTCAACTTGGCCGGGCTCCACGGAGTACTTGTACATAACATCCCTGATGCTTGCGAAGACTCATCCCGAGCGCGAGGGATCGCTGGCATGATCTCCAGGCTGGCCCTTGCCCGGCAGCCACGCAGCTGTCTTTGGGGCCGAGCTAGCTGCAAGTGGTGAGCGGGCTCGTGAGCTCCAGCGTTCTCCTAGTACTCGTAGTACTCGTAACGGCTCGAGCTCGGGAGGATCTCCAGCTGGCACTCTCATTCCATCCATAATGGCAACCGTGCGTGGATCGCCTGGATCGCCTGATGGCTGGATGGCCGATGGATCGAGAGAGTGCTAGCTCTAACCCCTCGGCGGGGCGGCCATCATCTTCCCCTCCATCTTCCCGCCCATCCGCCTTAGTCACTCCTCGCACGCGCCCCAGCATCATCATCGTCCAAATCATCCGCCATCCGTCATCCGCCATCCGTCATCTGTCCCCTCATTCACGACCTCGACTCCCCTGTCCTCCGTATAGTTCGCCGAGGGACCGAACAAGCGCACTCACCCATCATATGACGTCCTCCCCTTCCCTTCCAGCACTCGACTCTCCACCAGCCTAAGCCTCAACTCTCCAGACTTCCTTCTTTCCTCTATCCTTTCCCTCTCCTTCTCCTTCTCTCTCTCTACCTTCAAGCTCCAGCTCGTCTTCTCTCTCTCTCGATCTCTCTCTCGATCTCTCTCTCGATCTCTCTCTCGATCTCTCTCCCCCGTCTCACAGCATCTCCATCCACCGACCACAAGTCTCACCTCCAAGACAAATCCTCCAGCAAGAGCACGCCGAGCACGCCGCACGTCCCACGCAGCCGATCCCACCGCCTCCGCGACACCACCCCCCATCGCAATATGGCCAAACCGCTCCAGTTTGCGCCCTTCAAGTCCGAGATAGAGCTGCCCTTCTACTCGGCGCTCTTCGCCTCCAAGCTCGACTACCACAAGCTCGATGACTCCGCCAGGGGCGTCCTCGGCTTCTACGAGCCGCGCATCGAGGAGCCAGAGGCCAGCTGCAAGATGCAGATCCTCGGAAAGGCCCTCACAAATCCAGAGCAAGTCATCCGCCCTCGTCGCCCCCGGCGCGAGGTCATGGGGACCCGTCGCCCACTCCTTTTGCGTATCGCATCGCGTCGCATCGTATTGCATAACTGACAAAGAACGAGCTCTGCAGTGCGCCGCTCGGGACGATAAGGGCCGAGGGCATCATTCGAAATGTCAACACCCTCGAGGACTTCAAGAACACGGACAAGGCAGCTATGATACACCGAGCAGGCCGACAGGTACGGACACTCCCTCCGCCTTGTTGGCCCCCCTCCCCCGACTCCATTCGCATCTTACTCTGCTGACCCGCTCTCCCAAGATCTGGGATGCCATCCGCGACGGCTCGATATACTCCGTACCGTCCCTCCTATCGTCATTCGTCATCTTGTCGTACGCAGACCTCAAGAAGTACAGGTTCACGTACTGGTTCGCCTTCCCGGCGCTGCATTCCGACGCACAGTGGAGACGCTCCGGCGCCATACAAAGGCTCACGGCGGACGAGAGCACCGCGCTGGTGGACAAGGTAGGCACGTGGCGGTACAGCGTCGACAGGCGAGAGCACGGCTTCTTCCTCGCAAAGAAGGTTCCCTACCGCGAGACGGACGAGACGGACATCAACGACCCGGCAGACAAGCTGCCGTATCGATGGGAGATTGCGTCGCTGCGGCAAGGCGAGAAGGGCTTCTTCAAGGACGTCCTTAAGGAGGATCAGTACGTCGCGTTCGTTGATCCGTCGACGTACGAGGAAGGGCCCTCGTGGCCGCTGCGCAACCTCCTCGTGCTCATCCGGCAGCGCTTTGGCCTCTCCAAGATCAATATCCTCTGCTTTCGGGACATCTGGTCTAGAAGGCACGAAGCCCGCAGCATCATCCTGCCCCTCGAGATGGACCCCGTCGAGGACATGGAGGTCCGCGAGATGCCCAAGGTCACCGGCTGGGAGCGCGCCCGCAACGGCAAGCTCCAGGCCCAGCAGGCCAACCTCGCCGAGTACATGGATCCCGCAAAAATCGCAGACTCCTCCGTCGACCTCAACCTCAAGCTGATGAAGTGGCGCATCGCTCCCGACCTGGACCTCGACGTCATCAAGAACACCAAATGCCTGCTCCTCGGCGCGGGCACCCTCGGCGGCTACGTGTCCAGGAACCTCCTCGGCTGGGGCGTCCGCCACGTCACCTTCGTCGACTACGGCAAGGTGTCCTTCTCGAACCCCGTGCGGCAGCCCCTCTTCGAGTTCCAGGACTGCCTCGAGGGCGGGAAACCCAAGGCGGCGCAGGCGGCGGCCATGCTGAAGAAGATATACCCGGGCGTCAAGACACAGGGCCACTCCCTGTCGGTGCCGATGCTCGGACACCCGTTCCTCGACGAGGCGAGGACAAAGGGGGACTATGAGAAGCTCGAGGCGCTCATCCAGGACCACGATGCCGTCTTCCTGCTCATGGACACGCGCGAGTCGAGGTGGCTGCCGACCGTCATGGGCAAGGCCGCCGGCAAGATCGTCATGAACGCGGCGCTCGGCTTCGACTCGTACGTCGTCATGCGGCACGGCTCCGAATCCGCGCCCCAAGGCCAAGCGCCTCTCGGATGCTACTTCTGCAACGACGTCGTAGCGCCCGCCAATGTAAGCCTCCCCCATGGATTCATTTTCCCCCCTTCTACTCCCCCCCTTTTCTCTTCCCACCTGTCCTAC
>NIGD01000005.1:822638-848132 GCA_003055185.1 Escovopsis sp. TC | reverse complement strand
CTTCTGCTCACTCCAGTCTAACTTCTTCCCCCAGTCCATGAAAGACCAAACCCTCGACCAGCAATGTACCGTCACCCGCCCCGGCGTCGCCGCCATCGCCTCCGCCCTCCTCGTCGAGCTCCTCACAAGCCTCCTCCAGCACCCCCTCGGCAAGGACGCCCCTGCCCCGCAGCCCAAGCCCGGCCTCGTCCCCGAGCGCGACCCCGCCGACCACCCGCTTGGCCTCGTGCCCCACCAGATCCGCGGCTACGTGTCCACCTTCCAGAACCTCGTCATCCGCGGGCAGTCGTACGACTGCTGCAGCGCGTGCAGCCCCAAGATCCTCGACGCGTACCGCAGGGACGGGTGGGCTTTCGTCAAGAGGGCGTTGCAGGAGAAGGAGTACGTCGCGGAGCTGTCGGGGCTGGCGGAGGTGCAGCGCAGGGCGGAGGAGCTGGAGGCCCAGATGGAGTGGGGGGACGAGGACGAAACTGTGGAGGATGGGGACGGGGAGCTGCTATGAGCAAAGTTTTCGTTACTGTCAACTCGTTCTCCCCTCCTCCCCTCCTCCCCTCCTCCCCTCCTTACCTCCAAACCTCTAACCCCGTCCTCTACCTCCTTGCCTTATTCCTTTTTGATTTTTTGATGACTTTTCATGTCTCGGAATGGAGCGTTTTCACGTTTCTTTGCCTCAATTCTCTTATGGGCCTTTCCTCCCATCTTTGTATTTCCAGGTCTGGCGGTGCTCGCGGTAGAAGGAGTCCGGAGTTACAATCCTCACGGAGCAACGGCCGGTGTTTGTTTGATATACTAGTACCTGTATCAATGGGTCGAGTTCTCTTCCCCCCCCCCCCACCTAGTATTTTTGCTTCCCTTGTGGAACGGGCAAATACACCCGGTTTCTGAGAATGAGTCCCGCATGAACATCTTCGCTTTTCTCGTGCGGAAAAGTAGTCGTACGCGCACGAGTTGCACGCCGCCCGCGGAACACAAGCTGCGCTGCGATATGCTTGAGGTGATCATATGACAATCTATCTAGATGCATCCTGATCCAGACGAGACACACCGGCCCCCATCTTGCCTGGCTTGTTCTGTCTCACACCTCTCAACAATAGACATCGATCTGACACAACATCTCCGGCCCATCTTGCTTTGGCTTCGTCCATGTGCGTCCACGAGCTGCCGTGCCCACCGAACGCTCCTGTCCCTACAAGGATCGCCTCTCCCAAGAACTCCCATAGACTAAGAAGAACATTCTCCACCGGGCACTCCCATACAACGCCTTCACATGAGAGTGTACGTATCGTCATCTCCGCGCAGAATTCACATCTCAGCCCCAAGCCAAGAAACGCCAAGCACTGCGCGTGTCCCAAAAACACCAAGTGAAGGTAAACCTATTTCATGAGATCCATCCGGGTATCAAGTTCATTACGAAAGCCCACTCGACCTATCACTGCAGTTCTCCACCAAAGAGGGCCCCGGACGGCCCACGATATCCTTCAACCCGCCATTTTTACAGTCGGGCTTGTTTTCTCTGTCTCTTCCCCCCTTCGCCCCCCACCCCGACCCCGCGCAAGTTCCTTCTGCGCCCTTCACTTCCTTTTTCCCCCCTCCACGGTCCAACTCAGTTGTGCCATTCTCGGCCATTCGGCTCGGCGTCCGGCGCTTCTCGCGATACGTCGATGTCTGGGAGAGGCCATCTCTCATTTTCTTCGGGCCTCTCCCCCCTCTCAATACTTCAATATGATGTATAGAGCGTGGATGATGCCAGGGATATAACCTGTCTCCAGGGTCAGAAATGATACATGCTACTGGTAATTGCCCTCAAGCTGAAAGAAAGGACGAGGATGGATGTATCCATGTTTGAAGGACATCTGTTAGGGAATATGTACCGAGGATAGTGAGAAGGATGTTGATGAGGAAGTCGGCGCTGCAGCCTCTCTCGAGGAGGACGCCTAGAGGCGGGATGAAGATGGCAAGAATGATCTTGCAGATATCGCTTCAAGAGCATGCATCGTCAGCTCGGCCTCTCTCTTCTGGAGGAGTTTGGAAAAGGAAACCCCCTCGATATACACGGGCGCGCGGGCGAGAGGTGATTTCAAGGTCGTGATGTCGTTGACACGGGGGTCGGAGAGAATGACGGATCCATAGAGTATGCCGCCGCCACCGTGTGTCAGGTGTAAGAGAAGCGCAGCGCGGGAAAGAACTCACCTCGCGGTAAAAGGCATCTTGAATCAACGACACGTAGTGCTCTCTCACTTCTGTCGTTCTCAAATCTGAAGCTTTCGTCCAGAATATTGGCCAAGAGAAAAAGAGACTCAAAAAGACGAGGTCAACAAAGTCTGGCACTCGTGGTCCAACAAAAGAGGCAACAATAACGCGTCAGTATCATAAAGACTAACAGGGAGGAGACAAGTAAGGTCGGCTAGTAGTAGTATAAGAGTGAAAGAGGAAAAGGAAAGCAGACCAAGGAAGGGCAAGACAAAAGGACCGCTCCTCCCGAGCACGAGGGCGCTCCCCACGCTATTTATTCGCCCATCACCATCCGAGAACCTCCCTGACTGGGTACGACTCAAACACAACCGTGAATCGGGGCCAAGCCAAGCCTCCACCATGCCATGCCATGCCCGCACAGCATACCACACGTACATTCTTACTGCATCAATCGTCCTACCTGTGCCAAGACCGCTCCCGGTCCTCCCAGACCTCAAGGCCCATCTACATCCATGCCATGCTCGTACACGAGATGTACCACTCAACCCCCCCCCTTCAGGCTTGCAAATCCCGTCGTATTTCGTGCTACACGTACTTCTGTGCTTCCCCCCCTCCCAAGCATGTTCTCTGTTCAGCGAGGCGACTTTGGCCGGCACTTTGCGTCATCGCCTCTCGAGCATGAGCAAGTCGTGGGGGAACAACCCCAGGGAGCCACGCGTCCACAGGAAGGGATCAGCTCTTCAGTCACTCCCGCCGTGGTGCATGCCTCCACACAAGGTCATGTTCTCAGCGGAACTCGACCATCAAACCAGTTCTTAGGCGCGTCGTCCGTCCGACGTGAGGAATGCTCGAGCAGCAGGGGGAAAGAGCCCGGGGGTTGAAGGCAAGACGGGAAACGCGAATGAGTCCAATACGTCATCTTGAAGCGGCGCCTCGGCAATAGCGCGGGAAGCCGCCACAGAGGATCTGCGTATGCGCCACGATCGATGACGACAAAGTCGCGGGAGGAGGAGGGGCCGCGCCACATTCGGCCTTACTGCGACCTGAGGTCTTAGTAAGCCGACATGTGAAAGGGCACCGCTTTACCCTGTACTTGATACGGAAATCTCGCAGATCATCGCGATCCGTACCGTCCGAACCCGAGACAACATGATTTTTCTGTTCAATCTTGTTCAGTCAAAATTACTTCTGTCATCATTCGACGTAGGGATGACTTCAGGGAACCTCTTTGAGATCTGCACGACAAGCTTGCCAGGCCGAAGAGAGGCAGCCACTGGGCTGAAGAGTTCCCGTTCCCCAGCGATATCAGAGTCATCCCCGCAATGGCGACGCCATGTGCCGGCACGGCACCTGTTGCGACTCGCTTCCTGCGTCAAATGGATTTGATGTCTCTCTTTGTCCTTCATCTACTCTAATTTGTAGGTCCATTTGAAATCAAGAAGGGACAGCGACGTGTCCGGATCTAAGTACACGATGTCCAAAAAAATAAGGAAAGGAAAAAAAAAGAATCGACAGAGACAGGATTCGAACCTGTGAGGCCGAAGCCATATGATTTCTAGTCATACCCATTAACCACTCTGGCACTCTGCCTAAGCGAATATACATTTGCGAACGCAGATGCACGATAAGGACCTAGCACACCTAGATGCGTCTTGACCATCGGCCTCTCTGTTGACAGAGAAGGAATCCCCTGTCATTTCGAGTACCACGAAGCGTCCGTCCTATGCCGATTATTGACGAAGCCTTCTCAAACGACCACTGAGTACCCGTACCTTCAGATCCTCGAATGAAGGTTTAGAGGCCCTGATGTATCCGTGTATTCAAAAACCCCTTGCCGTCTATGAATGGTGTCCCCCAAAAAGCAGAATGCTCGCCCATGCAGTCCTCATCGTCCAGATCACTCCTCTTTCCCTTCCGCCGCCGCAGCAGCAGCACCCTCACCCTCATACCTCCACCCGTACAGCACCGTCCCCGCAAGCAAGCTCCCCACGCACGACCCGACATACATCCCGCACACGACCGTCACCGGCCACCGCTGCCAGTCCCGGTCCCAGTCCAGCGGGATCGGCACCGCCCCGAGCCACGCGCCGATCGCCGCGCCCATGAGCGCCCCGACCGTTTCGTCCAGGGGCGCCGCGCACCCGGCCACGGCCATGAGCGCCCGCGAGTCCAACCCGCGCGCGTAGAAGAGCGGGAAGGCACCGAGGAGGGCGAAGTGCGCTGCCAGCAGCGCCGTGTTGGAGATATGGTCGAGGAAGGGCGCGCCGAAGAGGACGAAGAGGATATAGATGGCCGGGACGGCGATTGCCGACAGCACGAGCGCCAGAATCGCGGTCTATCCCCGCGAATAGGAGTTAGCATCATTATCAAGAATCTCCCAAACACAAACACACGCGCACGCGCACACACACATATACATGTACCGGTAGCATGATATATATGTATGAATGAGTGTGAGTCTGAGGATTTGTCGGCATACCCCACCAAGTCATATACAAAGGAGCACATACCACAACAGCATTCGGACTCGCCACCTCCTGCTTCTTCTTCTCCCCAGGCCTCAGCTTCCTACACCTCCCCTGCTGCGCCCCTCCCGGCACACACAGCACCAGATACGTCATCTGCACCCCCGCAACGACCGGCAGCGCCGCCCGCAGCGCCGCCACGGGCTCCGCGACGAGCGCGTCGAAGCGCCATGCCAGCAGCGCCAGTAGCGCCGCGACACGGCCGAGCGAGATGCTCTTGCTGAGCGGGTTGTCGAGCGTCGGGACCGCGGACAGGGCGGGGGCCGGCTTGGGGGGCGCCTCGGCGGCGGCGGCGGCGGGGCCCTTGGGCATCGTGAGTCTAGGGTTGTTTCGGCTCGCGATGGAGTAGGAGTCGTGAGGTGGTGGATGGAGGGCGGGAGTCGGGGGACCTGGCGCAGCTTGCGAGTGGTGGTAGCGGGCTTGTTTTCTTGGTGGGGAGGTGCTTGGCGTTGAGGGATTGGGAGATCACGTGTTCTGACGACGTGCGCCAGACTTCACGTCAACGACCTTAAGCCGACTTCTTGATCCCGCGATCCAGAGCAAGAGATTGGACGAAGCCCTCCACTTCTTTCTCAATCTCTGTTCCATTTTATCTCAAATTGTTTCCATCATGGGTAACTCGGGATGATCCGCGGAGCAGAAGGAGGAAGACAATGTGTGCCGCCAACTGGATCCAACAACACTATCACCGACCCTCGCGTTCCATCTCGCGCACTCCATCTCGTTCCATATCCCCAAGAGCTTTCCCCCCCCGATTTCTTCACTGAAGCAATCCCATCAATACCGAAACAATTGCCTCAAACTTCACATACGACCATAGGCAGTGGAGAATTCGGGGTCCCGTCCGCTCCCCCATAGACAAGCCACTGACCGGCAGATTAGTAGTTGGGTGGGTGACCACCAGCGAACACCGGCTGTTGTATGTTTATTTTTTCTTCTTTTTCCCCTTGAGAATTCCTTTTGTTTTGCTCATTTGCACGAGCACACTGATGTATCCCGTGCGTGTCTTTTTTCTTTGTAAAAGCCTGTTTTGCTGGTCTCGATGACTTCTTGCTTAACCCTCATAGCTAGCCCAAGTCGACCAAACATCAGCATTCCTTGGTAAGCCTCACGATAATCACCCTGTGTGCCAAGCGCCCATGCAGCATCAGGCCTTCGTCAAGGGGCTCACGGCAAGAGACATACGCCCGGAAGATCTCACGGTCCCCGATCCGATATATAGTACCTTCTCCCGGTCTCACTCTTCTATCCTCACATCCTCGACAAGACAAGACAAATAAGTCAAAAAAAAGTCGATTGCTGTACATCATGTCTGTCTAGGTATCGTCACTCCATGATCTCCTTTGTCGTGCTCGGCCCAATCCTCTTCGGTGTCTCTCCGGACCCATTACTCGACGGGCCCGGGCCTCTTCTCTCTGCTACTCCAGCCCATGACAATCTCAAGTCCTTGCCAGTACTTCCCAACTCGCTGAGCCCCATTCGTCTCCTCCCCCATTTTCCCTTTCCCCTTCCCTCACATCAGCCATCAAATCGTACGTAGTATACACCCGAGCAGGAACTTCACTTTTGCCTCGTTCATACCAAGCTCACTTTTGCCAATGCCCGTCTGCTCACTGCGCTTCCTCCCCCCTTTCCCGTGAGCTTCTTTTCTTCTCCCCATTCTGTCCCAGAACATAGATGTCGCCTGCCCTGCTCGGCTCTTGGCCCCTCATCACCTCTTCTTAGTGGTTGGCCGAGGCTTGCACTCATCGGCGCTCACGGGGTGCAGCATGACCTTGATCGGGTAGTTCTGCGTGTTGTGCTGGTAGCCCTTGCTCCAGTCGTAGCTAATGGCGTAGGCAAAGATGCTGCCGCTCTTGTTGAACGTCGTGGCCGTGATGCTGCCCCCGACGTTGGGGTAGCCCTTGAGCCGGTGCTTCGCGTCCTTGTCCCAGAAATGGAATGTGCCGTCCGAGCCCGCGGTGCTGAATGTCCCTTGGACCGGGTGGAAGCAAATGTCGTTGACGGCGTGGACGTTGACAACGTTGTTGACCGCCGGGTCGCGGTGGCACTTGAAGGAGAAGTTGGAACTGAAGAGCTGCTTGTCAGAAAAGGACATTCTCTGCACTTTTTGGAGGAGGACGAGGAAAGAATGTGTTTGGCGGGAGTGGACAGTACAAAAAAAAGAGACAAAAAAGAGGCTCAACATACCTAGCGTCCTTGTCCTCCACGTACTGGATCGCGCATCGCCCCTCAATACTACCAATGGCAAAGCCCGACGAGTCGGTGAAGCAGCTGACGACGCGAGTCTGCCACTTGAGCGGACTCTGGAGCGTCTTGTAGAACTTGGTCGGGTTCTTCAGGTCGACCACATTGATGTACCGGTCCGCCGTGCCCACCACCAGCAGGTTCTGCTGCACGTCCATCGTGTACACGCGCTCCTGGCACTGCAGCGTGGCCGCGGGCGTCTGCTGGCGCATGTCCCAATACTTGACCGTCTTGTCCCACGAGCCCGAGACGACCATGGGCGTGCCGTTGGAGTCGAACCAGCGCACGCTGCGCACGGGCTGGTCGTGCGTGCCGATGGCGAGGTCCTGCTGCGACGCGAGGTCGCAGACCTTGACGACCTTGTCCGCTCCCGCGGAGGCGAGCTTCGTGCCGTCCTGTTTCCCCGCAAGAAAGAAAATGTCAGCGATTCCATATCTACGCGCGAGCCAGATCGCGTCCTTTCTTCATTCTTGCTTCTCTTTCGCCCATTTCCCCTCCCTTTCCATAGATGAGAGCAAGGGCCCTAGATCAGTCGGCGGTATGCACCTTTGAAAACTCAACGTTTAGCACGGGCTGGCTATGCTCGTAGGCGTGCCGTCCCTGGCTCTGCCCATTCTGTGCAATCTCGTAGATCCGGACCTTGTTGTCCCAGCTCGACACCGCCAAGAAGTCCGGCCCGTTCGCGGCCGGCGAGAAGGCCAGGTCGGAGATGCTGTCGGACGGTGGATCGCTCAGCGCGACATCTGACTTGAGATCGCCGAGGGTGTTCGGCGCCGCGGCTGCAGAAGTGGCCGCGCTGGATGCGGTGCCGAACAGACCCGACATGGCTCCTGGCTATCCTTGGTCCGCTCTTGTCTCCCTCGGCCTTTGTCCTGCCCTCAAGCGTTCACTGCTGGGGTCTTCTTCTGCCCTGGCCCCCCTCGACTCGTCGTTTGTACAACAGAGGGACCACGCGAGGTCGTTCTCGAGGTCGCTCCCGCGGTCGAAGAGAATGTAGCTAGAAGCTCTCGCGTCTCGGGAGGACTGCCTTCTTGGAGTTGACCTCGAGGAGGAGGAGCTGGGAGAGCAGTCGTGAAAGGTCGATGAGAATTGGATGGGGGAGAGAAGAATGTCGAGCTCTCGGCGGCACGAGGAAGCAAAAGAACCAAGCATCCGTTGATTTCAGTCTCAGCGCGACGCCCCGATCGGCTTTCTTCTCCAGCTGCAGGTGGTCCAGGCCAATGCGGCAATGACGGGAGTCCATCCGCTGCCTCGTGAGCCACATGAGGCTGGTGCACTCGTAAAATGAGGCTGGTGCAGGCGATCCCATCAGCCTCGATTCTCGCATAAGTCTTGATATATGCATCCAAGGCGCCCCACCATCTGAAATTCTTTTTATTTTTCTCTCGACCTCCATCTGACTTCTTCCCCCTTCTCTTTCTCTTCCTTTCTCTCCAGCAAACCCCCCCTCGCTCGACAAATCGCCATTCGAAGCTTACAAACAGACGCTGGGCTTCAAACACCCAGCGTCCATCCCCACGTCTCGCTTTGGGAGAAAGTCCCCGGACGACTTTCCTCGGAAAGCATGCGGAAACGCACCGCCATAAAAGCACCGCGGTTGACCTCCTGCGCCTAGGCTCGCCCTCTGCCGCCCGCCCGCCCCGTCTGCCGCTACATTCGTCTCGTTCTCCCCCGCCGTCTCTCTTTCTCTCCGTCTCTCCCTCTGTCCCTGGCCCGCTCCCTCCCTCACTGCGCACAAACCTCTCGAGTGACACTTTCTTCCACCACCTCTTTCTGCGCTAGCCCCGGTCTCCTTTCCCCCCCCTCTCTCATTCTCCCTCCCCTCTCGGCATGCACCCCATGGATGAAGATACGAGTCCGCGGCGTGCTGAGGGTGGTGAGGGGTTGAGATAGGGAGGGATGCGGCGGCTGCGCGCAGTCGGGGTGCGTGCGGTTTTTGCCATTTCTCGGGTCGTAAGTGCGCTATGGGGGGCGTTGTGGGCTAGGGATAGGGGGGGGGAATGGAGGTAAGGGAGGTAGAGGGGGGAGGCGGATGGTAGACGGACGCCTGGGTCGTGCGGCGGGCTTGCATCGGGTGCTTGAGGATTTTTTGTCGAGGTCGAAAGGTATGCGATTGCCCGGCCGTCATGGCCGGGTTACTCGATGGGGCTCATTCTCGAGGCGAGGGGGGGCCTTGTTCACGCCTCCAGGCTTGTGGTCCCAAGACCGGCGTTCTTCGCCCCTTCTTGCTCGACCTCTTCCATTTTTTCTTTCACAACATTCTGGGCTTCGTGGGAAGCTCGGTGGGGGAAGAGTGCGATGAGGGCAAAGGATGGCTGGTCTTGACGGCAGAGCTCAGGAGGCTCATGGAGGGTTCATAATGATGATGACAAATATTAGAGTCAAGCACCGAGACAACGTCCTTGCGGAGACCAATATTTCAAATGTCAACTGAAGAACCCGGGAAGATTCCAATGTTTGATAGCTGTTTTCCTATCTTTGAACAACAGCGATACGGGAATTCTTTCTTTGAGATTTTAAGATGATGAAATCGTCGGGTAGGATCCCCAACGTCTATGTATTCATCAAGGGGCGAAACAGAAGCAATAGAGAAGAGAAAACGCCCGCGTGCGCCTCATTGAGCGGGTCAAAAAGCAGAGTGTCTAAATAACGGCAAAAAGCCTGTCATGTTTTCTATCCCATCCGATAGCTCTTTATCTGTTCTGTTCTCTTTCGACCGTCTCTTCATCCTTCACTATTTCTTTGTGTTCTCGTCCTCGTCATCTTCGTCGACGCAAGGCACAGATGGATCAGCCAGGCCGGAACTTGGCGATGGCGCCCTGGCTCCCGCCGTCGAACGTGTCGTGAAGCCCGTCCAGGGCCTGGAACTGAGCCGCCAGCTGCATGCCCTTCTGCCGCTGCAGTTCGATGCGCCTCCAGTCCCAGGGCCCCTCAACGCTGAGGTCGATCGCGGTAGCGAACTTGGCGACAGCCTTCTCGTCGCCGACCTGGCTCTCGCCGCTGATCCATCCGCCGGGTCGCTCTGGCAGGAGCCCCGCGGCGGAGAGCACGACGGCTGGATGGACCGTGAGCCTGCCGAGCTTGAAGACGTACTTTGTGATGGCCGTGGCGTGGATCATGCTCTCCCATTTGCCGTCAGCGCCGCCGCCGCGACCAGCTTCAGAAGCATCACGCGTCTTGACTCTATGGAAGCCCGGGTCGAGCCATTCGGTAGGCCTGGCCGCGCCCTTCGGCAAGAAATGCGTCACGATGTAGAGCCATTTGCGGTCCCAGCAGGCGATGCGACTCCAGAGCTCGTAGGACCTTCCGGCGGAGATCTCGCGCTTGAAGGAGCACATGACGGAGCCGAGGGCGATGGAGAAGCTGCCACGGGCGGGGAGGCCCGTCTTGGGGTCGAGGACGACCTTGTGAAGGTGGTTGTTGGACATGAGCTGGATGGCGGGCCGCATGAGGTAGGCGATGAGGTGGGTGCGGGAGACGTCGAGGTCGGCGAAGTAGGTGGAGTTGGACTTGTGCACGTTGTAGTCGATCTCGAGGAGGGAGGCCGAGGACTCGGAGATCATGGGCTTGAAGAGCGCGCGGGGGCCGAGCTCGGGGGACTTGCGGAAAACGCTGTGGTAGAGCATGGCGTAGAAGATGCGGTACTGCAGGGGAGTGGCCCGTCAGCCCGCCAGGATAGCAACTCAGAGCATGTTTGCACGGTCATGAATGAAAAGCATATCTCCTCCTTGGATGAATAAGGGGGGGGGAGGGGGCTTGGATGGAAGCTTGGTGGACGGGGGAGCGTCAAGAGGGGGGTCAGGTCAAGGACTGATGTTCACGTACGGTCCAGGCAAAGGGCATGCTCTTCCAGTTGAGGATGACGAAGAGCAGCAGCATGATGCGCGAGGCTCGGCCGGGCCCGGTCAGGAAGGACTGGACCAGGGTGTGCCAGTCGATCTTCCACGCGGCATAGCCCAGGGAGCCGATGGCGAGGGTCGACACGGCCGAGACGGCGACGGCGAGGCCGCCGAGCTTGGTGGTGGTGGACGACATGTCCTCGACTCGGCTGCTGCTGCGCTGATGCTGCGCCGATGCTGCTGCTCGGGTTGTCTTCACCGTATCTGGGATGGACGGATGTGTGTCTGCTTCAGCTTGGCGGTGGTGATGGGCCGCTGCGGAACGGATCGAAGGACGGCTAGATGGATCTCGATGTCGCTGCGCGCTGCCGTCGCAAATCTATCCCACGCGGGGCGTCTCGGGAAGAGTTCGAATTTCTCTGTCCTGCGCAACAAACATGGACACGGACGACGGCTGATGAGGGCGCCTCGCAAGGAACAGATCACCATGTACTCCGTAGTAAGCGAAGAAGACTCTCGAAAACAAAGGAGGCACGACGTTGACCGAGGGAGAGACTGAAGTGCAGAGGCGGACGACCGGTTTGGGAGGTTGATGGACGGAGAGAAAAGATGGGAAGGGGAAAGGAAAATTCGATCTCCCTCGAAACAAGGGGAAATCACAGAAGAGGAGAAGGACAAGTGGTAGTAAAGGTCAAGCCGAGGCCCAAGGAAAGTGATGAGAGAGAAGACGTCGGCCCAGGTGAGAAGCAACCGAGCAAAAAGTCAAGAAGAGTAGACCCATCTACTATCCATGGCTCTCCCGGCTTGATGGAACGAACCAGCCGGAATGCTTGGGGCCGTCCATGTGGATGGAATCGATGGAATGGATCTATCCAAATCTATGGATCTCGGGATGGACTGGACGGGACGGCGTCGATCGGCCGGCGTTTTGTTGGCGTGCCTCGGGTGGCTTGGCTTATTAAGGCATGACACAGGCAGCCATCGATTCTATGGGTTTTTCTGTAGGTGGAAAGGGATAGATGGATGGATGAATGGATGGATAAAAGTGTTCTGGCATCAAGATTGGGAGCTGGAGTTGATGAATGGGGGAGCTGGAGTTGTGGAGGAGGACGTGGCGAGCACGGAGTGGGTGGAGGAGGTTGGGTGGACGGGCGAAGGTTGACTCGATTGGAACGTGATAGACGTGGTCTGGGATCAGACGAGGCCGTACAGCGAAGAGGGCAAACAAGGACTGGAGAAGGCGAGTAGAAGCAGACAAGAAGGAAGAGAATGGAGACAGAGAGGGGAGATCAATCATCGAGATCATGGAGAGTCGATCGCGGACGTGGGCGGGCAGAAAGCATCGAGCGAACCAGGGCATGACCCAGTGCTTGGATTCTGCGGCACCTTCGAGCTGGAGACCACTTCTCACCCGTTCTCGTACTCGCACTTGGAGATCCATGCCGTGTCCGTGCCGAGGCTCATGCAGGACATCCGAGGCCAGGGCCTTGAGTATTGGGATAGATGGATCCATCCATGGACATGTTCATCGTTCTGCTCATCCAAATCCGTCCATGGCTTCGGCCGCCGCAAGCTTTCAGGACGCATGTCCGTCTGCTCCATCCATCCATCCATCCATGGATCTGCTCAGCACAACCAGCCGGACGTCGGCTCTCTTCTCGTCCGACCGCCCGGTCTCAGAGTCGTCAAGAAACAATAGCCCTTTTCCCCCTCTGTCTATGGCCGTCTATCTTGTCTATCATTGTAGCCCATCCGCCCTTGATCCTCCACCCAGCCCCCATGCTCCCCTCCTTTTGGTATCCAAAGAAGAAATCCTCTACCGAACAACGTGCGTCCCCCGCGCCGGCTCCAACACCAGCCACCTGCACGCCAGATCCTTTTTCGCGTTGTGCTCCCTCAGCTTGCGGATGATCTCGTCGGCGATGGCCTCGAAGTTGCCCGTCGCAAGGGCGAGGATCGTGGGGCCCGCGCCCGAGAGGCACACGCCCAGGAAGCCCGGGTGCGTGCTCGGCGACATGGACTCGACGATCTCGTTCATGCCGGGGATAAGCGCCTTGCGGTACGGCTGATGGACCTTGTCCTGCATGGCGAGGTGGATGAGTTCCGGGTCCGGGGGGGACTGGCCGAGGGCGACGGGGAGGAGGGCGATGCGCTGGAGGTTGAAGATCTGCGGGGGCGAATGAGGTCAGAACATCTGTGTGAAGGATTTGTTCCATCCTTTCTTCTTGTGCCTCTTTCTCGCTCCCTGCTTTTTCCTCCTCTCAACGTTCTCTTTCTCGTTCTTTCCCCTCTTCGATTCTTTTTCTCTTCTGCAAGGGAATAGGGGCACTGACAACGTCGCCACGAGGGTACTTTTCTGGAAGGACGGCTCGGGCATCGTGCGTTGGGACGACAAAGTCGGGGATCACGGCGATGGCCTTGATCTCGGGGTTCCATGGGAATGTAATGTGGTGGCCGATGCCCAGGGGCGGCTCGGGCGGCTTCTCGCCGGTGTCGACACCGCCCGCCGGCGCGGGGAGCACCTCGCTAAGTGGGATCTCTATCCTCGAGACGTCCTCGGGCTTCAGCGGCATGAGGTACGTGCCGACGAACCCCCCGAACAGCGCGGCGCCCACATTGTCCGGATGTCTCTCTGTTCACGCAAAACGTTCCCCAAACATCAGTCCTCTGGTCTTCACGCAGTGGGTACGGCTCTCGGAGGAGGTTCAAAGGTAAGTAGTAGCCAGGCAGGACATACCAATCATCAGGCAGTAGTCAAAGAGCCGGTCGTTGCTCATGTGCTTCAGCCCGCCGACCTCCCTCCCGAGCATGACACCCGCGACGACCGCCGCGCCGGAGCTGCCCAAGCCCCTGCCGAGCGGGATCGGGTTCTTGATGTGGACATGGGTCTCGAGGGGAAACTCGCGCTGGTCGTGGCAGCGCAGGACGTAGAGCGCGACGCGGGTGATGAGGTTGCTGCGCGGGTCGAGGCTGATGTCGGCGGACCCTTGGCCCTCGCCCTCGTAGGTGACGACGCAGTTGAGCGGGTGGTTGGAGCGAGACTTGGTGCGGTCGATGGTGACGTGCAGCTCGAGGTAGACGGAGAGGGCGAGTCCGATGACGTCGAAGCCGGGGCCGATGTTGGCGCTCGAGCACGGCGTCTTGACGACGAAGGATTCCATCGCGGATGTCGATACACTGGAGGATGGGAATGCAGGGTGTGCTTCGTGCTCGTGTTTGCTCGCAGAGGAGGTTCCTGTCGGACTCGCCGTCGGCGTTTTCTTCTCGAAGAAGGCCGTAAAGCGTATGATTGATGGAACAGAGAAACCTGATGCCTCAAATGCTTCATGGCTCGACGCCGAGGCCGCTCACGATGGACGGCCTGTCCAGCTTCAATTCCGTCGTGTTCACTGATGCGGGAGCGCGATTCAGGCCCCGATAACGGGCCTCTGTGTAGGGTAGGGAAAGGCATTGACCCTGACAAATACTACTCTAACATAACCCTGAAGAGCACTGACCATTCAAACCCTGACCCTGAAAACCCTAACCCTCATCAGACTGAGCCCTCACAGTGCGCAACTCTACAGTGCTTTTCCAGCAGACACGTTGTCGGGAATAGCTTCAACACCAACCCACCCCATCTCGACATCGACTCCCTCAGAGATCCGAAAACAAACCGATCGTTATACCCGATT
Organism: Escovopsis sp. TC; assembly: GCA_003055185.1. Classification (NCBI taxonomy): domain Eukaryota; kingdom Fungi; phylum Ascomycota; class Sordariomycetes; order Hypocreales; family Hypocreaceae; genus Escovopsis; species Escovopsis sp. TC. The sequence goes on along the minus strand of NIGD01000005.1, from coordinate 833,654 downwards.
CGCATGATCCTCGTGAGCCGTCACTCGCACATCCGCCTCCCTCGCCTGCCAAGGCCCGTCGCTAGCCTCACTGGGCAAAGCGGCGGCACTTGGATCCGCAGCCCACAGCAACACATCATCGCCCACCACCACCACCACCCTCACCTCTCCCTCGCAGCCGACCCAATGCGTTGTTCGAATAGCCTATGGCGGTCTGTCACGACTCGACCTTTGCGCCAGCGACCTTCATCCTCCGTACGATGTCCGCGCTGTTTGAGAATTCGTATTCGCCCTTCATTCGGAGTCCTCCTTCCACACATGCACTTGCGAGCTGCAAGACCATCTGCCCATTCCCCCCCTCTCTCTCCGTCGCCTCCCCACCCTGGCCCTCCCACTCGTCCATGCAAGATGGATTCAATGTTCTGATGGTGCCCGACCCGCTACTCGTTGCTCGCACATTGCATACTCCCACATACTCCTACATGTACATGTAGTGGATGCACATCGACTGCGTGTGATGTTCCAGCACAGGTGCATACATACGAGTCCATCCCACCATCGATCCACGGCTGACCGGCGTCTTCTCCCCACCAGGAACAGAAAGAATGCGGTTCCTGGACTAGCAGAACCGGCCCGTCTGATTTGACGGCGAGCCATCCCATCGATCAGCGAAGCAGAGACGAAAAAAAAGCAATCGCAGAGCAATGGAAAGGGATCCCCAATGGAAAATCAAAGAAAAGGGAAAGAAAAAAAGAACGACGATCCCGGGGATTTGCTTCCTCGAGGGTTCTTCGGTCGCCATATTCCCCTCCGCCTGTCTCTGTCCTCCCTGCGGTCCGTCCAGCTCGCACGTCATGCCCCCGCCCCCGCGGAGAAACTGGAGGGATGGAATCGAGAGCTTGAGACGCCGATCCGAGACATCCAGAGAGGCTGTGGAGTGGAGGCATCTCTACGAGTACTCGTACGAGTACTCTCGCAGCTCGTATCGCCGCCCTCGAGGAGTGATCATGCGCCCGCCCGCCGTCTGCGATCCATCGCCGAATGGACGGCAGAATACGAGCTGCCGGGGCCGGCAGTCGACCAGGCTCCAGCGCTGCGCATCGTGCGGCGACGTCGCACATGCGAGCCCATCTCCATACATGCTTCGAACAGACTCGTACTCGTCCTCGTCCTCGTACGAGGACGAGTGCATACGGAGTGCTCGTACGAGTACGGCGCAAAGCACGCCCGCCTCTGCTGTGCCGCATCCTCCATCAGACCACCGACCACCACCTCCATCCTCTCGCGCGATCCCGCCGATCCGCCTCGGTGCCCAGATTCGCACACCCTGTCGCCTCCGGGCTTCCTCCAGAGCCCCCGGGAGTCGGACTGGAGGGATGTGGAACGGGCTGCGTGCGGAAGTCCGCAGCAGGAGGAAGAGGACCCCAGGGAGGACAGGGATGGAGCCCAGTGGGGAGGACATCCACGCACACGCCCCAGCCCATTTCCGGGGTTCGACTCCGCAAATCGGCTGGACTGAGCAGGTATCAGGCTGAGCCCCGGCACGGCTTTCTTCACGGGCTCGATCGACCTGCTGGAGTTGGGCTAGGCGATCCATGATCCATTGATTCCTACGAGTACGATGACGGCCACGAGTACGGAGTACTCGTACCGACTCTCGCACTTGCAGTCATACTGACTCGTACTTGTACTCGTACATACGACTACGGTTACAACACCGCAAGGGAGCAGTCCGTCGGTGAGCCGCCTCCGATGTCCACGATGCATCGTGTCCAGGCTCAGGCAGACGTCACGCTGTCCTCAGCTCATCGAGGTCATCGAGGATATCCCGGCCCGGACCTCGCTTGTCACGCTCTCACCGTTCATCTTCCCGTATTATGTTGCCTACCAGCACGCCGCGGTCTGGAAGTGGATGATTCCCAATTTCTCCCATTCGTCCTCCCCTCCCAACCTCGTCCCCGAAACTTCGACGAGGCTCCCTCCCTCTTCTCCGCACCGGGGAATGTGCCAGCACGAGCAGTCGATTGTCTGAGCCTGCCGGCGCCGCCATTGGCCGACGACCCATTCCCCTCGCGATGCCCATCCTCCTCGTTTTCGCGCATTGATGCTTCAAGCCCAAGATTCTCAACCCACTCGCTGTTCCTCCCCCCTCCACCTCTGCCTCTGCTGCCTCTGCTGCCTCGGCGTTCTCTGCTCCCATCCCTGCCCTCTCGTACTCGTACATGCAATGCAGGATACATACGAGATCAGTCTGCCGGTGCCGATGCCACAATCAATCGTGCTGCGCGTCCATCCTTCTCGTACTCGTACTCGTGCACGCTACTCCGTATACCACCTCGGTATCCACGACTCCTACGAGTACCGTCCCAATCCTTGATTCCGATCCCACATCCTCCCAGATGCTATTCATAGGCGTTCCAGCCCCTCCGTGGCCGGGATCGACACGAGAGCACGAACTACGAGGACGAGGAAGGTCACGATGACATCTCGTCACCAGCACGATTACAGCTCCTCGTATTGCAATCTTCGAGTACTCGTTCTCCCACGGATCCTCCTCCTACTTGCAAGTCACCTCACCGCGAGTATACCAGTACATACCATCCGCGAGTCCACACTCACGGTACTCGTACCAGTACGAGTATTCGTGCGCGGCGTCCCGTCAAGCGCAGGGGTCAGCATCCGTCATCCCACGCACCTCTTCGTTGGCGTTGGGCCGGCCACCCGTTTAGGACACTTGCAGTTGGGACGCCACAGGGATCTTGACGGGCCACATGCAGGAAGCTGCACCGATACGATGCATGGGGCGGCGGCGGGGAGGGCAAGGGAGAAGATGGGGGGGGGGGGGGCACAAGGCCGGGGGGGACACCCAAGGCAGGGCATCGGAGGGGTGGACATGGCGACTCTCACGAGCATGACGTCTTCCCTCTTGGGCGCGGCCACCCGAGCGCTCTCTCGTGCCCGGGACGAAAGCCGCGACGGACGACGCAGATGCCGCGGCTGCCACGATGCAACGATCCTGCCTGTGCCGTCCATTGCCGGATGGATATATAAGGATGCCGTCCTCTCGTCCTTGAAACCAGAATCTCATCATCATCAGCATCATCAGCATCTCCAAGCATCCTCGCATCTCAAAACAGCATCTTCAGCCTTACAAGCTCCACACAAACAACCAGCCCCCAACACCATCAACATGTACTTCACCACTCTCCTCACTTCCGCTGCTGCCCTCTTCGGCGCTGCCCAGGCCACCTACGGTACGTCTCTCCCTCTTCCCCCCTCTCCCTCTCTTCCTTGCTATCCTTCCCTCGGCCTCCCCACCCCTCATCTCACTCACCACTCGCCCCTCATCCACAAGTAGACCCATCAGACACCTTCACAAGCTAACACCACCCAGTCTCCTACGACACCGGCTACGATGACGGCTCCCGCTCCCTGACCGCGGTCTCCTGCTCCGACGGCGCCAACGGCCTCATCACCAAGTACCACTACCAGACCCAGGGCCAGATCCCAGGCTCCCCCCACATTGGCGGCATGCAGGGCATCACCTGGAACTCCCCCCAGTGCGGCACCTGCTGGCAGCTCACCAACGGCCCCTACACCATCAAGGTCGTCGCCATGGACGCCGCCTACAACGGCGGCTTCAACATTGCCCTCGCCGCCCTGAACGACCTCACCGGCGGCAACGCCGTCCAGTTCGGCCACGTCGACGCCGTCGCGACCCAGCTCGCTACCACCGCCTGCGGCCTCCCCTTCTAAGCGCATCACCACCACTACCATCAACATCAACATCATCAGCATCCTCTTCTCTTCCTTTCGAAATTGTGCATATCTTTTACACGGAGAACGCGGCGGGGAACAACGGCATTCTTTCCTTCACACATAGCATCGGTTCTGGGTTCGGGTTGGCGGCTTCGAATTCTTTCTTCTTCTTGACGTTCAGGGGGCGAGAGAAAGCAGTCGGACGGAGCAGCTGGCGGGGGCACACGACGACTTTCCTTTGGATTCACGAGCGATCATGATAGACCACGAGACATGATTTACATTCACTCCTTCGTACATAGCATAATATATACTGCAGACATTATCACTTGCCGGCTCCTACTACATCCGGTCTGTTCTTCCTCATCACATCTGTTGTTGTCCTGTCCTATGGATCATCGCGCCGGAAAGCTCAATACTATCAATGTAAACAGACGCAACCTCCCCCCTTCTCCGAGACTTCGAGAGTATCGGGGACTCTTCAACCCCTAGACCATGAGATCCCCCTTCATCCTTGACTCTTTATCGCGCGACAACCCCGGCGACACCTCCCGCCGCCGCGAGGGCGACTCCTGCGCTCGAGACCACGCCTTTGACTACCGCCGCCCCTGCCCCGCCCGCGCCCGCACTCTGCAGAACCGCGAACGCGCTGCCCCCGGCCACGTTACCGATCATGCCGTGCACTGCCGCGGCCGCAGATGCTGTCCATCGCAGTACGCGTTAGCCATAGCTCAACCATCCTATACAAACACGTTTCTGGGCTTCTCATTGCCTCCTCCATGCCTTTTGCATTTTTGTTGCAGGGCTATGATCACAGTCTCGGGAAGCTCGAGGACCAAGATGAGTGGAGGGGTGGCCGACGACGAGAAGCCAGATCAAGGACAAGGAGGGGAACTTATGGCCGAGTGGGGGAGTGATGGTGACGGACGAGAGAACACAGAAGGAGATGACTGATGGAGGAGGCACTTACACGCAGCGACTCCATTGAACCCGAACCCTGCAACGGCAAGGGCCGGCGCAGCGACCAAAGCCGGCGCAGCCAGCATGAGCAGCCCCGTTCCGACCGCAACACCTGCACAGCCGACGATGAGGCTCATTGTGTTTGGAGTGTCTTGTCGAAATATGTTTCTTGGTCGGGATGCGTTTGCCTTAGGCTTGACAGCGGCCGTCGAAGCTTCTGTTTTCCTCGACTCTACCACGTCAGTCAACGGGGAGGTTCGTGGTTTTCTCGAATCGTGCTCGACAGTGAGGAAGATCTAGGACGAGCTTCTCTACTTACGAAGGATGAGGTCGACAATGCCTTTTTTCCCCTGACGGTGGTGGTAGTGAGGATTGGGTGATGTTGATCGGGGGAAGAAGAATTTATGTTCCAGAGGAGAAACAGAAATATAAAATAAGAGGGGCACGCAATGTGGGAGGCCAGCCAGCCCGAGACGGCTGCCTGCGCAGCCCTTTGCATGGCCTCGAGTTGCTTTGTGTTCACCGCAGCATCTGCTCTCGCCCTTGGCTATGATTCATGGCGGCGGAAAGATTCGGGAGATCGTAGTGATTCAGGGGCCCAGAGATAAGGGGGCGACCGGGGTCAACGTGGGCATTCACGGAACGAAGGGACTTGAAATAAGAGCGTTTTTCCATGTTCACGGGGGGCGGTCAGTATCCGGCAGGGGTTGAACTCAACGAGGCGGCCAAAGTAAAGGGGGTATTCAGAGTCACCAAGGCGACCAAAGTAAAAGGGGGTTGAGAGTGAACGAGGATTCGAGTAGTACTTCTTCGAAGTCAAAATGAACCAACCCTACCTCGCCCCTGAGATACTGCTAGCAGACGACTGAGGATTCTCCAACATCCAAACCATCTGGATCTTTCTTCCCACCCCTCACGCCTTGCCCTTCCACCACGAGGCCACCCCGCCGAGTGCTCCCCCCGCCGCAACGGCCCCTCCCGCCCCCGCCACCGCGCCCTCCACCGCCGCCGCGGCCGCCGCCCCGCCCATCCCTGCGCTCTGCAACGTCGCAAAGAGGCTCCCGGCGGCTACGTTCCCGATCATGCCGTGCACTGAGGCGGCTGCGGATGCTGTACAGAAGCATGCATTAGCACTTGGGTCACCTAGATTTATCTCCTCCTTGCTCGGCTATTACCGCGGTATGTGGACTCTAGGAAAGGGAGAAGGCGAGAGGGGGGGGGGGAGGGGGGCGGGGTAGAGAGATGAGACATGCAACACTCCGTAAGAGAATCGAAAACGGGTCAAGGGGCCTTTCTCAGGGACGGTGACAATTTATGGGAGATGTACTCACATAGCACGATCCCCTCGGTGCCGAAGCCCGCGACGGCAAGGGCCGGCGCAGCGATCACGGCCGGCGCAGCCGCAACGAGGAGGCCTGTCCCGACTGCTGCAGCCGCATACGGATGGTACTTGACCACGTCGGCAGCCTATCGACCTCTTCATTAGCATCGAGACGCCTCTTCCTATACTCGTTTCATGTATGAGGAGCGTCTTGTGTTTCTTTTCTGGCCTTCCCTTTGTTTTCTTGCTTGTGATTATGCTATCTTTTGGCCCCTCCGTTCAGCGTGGATGACAGGGGCTCCTCTGGCTGGGCACGAACTTGTTCCTACTGGTCTCCAGGGACGAAGGGATCCTGCACAGGAGAAGAGCGAGAGAAAAAGACTGAGGCAGAGGAAGAGGGGAGGAGGATAGGGAGACCTACACTCTGAGCGGCGTGAGAGACCCCCCCGCCGAGGATCTCGCCGCACGTCTTGACGCTGGGTAGGACCGCCGTGGCGCCGGAACGAACGGCCTCAGCGCTCGGGAGGAGTGCCTGGGCGGAGGGCATGTTCGCGCCGATGAAGGAGGTCGCTGCTCTGCCGACATGCATCGCGGCGGGGACGACGTCTCCGATGGGACTCATGGTGTTGATAGAAGGGGCGGATAGGACCGGGGCTTGAAGAGTGTTTGGTCACCGTTGGTGGTCTTTTCCTGTTCTTGGACTCCTTGATGGCGGTGGTCGAGGTTTGCGTGCTGCCCTATGGCCTGATTTGTGACAAGCCCTTTGTCGAGGATTGCGTGCTTGCCGGACTCTGTGGACGTGAGTCACAGTGAGGTGGATAGGGGGCGAGCTTGTTCAAGATCCCTGTGGGTGTTTTCTTCGACGCTTTTGGACATTCGCCGCGCGGCTTAGGCCCCCCGACGAGCTCGTCCTCTTGAGGAAGTGAAGTAGGAGTCCGGATTGCCGTGATGATGGTAGGTGAAGAAGAATGGATCCATGTCTCAATGCAGAAACAGAAAGAGATGAGGCACGCAATGCGGGGGGCCGACCGGCCGGAGAGGGGATTGGCTACCTACATGTATGCAGCCTCATGCATGGCCACGACTGACGCTCTCTTTACGGGCTGTAGTACGTTCTGCTTGTGCCCCTCGTTGCGAGTATCAAGCACTGGGGCGGGAACTTGCAGGTGATCGAGGGGAAAGTCGGGGAGTCAAGTAAACAAGCGGATCGACCTGAGTAGACGTAATCGCCCCCCTCATTCCCTTTTCCCTCTGGATGTATTGATATCTACCAAACCCTCATCCACCCATATACCCCTTATTCTTCTTGTCCTCTGGCCGCTCGTCGTCCCTCTACCCCCGCGCCCTGTCCATCCTGTTCCTCAACCACGCCGAAACTCCCCCGAGCGCCCCTCCCGCCGCAACAGCCCCCCCCGCGCCCGCCACCGCGCCATTGACAGCCGCTGCTCCTACTGCCCCGCCCGCACCCGCGCTCTGCAGGAGTGCAAACACGCTGCCCGCGGCTACATTCCCCAGCATGCCTTGAACTGACGCCGCCATGGATCCTGTTCGTGGTTCATCGCGTCAGACCTCTTCCACAACACGCATGCCCGAGTTCCATGACGTTCTCGGGATCTCGAGGGGCGAAATGAGGGGGAGCAGTCGAGGGTGTGATCAGACGAAAGGATGGACATGGACGGAAGTCGAGGCTGAGTAAGGAACGAGAGGAAGGAAATGAAGGGCTCGAGGAAGAGGGTGGACGAAAGACAGACGTGAAGGGGTCGAGAGGATTTCGAACCGACAAGGCAGACATGAATATCTTGGGGACGGGGATGTGGACCAAATGAAAAGCATAGATGAAGAGCTCAGGGGAAGTAAAGCAGTATAGGAACAGCGTGGAAGAATTGACAGAGAGGGCCCAGGAGAAAGGGGCCCGCCAGTATCTCTGACGGGAGAAGGATCAAAAAGAAGGGCCTGGTGAGAACGACGTCTCATAGAGCAACTCACCCAGCACGATCCCCTCGGAGCCAAAGCCCGCAACGGCAAGAATCGGCGCAGCAATCGCCGCCGGGGCAGCCATGGCGACCACGCCCACTGCCACTGCCGCAGTAGCCAAGATGGGAAGCACCGCGGACGCTGGCTATTTCCCCTCGAACCGTGGTTAGCATCCCTCAAGAACGACGACTTTAATCTGTCCTCTTCACGGAACAGGCATCTTGATCCATGGCTCTCCGGCAAATCACTCTAGGTGTGGGGATGAACAGACGAGGAGGACAACCTTTGTGCCGTCTTCTGGATCGTCCTCGTCGGTCGGCGGGTCGGGCGCTTCGCTGGACGACAAGAAGAGCTCCTCATAGGCCGGCGGGTCGTCCTCGTGCGTGGGCACCGCGGCGGTCACGATATCGACGGAGGGAATAGGTTCGGCGGGCGGGACGGCGTTCTCGACGGGGGGCGCCGCGCGTCGAGTCTCGGGGGGGGGTTCTCGGATCGCGAACTTGGGATTGTCCATGTCGATCATCCTGGCGAGATTCGCGGCTTGTACGACTTGTCGAAGGCGGTGATGGGATCGCGCCCTGGCTGGAGAATGGGAGTGATGGAAGGGGAGCTTCGTGTCTTTTGGATGGCTGCTGGGAGTCGAGTCCACGGATCGTTTCCCGGCTTGGAGAGCAAAGTGATGGGTTCAACTTCAATCCAGGGATCGCTGATGGGATCTAGTACTAGTTGTGCTCAAGTCAGGTTTCGCCGATCCAATGTGAAAAATATCTGTGGCCGTGAACCATTGCAACCAAGTCATGCCCCGTCAGAGCAAGCACCGGCCGTCATGACGAGGAAGATCTACAACCACTCCCTTGTGAGACACAGCATGCGGGCGGCCCAACCAGCCGCAGATCGAACCGCCCACCTGCGCAGCCTCATGCACGGCCACGAGCTACAGGCAGACACCCACCCACACTCGTGCATCTGCCTTCCAGCAGATTCCACCAGGTGTCTCGGTCTGCGCATCTGCACACACTCTGTCAAGGGGGCTGGAGTAGATGTAGCGCGTGAGACAACACATTTTGTATTCTCCTCCGCGGTGACTCGGTATCAGAAAAGCCTATCAGCTCAAACACGCTCATTGGATATCGAACGTGGAAAAGAACAAAACAAGAACAAAGAATCAAGAGACAGAACTTGTCGGCCGTAAAGCCCGTGAGCGTCCGGACATCAAGTTGGGGGGGACCCGTGAATGGAAACAGAACCACGCCGTTTAGAGATCCTCCTGCTTCTCTGCCGCGTCAAGCGGCGCAAGCCGGCCCTGCTCGGGCTCCTTATCTGGTACCTCCACGTCAGGAAACTCGAGCTGCAGCCAGAAGTCGTCGTTCTCCTCCTCCTCGACATCGGCCGGGTACCCGCTCTGAACGTCGCCGTGGCCCTCGTACGCGTCCATTTCGAGTGATTCCTCGTCCTGGAAGTCGTCGTAGTCTTCCTCAAGGTCGTCGTACTCCCCATCGACATCATCGTACTCCTCATCCGGGTCGTCGTAGCCCAGCAGGCGGTGCTTCCCGCGCGGCCGCGTGTCCAGGCCCGGGCAGTTCTCGGACGCCACGCCCGCCATGTTGCTGTACGGGTGGTGGACGGACCAGATGAGGTTGTAGGACTTGGTGGGATAGCGGTGCTTGCCCTTGACGCCGAGCTTCCTGATGATCCTGCTGAGGCCCTTGTGCTCCCAGCTGATGGATGTTAGCCGGGAGGTTTCCTGATCCGGATGCGAACCCCTGGCTTGGACTTCTCCCGCCCCCTCCTCGCCCGTCGACACAAGGTTGGGGCACGAGGACTCACCAAATCAAGATGTTGCCGGGCCCCTTGTACTTCTTGATAGCCTTCTTGACGCAGCGCGTGTCCATCTGCTCGCACGAGTCGTCGATCTCGATGCCCAGGTCTCTCGCCAGCGGCGCCACCGTATCAAATGGCCTGGTCCTCGTCCCCTCTGCTCAAGTTAGCACTGACCCTGTACATCGGCTCAGACACTCCCACGCCCGCAGTCTCTTTGTTCCAGAGAGAGCACCAGCAAAGCACCAGCAAAGCACCAGCAACGCGGAAGCGAAACACCAGCAACCACCAAACGAAGCACCACCAAAACACCACCAAAGCAACAACAGCAACATCACACTCACTCTTCCGCCGCTTCTCCACCATAATCTTCGTGATATCATAGTGCGACTCCTCGCTGAACACGCGCCTCAGGCACTGCGCCCGCTGCTTGCCCTTCGCGCTGAGGTGGTGGTTCTCCCTGTCGAGCGGCTTCTCGCCGTGCCGGATGAGGTAGACGGACGGCCTGTGCGCGGCGGCCAGGGCGGCGAGCATGAGCACCTGGAGGAACTTCATCGCGGTGGTCCTGGATCGCGACCCTCTAGGAAGGATCTCTTGTGGATGGGTGAAGTCGATCGTGTGCGTGACCGTGTGAACTTGCTGATTGGAGTACAAGTCTTTTTCGTCGAGTCTTGCTGGCTCTCCTTCTTGCCTGTCCGTCTTGCTGGCTTGCGTCGTCGTCAAATCCCTGCCGACTTCTTGCTGGCTTGAGTTCGTCGTCGAATTTTGCTGGCTTCAATTCGTGCTTGTCCCGTCTTGCTGGCCTTGGTGTCTTTCGAACTCGTCTTGCTTCCGGCCCTCAGGTCTTTCACTCTCGTCCCGCCTGTCTGTCTTGTTCTGCCTGCTTGGCCTCGTGCTCGTCTGAATCCTCTGTAGGTGGTCGTCGTATATTTATTCCGTACTATGAGCTTTCGTCCTACTATATGTACTTAGTAGTACGGAGTAGTAAGAGGGACATATGCAGTCAAAAAATTTCCGCAGCCGTCAGCAAACGGGTCCCTTCTTCGGGCCAAATCGGAGGCGGTCCCAGGAGAAAAAAGATGCGGCAGCTCCCTCTTGAAATATGCAGATGGAAATGCTCCGAGGAGTGAAACACGGCTGGCATGACGCTCTTATACATGCCCATCCAGGTTGATCCCCGTGCTCGTGCGACCCCCCCTTCCCCC
>NIGD01000005.1:811293-822613 GCA_003055185.1 Escovopsis sp. TC | reverse complement strand
TCGGCCCCCCCCTCCCCCCCCCCCCCCCCAACCCCCATCCCTCGTCTGTATGAGTACTCGTATTCTCCCCCCTCCTCGGGATTCCGTACAGGTGATATAGCCAACCAGCAACCAGCACGAAGGGCCCATCCACGGGTGCACGTCCTGTGTGAGACTGATGTGAGTACTCCGTACAAGCACGAGTTCCTGGGCGCAGTCATGCGTGTGCTCGTGCGGGCGGTAATCAAGATGTACAAACGTGCAGCACCGTGACCCCTGGACGCCTCGTCATGCGCCGTGCCGATCACCATGTGGACCGCCTGGATCGCCATGGGAAGGAGACGAATAGAGGCGGCAATGCTCCGTAGACAGACAAAGAGATCCATGGAAGCAAGGAAAGGGGAGAAAAAGGAAGGAAAGAGAAGGGAACCGAAAACGGAGAAAGGAGATTGAATCAAGGAGAGGGTTGTGCGCCACGCCGGCCGTCATCGAGGGCCAGTCATGTCCTGCAGGGCATCCCACCGGGTTGATGATTCGAGGCAGCCACCGTCCATGCGAGTCTGCCATCGTCGACAACTTGAAGGTCTTAATGTACTCCGTACCGGTACATTATCGTGCTCGGTGTCGTGGAGGGGAAAGCCCATCCATGAATCGGCGTCGTCACCTTGCCTCGTCCTCGTCCTCGTGCCTGAAATCTTGTTTGTTTGGATTTCCCTCCTTCCCTCCTTCCCTCCTTCCCTCCTTCCCTCCTTCCCTCCTGCCCTCTCGATACACATTCTCGGATACACCTTCTCGTACTCGCATTCGCAAACTTCAACTTCCCTCTTCTCGCAGTCCCTCTTCCCGCATCCTCGCACTCGCACTCGTACTCGTACTCGGACACCGCGTCCGAGGTTACTGCTACGAGAACGAGTCCGCACCGTACAAGTACCTGCCGTTGACGTGGCCGGCTAGGAGATTTCCAGCACCTCTGGCGCCCTAAATGATGACGGGCTGTCAACGCCCACGCCTCCACGCCTCCCGCGCCTTTCCCCTTGCGATGCCACACCGTCTCTCGGTCATATGAGTACGAGTACCGCTACCTAGTAGTAGTACGGAGTACGCCTCGCACGGGGGGGCACACTCACTCGTGGAAGCCATCTATCATGGGTGACTTCCGTATCCGTACCGGTACTCGTTTGTGGCAGGCGGGTCCGTCCCGCAAGGAACGGGCTGGTTCGCGCCTGCCGAATAGGAGAATAAAGATGAGGCATGTGCAGGGCTTGATGAGTCATCAGGAACGCCGCGACGGGTGTGCGTGTTCAATCTCAGGAGTACATGTCCACCGTGGCCTTTCATTTCCTTGCAGCCCGACTCGCACGATTACCTCATCGTCATCGTCATCGTCATCGTCATCGTCATCGTCATCGTACGAGTACTACGGAGTAGTAGTAGGAACATGTAAGGAGTAGTACAGAGCAAAGCGCTGGATGAGAATGTGCGATCGAATCGAAGGGCTGATGGATCGGACGCATTCATGGTGGTAGTCAGGCTGGATGTTTCTGATGCCTGCTGGATCCAGCATCCATGATATCTCGTAGCACCCCCGGGAACCCAGCAAATACCTACCTAGTAATAGGTAGTCCCACCGCATGAATCGGCACATCTCGTCTCTGCCCTTCCACATCCCCCGGAGACCCTCTCCTCCGCACCCCACGCCTTCGGCACAGCCCCCGCCGCATCTCTCCAGCTCACTTCAACGTTGTGACCCTATTTCGTCCCGGCTATTCTGCATGCAGCGACCCGTCTCGAAACATGACCCGGGTTTCGATGTGTCACGGCCGACTACGAGTACGAGTACGGAGTACGAGCATCCATCTGTGTTCCGTATGGCCGAGATCTGACCTCCCCATTCCTAACGAGTCCTTACCTCTCGTCCCTCTCAAGCCGAATCAGTGGCGCCAAGACGCCCATGACAAGGCATCCCTTGATATTCCGTATCCATGGATGGAATCGCTCGCGTCCGGAAAAAGTCCAGTCCAGCATCTGTTAGCGGATACCTGCGTCTACGGCCAAGACTGCTCGGAGCGCGATGTATCTTGGAGCCCCCGCACCCCGCATCGGCTGAAATCTAGATGCTGCTAGCACGGGCTCCAGGAGGCAAGCTCACGGTAGTGCTGGTGCTTGCGCTTGTGCTCGTGCTCGTGCTCGCAGTATCATCCTCGCATCAGTGTGAGATCGTAAAAGGGGAGCTGAGCACGCGCCCTTTTCCCCTCCTCTCTCGACCCACCCATCATCCCATCTCTGGCAGAGTTTCAGGAAGGCTTAAGATCGGATGAAAAGTCAGCAAGGCAGGGACAGAAAAAAGGGAGAAACAGACCAAGAAGACAAGAAGCACTCAAGAAAGAGGAAAAAGAAGGACAAAAGGACAGAAGGGACAAAGGGACAGGACAGAAGCAGCCAACATGTCCGCCGAGCAGCTCACAGCCCTTGTGGACGCCCGCCTCGACGAGCTCGCGCCCGAGCTGCGTAGCATCAACCGCGCCATCCACGCCAACCCCGAGCTCGCCTACAAGGAGACCTTCGCGCACGACACCCTCACCTCCTGCCTCGAGCGCCTCGGCTTCCACGTCACCCGCCACGCCTACGGCCTCGACACCGCCTTCGAGGCCTCCGTCGGCTCTGGCGGCCGCCAGGTCGTCGTCTGCTGCGAGTACGACGCCCTGCCCGACATCGGGCACGGCTGCGGCCACAACCTCATCGCGACGAGCTCCCTCGGGGCGTTCCTCGGCGCGGCCCACGCGCTGACGCAGCTCGGCGTGCCCGGTCGCGTGCGCATCCTCGGCACGCCGGCCGAGGAGGGCGGCGGGGGGAAGGCCCGCCTGATCAAGGCGGGGGCGTTCGATCCGCCCGAGGATGTCGCGGCGTCGATCATGAGCCACCCGCTGTCGGGGCGCATGGTGAACAAGCCGCAACCGGGGGTGGGAGGGGCGGAGGGGAAGACGCAGGCGGGGGGTCAGGCGTACCACGGCGTCGCGGGCTACGGGATGATCGCGAGCAACAAGTTCCGCATCGAGTACCGCGGGGCGACGGCCCACGCGGCCGGCGAGCCGTGGAACGGGGTCAACGCGCTCGACGCCGCCGTCGGGGCGTACAACAACGTCTCCATGCTGCGGCAGCAGATTCGCCCGGACGAGCGTGTCCACGGCGTCTTCGAGGTCGGCGGCACGGTGCCCAACGTCATCCCGGACTACACCCGGATGAACTGGTACGTGCGCAGCGCGACGTCGGAGCGCGCGGACAAGCTCGAGAAACGGGTCAAGGCGTGTCTTGAATCCGCTGCCCACGCGGCCGGCTGCTCCTTCAACTACATCCCGTGAGTGTCCCTTGCCTCCCAGCCCGATGCCTACTACCAGGCAGTAGTATCAGGCACTACTTCCTAGTAGCAGCCACTGCTCGGCACTGCAACACTGGATCAGTCGTGAGCCCCTTATTGGTATCTCGAGGGAATACAAAACGACTGACCTTGCATCCCCCCTGCAGAACGGACGCCTACATGAGCATCAATGTCAACAACACTCTCTGCGAGGTCTACACCCAAGCCATGCGCTCCTTCGGCCAGAACATCCTCGAGATGCTCCCCGAGACATTCACTGCCTCCACCGACATGGGCAACGTCACGCACCTCGTCCCCGGCTTCCACGGCGGCATGTTCCTCGACACCGACGAGGGCGTGACGCTGCACAGCCGCGGGTTCGCCGCGGCCGCGAGCACGGACGAGGCGCACGAGACAGCCGTCCTGTGCGCCAAGGGCATGGCCGTGCTGGCGCTGAGGGTGATCACCGATGAGGCGGTCGCGAGGGCCGCGAGGGAGGATTTCGAGAGGGGGGATGCTTGAGGATGGAGGAGGGAAGGAATGTTGGAGGGAACATTGCATCAGGGGGATGCCACTCTGTATGAGAGAGGAATCCGAGGGGGGGGGCGGGTTGCTTTGCGGCAGGGGCTGATTACTGCTTTGGGATTGGAGGGCACCTTTCGTGACATGCTGTGTGCTTGTGTGTAGAGAGTCAGTGAACGACTCCTCATGATGAGGCTTACCATGCAATACGCCGTAGTCGCCCTCAACCATTCGATGCAAACGAATGCAAGAACGCTCAGCGGCCTCCAGGCTATTGAACCCTGTTCCCTCGATTCCTTTTGATCTTATTCCCCTCCTCGGTGATCGAAAGAATGGATGTCTCGTCGAGTAATACTCCGTACTCGAGTCCGGAGTACGGAGTCTTCCGTGTATGTGGCCGCTCAGGAGGTTCCTCGTTGAGATATCCACAACCGTGCATGATGATGGCGATGATGTGCATCGCAGCCACGGACGCCAATGAGAGGTGGGAAGAGGCAGCACGTGGCGTCCGAGGCGGCCGCTCCCGCTCCTTGGTCGTTTCGTCGTCTCGTCTTCACATGCAAATGTGACATGCCGTGGCATTCACGGCATCGTTTCTGGGGAGTTCTCCGTGCGAAATACGGAATGGATGCATATTTGTCCAGGAACTTCGAATCCATGCGCAGTACGGAGTACGGAGTGTGGAAGTTCTGGAGCTCCGTAGGATATCGTCGCTTGTGTGCCGACGAGCGTGGCTTTGTTGCTGCGGCCGACGGGATGCCAAACAACTCCGCTCACGGAATACTCATGATGTCGGAGAACATCATGATGTCCATTCTTTGACGATGCACGGAGTACTCCGTACTCCATCCTCCGTGCTCCTCACTCGTAAAAGCCAGACGCAAGGAGAAAGCGCAGCAGGCACTCTCGACCTCCATCGCACGACTGCCGCACGTGGGAGTCGCCCTTGATTGTGATAGGCACATCCTGCGTCCGGCCCGTTCTGCATCGGGTCAAGCCATCCCGAGGGGCTCGCTGGAGAAAGGGTCCCAGTGGATCGATTCTCTCGTCCCCCGACCCGGGGTATCGGGACGTGGGGTTGGTCCCGCTCTAGGTCGGGATAGGCAGGTGGGATGACCACCCCACGCACGCAGGAAACGACCTCCCCCGAGCACGTACTCGTAGGAAACGACATCCTCCTAGCAACAGAGCTCGAGGTCATCCGGACGTGATACGGAGTACGGAGTAGTAATCGTACACTCCGAGATCATCAGGAGGATTCGTAGCGTCTTCGTACGACCGCAACAAGATTCGGACGCCTCGTTCTCATCCAGGGCCTGTGATGTCGGTGCTTTGCCGGACTGGTCTTGGTCTGTTCAGAGAGAGGAGGCCGATAGGTACTCGTACCATGCTGCAGCTGCCTGCTGTGAAGTCCTGCCATGGATCCGGCTCGTCGCCATTCCTTCTCAGACGAAAATGGGCGATCCTTAGCGCACAGGACTCCGTATCGCCGGAGATGTGTCTGCAACGGCAGGTGCCGAATCCTTGCCACGACGATCATCCGTTTGATGCCTCGCTTTGGACGAGAATGTGACGCGGGAAAGATGACCGTCGGATCCAGAGACAGTCGTCGCAAGTTCACCCGACCCAGAGCCCCCACACCTGCTCATCAATCCGAGGAAGCATGGACGTCGTTGGTGTCTGAGCTTTGGAATCTTGCGGAGCTTGGATCGTTGTCTGGAAATTGCGCCGATGGCGTCTTCATCTGGCACACTAATGCAGGCATCCAGGAGCCCATTTGATGATGGAGAGACCTGACTTTCCGGGAGAGTTCAGCAAGACTCATTTACCTGTGGTTGGACAATTGGTCAGTCTGGGATACTTCCTTTTCTCCATTGGGGCCCAGTTTTGGGCCCGAGGCTGCCAGGATCCGTTGGGGAAGAGAAATCCGAGTGAGAGGGAGCTCGGGGGGCCGGGACGGTTGCGAGCGCAGCCAGTCCAGATAGCTCGGTAGGATCCGGCTCTGAGATGCCGAGACTGCTTGACTCGTCTCCAGACTCCATGCTTCATGACCCCACGGGGCCGATCCTTCTTTGCTCGTTCGAGCAGTCGGGCGAGAGGCGAAGATATGGCAGAGGGGGAAGGGGCATTGATGGGCAGATAAAAAGGGCGATGAAGCTCTCTCATCTGCCGCCCGGTCTCGCTCGATATCTCAATCCCCCCCTCAAGCCATCAAGTCGTCGGCCCATCAACCAATCTGCCCATCCCCCTTTCGAGTTCCCAATCCAGCTCCCACCATGATGTCCTTCACAGCCCTCTTCGTCGCCGCCCTGGCCGCCTTCGGCCCCGTGGCCCAGGCCAAGGACGTGAGCAACTCCACCGTCTTCATGATCCGACACGGCGAGAAGCCAGACGATGGGGACGGGCTCAACGCCCAGGGTCTGCAGCGCGCGCAGTGCCTGCGCAGCGTCTTCGGTGCCGGCTCGGCCTTCAACATCGGCTACATCATGGCGCAGACCCCGCAGTCGGACGGGAGCCGGCAGAGGCCTCTGGACACGGTGCAGCCGCTGGCGGCGGACCTGGGCATCACCGTCGACATCTCGTGCGACCGGGACGACTCCAAGTGCGTGAAGAAGGTTGTTGACGCTTATGACGGTCCTGGAAACATCCTCGCCTGGTGAGTGTGTCCCCGCCTCTGTCATGCACACGGGCATGCCTACTGCCTCTGTGTCTCTCTCTCATTTTCCTTAGATCTCTTCGACCCCATTCCCCTCTCACTCTCTGTTCCCCCCCCCACCCCCCCCCTTGTGACAATCTCTCTTCTTGGAGGCTTGATGCTGACGAGTAATGTTTCTTCAGCTGGGAGCACAAGCAAATGAACAACATCGCCGA
Organism: Escovopsis sp. TC; assembly: GCA_003055185.1. Lineage (NCBI taxonomy): Eukaryota > Fungi > Ascomycota > Sordariomycetes > Hypocreales > Hypocreaceae > Escovopsis > Escovopsis sp. TC. The sequence goes on along the minus strand of NIGD01000005.1, from coordinate 815,886 downwards.
GGAGCTTGGCGTGGACAGCGTCGACCAGTACCCGAGCGACCACTTCGACCTGATCTGGACGCTGCCCTCGCCGTTTGACGAGATCACGAGCATCACCTCGGAGATGTGCCCTGGTCTGGACAGCACGTGCATGTGCTAGGGGAGAATCGCTGGGGAGGACATGGTCTGAGGATGAGCGAGTCGAGCTTGATCATCACGATGATGACGACGACGACGAGCTGGAAAGGGCTGGAGAGCGTCTGAGTTTCATGGGCGGCGTTTCTGGAAATGGACAGACACTTCAAGTTGGGACGGAAGCTTCAGCTCACGTGTTCACCGTGCATAAATCGGATAGAAATCCCAGACCAGAACTTGTACATTCTGAACTGCACAAAACAGATGGATAATGTTGTGCTATTCAATGCATCGCCGTATTCTACGGCGTACTACGGAGTACGGAGTACTAATGCGCGATATGTGGCGGCTTCAACAGTCTCTCCAGGCCTCCTCCACCTCGAACCCCACGATACAGCTTGACATGCCCCCGGCATCCTCCTCCTCCTCCTCCTTCGGCAGTCCCCAACCCCCAAACGGCAATGAAGTCAGCGGCGCCCTGAGGCATCCCCCCTAGTTCGCCGGTACATCCGAACCAAGTCCCCCTACTCGGGTAGCGCACTTCCAGTCTACCTCGGCCCCTGTACCTCCCACCACACAGCTCGCCCACCCGTTCCTGGCAGCGCGAAAACACCAAAAAAGTAGCTTGCATCACGCATCGTCGGCGTCATCGTCCGCCACAGCTCGAGCTCCAAGGCTTCGGTCCACGTCCCAGCATGCCGAAAAGCGGCGTCCTTATCAACGATACCATCGTCCGGTCCATCCCTCCCATCAATACGACCCTACATTTTCCGTCCGCCACAAGACCTGGTAATGTTCGAGATCCCGCGCCCATCGTCCGCCTCAGCGCCCATGACCAAGCCTCATCTCATTGTACCACATCCGGAACCAAAACGTCACTCGCGATCATCCCCTTCATTACGCGGAACGCCGGGCCGCCCACCATGGCACTAGGTAGGTCTTGTAGAGAAAAATCTTCAGAACGACCCGGCTACCCGATCTTTTAGATTGCTAACCTTCTGAGTAGAAGCCCCCCCCCTCTTTTCCTTCTATATTTTTCTCCCTCAGCCTTGCGAGCAAGACTCTCTATCTCTTTCTCTTTCCCCTTGATTGCAGCCTCCCATCTATCTCTCCCATTTGTCCCCCCTAGCTTCGCTAACAAATCTCTCTCTCTCTCCCTCTCTCTCTCCTGCTCTCTCTCTCTCTCTCCTGCTCTCTCTCTCTCTCTCTCTCTCTCTCTCCTTGGTCTCTCTCTGTTCTCCTCTCCGCCCTTCTCTGCCCACTTCACCATGAGATATTTCTACATCTTTGCTCGCTCAGCTTCATTCTTCGCCATCAAATCATTCATATTCTCCTCTCCTCCTCCTCCTCAAACCCCCCCTCCCTCCCCCTCCGTCCTCAAAACCTCCCCCAAAAAGTAATATCACCATCCCAAAATGTCCGACCACGAGATCACGTCCGTTACTAGAATGATGTCCGACACGGAGATCACGCCCGACACCGAAAGGGCCTCCCACACCGAGGAGATCCCCGCCACAAAGGCCTCCTTCTCGTCGCTCCCCACCGAGATCGTCGCCCAGATCCTCGGCCATCTCCAGCAGCCGCCCCCCCTCAGGGACCGCTTGCTCGACGACCCCGCCAAGGCCTTCAAGAGGATCGGCAACCCGGACGGCAACGTCCCCGTCGACATCCTCGGCCACGTCCTCGGCGACGTCTTCCACGGAGCTGTCTCCGGCGAGGACAGCGACTACGACGACGGACACGACGACGACGACGGCGACGGCGACGGCGACGGCACCAGCAGCTACGGCCTCTGCGCCAACGACCTCAAGCACGCCTCCCGCGTCTGCAAGCACTGGCGCCAGATCTGCCTCCCCATGCTCTACCGCCACGTCCACTGGGCCTTCGAGGCCATCCAGCGCCCCCCCCGCGGCGAGCAGCGCGACAACGCGCTCACCACCGTCCCCGGGCTCGAATGGCTGCGCTTCCTGCGCGACACGGGCCTCGCCCGCTTCGTCCGCTCCCTCACCATCGTCGTCCGCTACCATGTCTGCTTCATCGGGTACGATGCCGTCCACCCTCTCGTCGCCGGCGTCCTGCACGGGACCGAGTTCGAGGCGACCCCCGAGGACCGCTCCAACGACTGGCTCTGGCGCACCATCTTCGGGCTGCTCGACCCCACCACCATCACGATCGTCGCGGCCCCCGCCGTCCTCGCCAGTCTGCTCGGCCGCCCCATCGAGCTCTGCGGGGCGGCACTCTACCGCCAGCGCTTCCACGTCCTCTCCCTGTCCCTCGAGCCCGAGCCCCAGCCCGCGCCCGCGCCGGATGGCCCCTCCAGACAAAGAGCCCTCGGCCCGCCCCGGTCCATCACACGCAGACCGGTCCGCGAGCTCGACGACCCCAACCCCGCCAGCAGCCCCTGCATCCTCTTCACCATCCGCCGCTGGACCTCCCTCCTCATCAACGAGGGCTCCTCTTTCAAGTCCTACCCCACGAACACCGCTGACGCCACGAACGTCAACTTTTTGCGTCCCCCGCCCAGCATCCTCCCCGCCCTCCTCGACGTCTCGGACCCCTCTATGCGTGAGATGCTCCTCTCTCTTCGCTCCCTCTCCTACATCGCCATCTTCCCCCGCGCCGCCCACTTCATCGCCAACATCGTCTCGAAGCTGCCCCCGCTGTCGCGCCTCTACATCCAGCTCGTGCCCCTAACCCTCGAAAGCTTTGGAAACCTTCACAGCATTTCTGAGCCCCTGATGGTCTTCTGGACGGAGCATCAGCAGATCTGCAACAGCCTCGCCAGGGGCTTCTTCGACATCATGCGCATCGGCCATTGGAACATCCTCGAGGTCTGCGAATTCGGCGACAAGTACCCCGCAGACACCTGGATCTGGGCCATCAACGAGGCCATTCGCGTGGGAAGTGCGTACTCGAACCCCCGTCCAACCCCCCCAACGCCACCTTCACAGCCGCTTCCGCCCCCCCTTGCCCCCCCTTTCCCCCCCCTCGCCATTGTCAGCATCACCACTGACCAATCTCTCCGCAGACCTTAGCGCGGTAGCTTCCAACGAAAGTGTCATCGTCACTCGTCCGGAGGATGAGACAGACCCAGACCATGTCAGGACGACCTGGGTCCTCGAGTACCTGTCTCAGGAGGAGGCCTCATTAATCCTTCAGACTCACCAGGAGATTTGACGCTCTGGCCCGAGGAAGATGGAAACGAAACGCACGACGAAGGCCCATTCCCGCTCTGGATCGCGTCTTGATCTCCGGAGGACTTGCAGGCACTCCAGACGCCCTGTAGACTCATCGCTCTTGATTCGGAGAACACGCCGTGAGAAGAAAGGATCCACCGACAAGGACGATCTCACCGGCTGTGGACGACGAAGCTCGGATCTCGCCTTGCTATTTTACGAAGTTATACGAAGCGCAATTTTTTTGATACCCACGCGAGTGCTGTTACCAGCGTTCAAAGCAAGTTGGATTTGATTTCGAGGATACCCACCGCCGCAGACCCCTACAAGGAGCGTCAAGGATGATCGAAGGGGGAACAGTCATATGGTAATTGTGATAGTAGTGATTGGAATGATAATATGCTACTCTGTATATAGTTGGGCGTTATATGAATATCGTTTCTCAAGCGAGGGATCCAGTCCGCCGATTTCCGGTTTTTCCAGTGCCTTTCCCCCATTCGTAACGAGTGCCCTGAATGCCATTGCCATCGCCAAATCGTCAAATACAAAAGCCCAACCGCCCACCATGTGTTGTCATATATTTTTCCGTGATCGTGCGCTGGAAATGCCGAAAGATGGAAAAAGAAACTTCCAAAATGAAGAAAGGAAATTCAAAAGAATCAATGGACAGTGTCACAGATTACAAAGATGTATAGGTGGGAAAGCCAGAGCTTGGGCCTGGCCTGCGAGCCAGCCCCCCCTTTCGCCTAGATCAGCTTTGGGATGGGCTGCGAGCCGGCGGTGTCGTCGACGAGGCCCTTCCAGAGGTCCCTGATCATGCGGGGCGTCTCGCCCTGCTGGGCGGGCTGGGCGGCGTGCACGAAGCTCAGGTCGACGCCGAAGCTGTAGACCTCGGAGAGCGGCGTGGCGGGGATGACGTTGTCCGGGTTGGCGGCGAGGATGTTGGCGGAGGGGATGAAGACGGGGGCGTCGAGGTCCGGGGAGGTGTGGACGGCGGCGGAGTTGTCCGGGAGGAGGGGGATGCGGGGCAGGCCGGCGTCGGGGGCGGCGGCGAAGTCGAGGGAGGGGAGGACGGTGGCGTCGAGGTGGGAGGAGATGGAGACGGAGGCGGAGGAGGGCGCGGAGCTGGAGAAGGTCTGCATGAGGGGCTTGGTGCGGTTGGCGAGGGAGGGTTGGGGCGTGGGACGGTGGGCGGTGGTGAGGCCGCGGGAGGACTGTGGGGGAAAGCAGTTAGCATATGGGGTCTTGTTCTATCCGTAAATGGGGCCAACAATGGACTGGTGATAGGGGGGTAGTAGGGGAG
>NIGD01000005.1:794835-807161 GCA_003055185.1 Escovopsis sp. TC | reverse complement strand
GCCTTCAACGCAGGCCTCAACTCGGGCCTCCTCGTCCTCCGGCCCTCCGCCGCCCTCTACGCCCAGATCACGGCCTACATGCTCCTCCACGCCGCCGACTTCACCTTCCCCGACCAGGACCTGCTGTCCCGCCTCTTCCGCGGCCGCTGGCGGCCCCTGCCCTACGTCTACAACGCGCTCAAGACGCTGCGCAGGGAGGGCGTCCACGCGCCCATCTGGCGCGACGACTGCGTCAAGAACATCCACTACATTCTCCACCCGAAGCCGTGGGACGAGCTTGACGCGGATGGCGTGTGGAGGGGCTCGGACGAGCTGCATAGGTGGTGGGCAGAGGCTAACGAGGACCGGAGGAGGGACGAGAGGGCCCGGGGCATCGCGGACGGCGTTTAAGCGGGGGCTAGCATTTTGATTTCCAAGTGTTTGCACGGGAAACGGCGGGCCAGATCTAGATCCTTGCGCGAGCTTTCACAACACAGATTACAGGACGGAGTCCTGGACGATACTCGATATACTCTGAGATGGTTGGGGCTCTCCGTACGAAGATACTCTCCCATGGTCAGGCTTTCAGTATCGAATGATGCCCTCAGATCCTTAGTACTCAGAGCTCGGAGCCTAAACCACTGAATGACACTCCCCAATGGTTAGGCCAAAGAAGCCCGTCTTCGAAAGGAAAGGGGACAAAAAGAGGGCGCGGCAGCAACAGGCATAGCCATTCTCTCCCCCCCCCCCCTTTTCCCCCATTTTCCCCCCTTATCATGTCATTCTTCACATCATCCCCACCACGGCCCACCCTCCCACAGCTGCTTGCCGAACATTCGCACCCCCCCATCTTCACGTACTCGCACATCCATATCCCCTAAGATCGCATTGCCGCACACATCCATCCATCCATCCATCCATCCACAATCAAACTCCCTTCCCCCCCCCCCAACCTCACCGCAAACACGTACATCCAAGTGCTCGCTCCAGACGCGCCAACACCACTGTCGCGCTATATCAATCGCATGGCTTGCGCGGGATACCTACCTCCTACTACTATAGTACTGTAGTACTAGTAGTAGCAGTATTCCATACAAAGGAAACCGTGGACCCCCATCCCCCGATCAGCGCACACGTCCAGCACCCACTCCTTCACAAGCCCTCACGGCCCGGCCCATCTGCCCCCTCTTCTATCGCCGATATCCCTCGTTCCATTCCCCGCACCGCATCGCCGATACTCCATCAGCTCTCTCTCCTCCTCCTCCGCGAGCGCCTCTCAGCAAAGCTCATGATCAAGACGGAACGAAGCACCATCGAGAGGTTCAGCAGAAGCTTCGACTCACACATACAAAGCAGCAACTCTTCTACCACCACCACAAGTCTCACCAATTCACACATGGCATCAAAACGAAGGGAAATTCCAACACCATCTCATAACCTCCTCTGACACCTGTCATCTCCACCCCCCATCTCCAAACAACCTTCCCCTCTACTACCAGCCTCTCTTGTTCCAACCTCCTATCCCCGCTCTCCTTTTCCGCCTTTCCGCTACCAAACAGTTCATCCATCCAACTCCAACAAAAATTGTCGTTGCTGCTGGTTTCCCACACGCAATGCTCTAGACAGCCTCGCGGACAAAGACCAACTTCAACATAAACCGCCTCTGCTGCTGTGATCTCACACACAACCTTCACAACGACCTCATCAACAAGACACAACTCCAACACAAACTCTCCCTGTCTTCTGGTATCCCACACACAATACTCTGGACAGCCTCACCAACCAAAGATCCATAGACATAAGAACTGCCGCTACTGCCTATATACCACACGCAGTCTTCTCAACAGCCTCAATGATCAAGAAGAACTGCAACGTAATATGTCGCTGTCTGTTGGTATCCCACACGCAATCTTCTCGACCCCGTCAATCAAGAACAACTCCAACGTGATCTCTCGCTTTCTGGTATCCCACACGCGATTCTTCACAACCTCATCAACAAAACGTACCCTGGACGGAAAAGCCGCCGCTGTCTTCTGGTATCCCGCACGCAATCTTCACAACAACATCCTCAACAAAAGGAAACACCAGAATAGAATAAATAAAAGAGTAAAGAAAAAGACCGCTAAAGGAGTACGAAAAGAAAGGGGTAAGAACAAAAACCTCTAGTCGCTAGTCATCATCCGTGAGGAGCTGGTTTCCAAAAAAAAAAAAGACAAATCAAGGGAAGGGGGAATCTTCAACCCAGTCCGATCAGATCGTTGTTCTCAGTGTTTCTTGTATTTCTGTACACACCCAATGGTTAGCAAATGTCGCCGTCGCAAAGACGTCAAAGTAGGTTAGGTTCGGCAATATAAAGAAATCTCAACAGGCCTCCGCAAGACCAGGAGGTCAACAGACCCTGCAAAATAGAGACCCAAAGGACTTTGCAGGGCAGAGAAGTAGAAGGACTTTGGAAGACCAATTCTTGGCCACGTATCGACTCACCTCGTCCACTCTCCGCTGGTTCTCCGGATCCATCGCGTTCGTCGCCCCCATCAGCGTCTGCCCAATCGCCCGCGTCACCCCCACCGCCGGCCGGAAGATAATCGTCGGCGCCCGCTTCAGCACCGCCTTGGCCGCGCCCGCCGGCGACGAGCTCTCCATCACCTCGCCCGGCACCGCGATGATGGCGTCCCGTGCGAGGTTCACATCCCGCGCCAGCGACCGGTACCCGCCGCGGAGCCCCTGTATGACGCCCGTCGGCTGGTCCGCGTACAACGAGATCTGCTTCCGCTCCTCCGGCTCCAGGTCGTCCTCGTCCCAGTGGTGATGGTGCGCCGCCTCCCGCTGCTGCTGCGCCTGGTCGCTCAGCAGCTCCTCCGCGCCCTGCAGCGCGTACTGCGTGCCGACTGCGAGCTTCGCCCCGAACTTGACGATCTCCGTGCCCGTCGTTCGCGCGAACGCCATCGCGCCCTTGGAGATGCTGCGGATTACCCGGCCGTCCTTCTTGTACTCGTTCAGCGGTATCTCCACGAGGTCTTTGAACCCGCTGCCGATGTTGACGAGCGATCGCACGGGCGCGAGGCCGGCGATCACGCCTGGCAGCTGGTTGTTTCTCACGTCGGGCGTCCAGATATCCTGCACCGTCCGCCCGAGGCGCTCGAAACCGGAGACGCCGTAGATGATGACGTGCCGTAGCACCATCCGCGACTCCTCCAACGTGATGAAGTTCATGAACTCGGTGGTGTGCCCGGATCGGAGACCGGCATAGTCGACCCGCTTCGGCTTGAAGTCGAGTTTGACGCCGATGTCGAAGATCTCCGCTCTCTGCAGGAACGGCACATCGCTCGGGGACGTTTGCACCGGAACGCTGTCGTCCTTAAACCCGAAGTAGCGCGTGATGAAGTCCAGCGCATCTTGGTCCACGTGCAGTCGCAGGGGCAGGACCGCCGCCCGCATGACAATCTCCGACGCGCCCAGCTCCGGGAGGGGCCTAACATTCAGAAGCTCGAGGTGCACCATGGCTCTTCCCATCTCTCGCTCACCCTCATCATGATCGTAGGTGGCGAACTTCTTCCACGTGGACGTGGGAACGTGGTCGAAAATATCGAGATGATTGACCTTGACATCGATGCTGCTCTGTGTCTCGCAGGCTCCGGCAGGGTACGAAATGAGATCGAGGCTCACGCCCTGTAGCTCAAAGGTGATCTTGTGATGCTTGCTCCGATGAAGCTTCAGGGGGCGCGACTTGGGCTTAGCACGGCGCACCGTCCGGTTCGTCGACGCGGTGATTGTCGAGGACTGGGCGATGGATTCAGTCTCGGTGGCGTTGTCGTGCAGACCCTCGTTGATCGCCCGGGACAGTTCGTGCGGGTCACGATTCGCCGGGATGCCGATGTAGATCGAGTTGAACAAGAAGTCTCCGATAGTCTCCTCGTCCTCGAACTCTTCCTCATACCCTTGCGCGCCGCTCAGTCGGGCCTGGCGCTCGTATGCTTTGGCCTCGACGTCTTGGACGGCCTTGTTGATGACCTCTCGCGTGTGCGCCCAGTCGAAGCCATCGAAGAGGTTCCAAATGACGTGGACATCCTTCACAGAAACCTTGAGAGGGCTCCGCTTCACGAGCTCGGGCGGAGCCCGGTCATGCGAATTCGTCACCGAGTTCCAGACCTTGGCCGGGAGGGGTTCGACCTCGCTCCCGGCAAAGTAGCTGTCGTGGATGGACAGGCCGTCGCTGTCGATCGTGTAGCTTGCGGCGGGGCTGACGCTCAAGAGCCCCTTATTCGTCTCTTGCTCTGCACTGCCAGACAGCCTCGTCGCATCGAAAAGCTCCTCTCCGTGGACACCGCTCTGCTCTCCGTAGAATTGCGACTCGATGCGCAGCGAATTCTCGACCGTCAGCCTCGGAGGGCGGCTCCCGCTTGGGCTCTCGCTCCCGGCCATCTCCTGGGCGCCGGCAAAGTCCTGGTCGAAATCGTATTCCCCCTCTGGTCTGCCAAAGGCCTCGGCCGAAATAGATGCGAGTAGGTCCTGCATGGGGACGACGTTTGTCCGGTACTTGTTCTCTTTGCTCGGGGGCGTCGGCGGGGAAAGTGCATTGGCGAGCGCGATGAGCGTCTGTAGGGAGTCTGCGCATGTCTCGAGGACCAGGAGGTCGTCGCGGACCTCGACCTCGACCTGCTTCTCGCCGTCTTCGCCCGGCGCAACGTTGACGCTCGCCTTGGCAGAGCTGATGAAGCAAATGTCCACGTAGCCACGGGCCGAGAGCTCGATGATCTGCGGCGAGGCGACTGACGATGACCGGCGCCTGCTGCGCGCCAGCGAAGCCTCAGACCTGCCCTGCGAGGCGTCATCGGTGAGGAGAATTGAGGCTTTCTTGAGTGTAAGCACTGCGGCCGTTTCGTCATCCTTGGGAAGGACGACCTCCACTCCGGCATCCGAGAGAGCCAGAACCATCTTGGACTTCATCCGCAACGGATTGAGCCCGATAAGGCAGTCGCGGAAGGCGACGTCGAGTGTCATCGGCTTGGTCTGCTTTGACGTTTCAGAGGGCGAGCTGGGCTGTGCCAGGGCGGTATGAGCTTGGTCCCCGAGACTTGCGACCGACGCAGCCAGGCCTTCCTCGAAATCCTGCGGAGTCGCATCGCTTCCTAGGCCCAAAAGATCCATGATCGTCGGCACACGGTATTCGACGTTGATGTCCTGAAATCTCAGCTTGATGACGGGCTCGATCTCGTCCCCGATCATCCGAGCCATCACGACAGGGCCGCGGCTCGCAACCTCGGCGGTGGAGAAGAGCGAAGATGAGCTGATCAGCTCCTCTGTCTGATTGCGCTTCAGCGAGAGCCCGGACACCGCCAAGGCGACCAGCGACGGGACAGAGATGTGGCCGACTTCGACGCGGTTGAGCTCGCCGCTCAGATGCCCAAACGATCCGCCGACCTGGACGCTCGCGCCGACTCTCTGAATCCTGGCTAGTGTGAGCAGACCAGGACGGTCATCCTCGGGCAGGTACTTGGCCACGGTCGCCAGCTTCGCCATCTCCTCCGCCAGACCAGGAAGCGCGGCAAGCTGAGCCATGTTCTTGACGCGAATCTGCACGGAGTCGACATTCGTCCGCAACACGGAACCCTTCCGCCGCTGTCTCAAGAGTGTGTCCACCATAATCTCGTCGTCCCCAGTGTCGAACTTCGCCTTGGAGGGCGTGATAAGCTCCAGAAGTTTCTCAAGGTCGCCGTCCTTCGGTGCGGACAGAAAGTCGAAGCGGACCCCGCCGATTTCGGTCGTGATGGCAGGATCGGCCGATGACCCGGAGAGAAGGGGGCCGGAGAGTCGCATCATGCTGCATGCCATGCCAATGCCCTCGTCACGACTGACGAGCTTGATGGCGCTGCTCTCGGCGACCACGCTGCAGTCTTTCCCCAAAAGCTCGATGAAGGCGCCTCCTATCCTCAAATTGACCTTGTTCTCCGACGCAGCCGACTTGTCTTCAGGATGAATGGGCGTGTCGAATCGCACCCCCTTGGACTTGTTCGGCCTCCGAGGCGTGGGTTTCGGTGTCGGAACCGGGCTGGACGTCATCGAAGCGCTCATGTTCAGAAAACTCCCCAGTCCGCCAAACCAGTTGAAGGTCTCATCGAGCCTCTGCAAGTCAATCTGCAGAGCCAGAGGAAGCGTTTCAATTTCCGTCCTCGTCATCTCCTTAGTCTGGATCATCTTGATGGCAATATCATTGCCATCCGATAGAAACGTATCTCTCACCGAGGTGCTCACGGGCTTGGCTTTATCGAAGGAAAGAATGTCACCACTCGCATAACCGAAGCGGAGCCTCTGCAGGTCAATCTTGGTCAGAGTGGCGCTCTGCTTCGCAGTCTCGCCTCTCCTAGACTCTGGCGACGTTGTCTCGGTCGGCGACACAGATATCGCCAAGCCGCCCAAGGTTGCATTGAGCAGCACCTCATGCTCACTGACGAAGGCCGTTGGATCCAGATGGCGCTGGGTGGTGTCGGCGACTCCGGCTAGGAGATTCACAAAGTCCACGGAAATTTCCTGGACCCTGAGCTCGAGCTCGAGTGCCTTCTTGTCTCCTCGCGCAGCGATGCCCTTGGGCGGCGGCGCCGGCGTGGGCGTGGGCGTAACAGAGGCATCGTTTTTGACTGCCTCGAGAAGCTTGGTTGCGATCATTGCGAGCAAAAAGGCGATGGAAGCATCGAAGCGAAGAGAGACAGGTGACAGATAGACCTCGGTGGCATTATCGGCTGCTTGAGCAGCACGAGCGGGCTGCTCTGGTATCGTCTGGCCCTGTGCTGGTGACAATGGACTGACGGCGAAGGCGCCTGGGGCCTGAGGTTGCAAGGAAGCCCCCATCGAGCGCGCGAGCTCTGAGACCGAATCGGCCATGTCGATTTCTTCACGCTGGCTCGAAATGTAGATGGAGATGTGCTGCAGATGGAAGATTTCCTTGGCGATTCGCGGAGCGCCCCTGGGCGTCGGCGCATCGTCTTGCAGGGACCCGTCGTCTGAGCCCGGCCCTCGCTCCGGAGAGATATCCGTAAGATGATCGCGACTGAACACAGGCGAGGACCCGGAACTATCGTCGTCATCTATCAGGTCTCCCGGCCGCCTGATCCGATTTGAAAGACGCTCCGCTCTGTACATTCTGTTGCCATCCTCGTCCCAGCCTCCCGGCATGGCGCTTCGCAGGGACGGCCGACTCGGGCCCGCCCCAGGCTGTTGGGCAGAGAGCTGAAGGATGCTCGATCGCTCGGGGTGGAGGATCTGGGAGGCTTCGGGCGAAAGGGGCTGTCCCAGCCCTGAGAATGCGCTCATGTACATGCTTGCAGCCTCTTCGTGAGTGTAAATCTGAGACTGGGCTAGGTCGTCTGGGTACGAGCCCTGAGAGCCGGGAGATCCGGCGGATCTATTTGAATCAGCCGAACCTTGGCTGTCTTCGCGCTCAATCGTTGACGATGGCTCTGGGCTTTGGGCGATGATCGTCGGGACAGTTGTGGACGGCGAAGGCGGCTCAAGGATGTCGGACAGGGGAAACTCGGTCTCTAAGGCTTCCAAGGGAGGAGATAGCGTTCTTGCGTCTGGTCTGCTGTGGAGTGGGGTCGCTCGCGGGGTCGATGGGCCCTCGACGTCTTCTTCTTCGTCTTCTTCTTCTTCTTCAGCACGTCTCGCCGGCAGGTCGTAAGGGATTCCAAGCGCCTTCTCGCTGTCTTCTGGAAGATACGGGGCCCCGAAAGGATCGCCCTCATTGGCAAGCTGCTCCTGGGCGCCAGGTTGCAGCGCCTCTATCGGCTGGGAGCGGAGGTCGGCAATGGAGGCCTGCATCAGATCCTCGCCCGCGCCGTCATCGGCTGTCTCCATGGGATCACTTCGATCGCTACCGCTGAAGCTACCCTGCGATGCTATCATGTCTTGCGCAAAGGCGTCTTCCGGCGAAAGGGTCGATGCTTGTCGCGAAGGCGGAAATCGATTGATGAGGGGAGAGGATGCGGCGGATGGCGACGCCATGGAGGGTGATCGGGTCAGGGGAGGGACAGATTTGGCTTCGGAAATGAGGTACGCGCGAATGTTGGCGAGAGAAATCTGCCGTTTCCCCTCCTTGTGCGAAAGGGGTGAAGACGTCGCCGTGTCGGCCGCGGGCATCGTGGTGACGCCTTCGATGTCGATATCTTGGAGGACGATCTGAAACGACACGGGCTCGGTGACGGGAGAGTTGAACTCGACGGGAACCTCCATGTCGAGCTGGAAGGCGACGCCCATGATCTTGATCTGCATGCGATCGAGGATTCCCTGGAGGAAGTTTGCGAGGAAGGTCGGGAGGGATAGGGGCTGGCCCGTACCCAGCGCCGCTTCCTCCTCGCTGCCGTCATCGCTGATGGTGGCGGAGGCGACGAGGTCTTGTGTATCGGCTGCCAGAGCCTCTTCGAGTTTGCGCCGCTCGGATGATGGCTGGGTCTCGAGGAAGGACTGGGCGAGGTCGACGGTGTTCGGCACGATGGGGTGATCCTCCATGGGCCTGGGGGCGGCGGCGGCGGCGGTGGTGGTGGATGCCTTGACCTTGCTGAGCTTCTCGGGGCCGAGGACCTTGAGCTTTACGTCGACGCCCTCGATGTCGATGGTGATGGGGCTCGTGTAGAAGTCCATGGGAATGGACACGCGGAGGAGCAAGACCTTGGCCCTCTGCAGCTTGAAGGCCTCTGGGAGCTTGAGAAGCTCTTCCAGTTTCTACTCGAGCGTCAGCAGCCAAACAAACCGCGTCATCATGGTCTTAGAGAGATAGTGTGTGTGCCAACCTTGAGCCTGATGCCGACATCTCGAAATTCAAAGACCGTGTTACGCCCCAGTGCCAGATCGAGGTTCTCGAGGTCCAACGCGTCGGAGTCGAGGAGCTCGAGCCGAGAGAGGGCGTATCGCAGCAGCCGCTTGGGCATGCTGGAGCTCCGGAACGACTGGAATATGCCGACCATGGTGATGGGTATTGATGATGCTGTCTATGGATGAACGGCGAGGTCGGGGGAGAGAGGGAGGTGCTAGAAGCTTGCCAGGCTGCCGGCTCGATCCCTGGACGTGCGGGCCTCGGGAAGGGGGCGGTTGTCCGGGGGAGGTGAGGGGGAAGGGTTCGTGGAGAGGGGGCGGAAGGGGGGGGGGGGGCGAATCGATCCGACCGTATCGCGGGAGTATCGTCACCGGTTTCGAGGAGGTGACCGGCAGATCGCGATCGCAGGAGACGTGATATCAAGAGACCCCCGGCCGGTTGCGGGGACGCAGATCATGATTAGGATAGCAACGGGAGGGACGGCGCGCAGGGGAGGACATCCAATATTGTTTTTGTTGTTGTCTTCTGATTCTTCCTCGTCTCGTTTTGGGGAAAGTCGGGCGGTTAGGAAGAGAAGAAGGTACTCCGTAAGTATGGATGTGAGATGGAGGAGGTCTGCTTCCCCCTGGGGGGAACTTTCCGGACGATCGCTGTGGGGATAGAGATGGATGACAAGCAGGGAGAAAGGAAGAAGAGAATAAAGCAGAGTCGGTATGTGTGTAAGGTATGTACGGGGCAGTATGTATGGAAATGAGGCTGCTGAGCGGCTTCTGGCGGCGGAGGATCCGATGGGATGGGTAGAGGATAGACAAGGTCAGAGCTAGAAAGCCGGGGCGGTCGAAGCGGGGGGAGACGTTATTTGGTTGGAGGATGGCGGAAGGCGGATGGAGGTTGGAGGGTAGATGGTGGAGGGTGGATGATGGATGATGGATGATGGATGATGGAGGATGGAGGATGGATGATGGGAGGTCGGAGGTTGGAGGTTGGAGGTTGGAGGAACAACCGGGAGGGAGCTCTGGGGAAGCGCCAAGGACGAGGATATGTTTGATGGATCCAAGGAGGATGGATCAAACCACGGATGGACTGGAAGGAGAGTGCATCCCCCCCATCCATGCATCGATCTTCCAGTCCACTTCCCATCGGCCATGGATCCCACCACCCGTTCCATCAACCACTGCCATGTGGCGGGACCTCGAGCGTAAGTCCATCTCCATCCGCAGCATCCATCTATCCATGCCGATACGAGCGTGCCTCTCTCGACTGGACGCTGCATGTGGCCGGCAGTTCGCACATTGATCATGTACGGAGTACGGAGTACAAGTACGGAGTATACGGAGTACATATACATATCCTGCATGTGATTTCAGGTCATCGATACCGCGCTACCCTATACTCGCCATCGTCATCGACGGTGAGCTCCAGCTCCAGCATGAGTTTATGAGTACAGTACTCCGTACTACTAGGTCCCTTAGTATACGGAGTAGTACCGTGCATATACGGAGCACCTTGTATTGATGTACATGGATCAATCATTGGTGTACTCCGTATAGCGTACGGAGTACATTTAAGCACCGTACCGCTACCTATACTAAGAGGTACCTATACTAGTACTCCGTACTGTAGCTACATGTAGAGATCATGATGTGGCCCGCCAGCTCCGGCGTCACGCCCCTACTTGTACTGAGCAGCGCCCCCGCAAACATCCATACCCCCAGGGACCCCCTGCCGACCCTGTGGACGAGGCGAGGGTCAGGGGACTCGCCGCCGCCATCCATCCATCAATCCATCAAATCCATGATGGATCCATGTCCGTTATCGATAAGCGGGTGGCCTCGGTCATTCAATGTCGGCCTGCCCCTGGAACAGCCCCATCAATCATCACCAGCATGGGTTCACGCCTCCAGCATCCAGTCATCACTGATCTCCATCTCCATGGATCTCTCCCATGGACAGCACATATATCAACTCAAGCACAGCTTCGCTCGTCTGCGAAGACAAGCATTCCTTTCCGTTCCTGCGCTGACGCCACAGATAGAACAGCCACTACGGAGCACGCATCCCACGCAGCCATCCCGTCGAAGCCATCACGAGATCCTCGCAGCCACGGGCACCCCGGCGATGGGAGACATCCATGGATCCGCCATCGTCATGCGTGCACCCTGATCAGAGCCAGCGATGACGCCAGCCGATGAACCCTCCCCTCGTCACAGCCCGGGGTCATCGGTCCGGGTCATCACTGTCAACGTAATTCGTACCTCGATTCTCTTCCCAACAAGGAGCAGTAGTTGATCCTGCGGTAGTTTCTGTCTCTCTCTCTCTCTCTCTCTCTCTCTCTCTCTCTCTCTCTCTCTCTCTCTCTCGTTCGATTTATACATCTCCTCTTGCCCCCCTCCAGGACGACGGAGCACCGCTGGAGGAGCGCAAACCCCGAGCCAGAGTACTCGTACTCCGTACATGTAGGGGCACCTGGGCGAAACGTCCTACCGAGCCCCCTACGGATGCGACATCCCCCCCGATGCACAGATAATGCACGTCAAGCTCGACAGCATCGCCCAGCATCGCAGACCGCAGACACACTCTACTTGAAACCAATCTCGCCCTTCAGAGTACATACATACACATGCGCATGCACGGCACAATCAGGATGAGCTGGCCTCTTGGGACGGCACGCTGCGAGGGGTCTATCGGGAGACTGATTCATCGCCCCTGACGCTTCTGGCCCCTGCCATCCCCCCCCCCCCGTCAAGCCCGTCTCGTAGTCCTTTCCATCCACCGTCTTTTGTCGAGCCTTGTACTCGTATTGATCGTCTTCTACCAAAAGCATCCCGCCGTTCTCTCCCCATACCAGGTTAACATCCTCTACCGGCACCATCACCTGATTCCCCCTGATTAACAAGCGTCCGGACACATGAGTAAGCGAAACGATCGATAGCCCGGCCAAGGGAGGAGACTAGGAGGGAAGAGCGTGCTCCTTGACCGAGAATTCGTCTACAGGAAAGGCACCGAGAATCCGTCTAGAGGAGAACCACCAACTCCCGTCTGAAGGAGACACATCAAAACCCGTCTCCAGGAGAGACACCGAGAAGTCGACACCAAGAACCCGACAGGATACATAGTAGAGACGAACATCCCCCGACCAAGCCGTATCGCACCCCCAAAACATGGCATACCCTTCCCAAACCCCAGGTCCTCAACGCACAAGCGAAGAGCACAAACCACAAATCACGAAACAAGTCCAGCCCTCCGATCCTACCTGTCCGACGCAACCACAGCTCGTGACCCTTCCCAGACGCCATGCTTCCTCCTCCTCCTCCTCCTCCTCCTCCTTTCATCTATCACCGCCTCGTCTTTCTGGGCCCCCCCTCCTCCGCCTTCTTGAGCTTCTCTTGCTTAGACTTGGCTCTCTTCTCCTTCTTCTCCTTCTCTCTTCTTTTCCCCTCTTCTCTCCTCTCCTCCCCTCTTCCCCCTCATCACCCCCTCTTCACGACGCATCCCCCCCCACCACGCCATACCTCTCCGCTATCCTCCTCCCCACCCCCTC
>NIGD01000005.1:775928-793652 GCA_003055185.1 Escovopsis sp. TC | reverse complement strand
ATTTTCTGTAAAAGCAAAAAATTTGGGTCAGGAATCTTCACTCAGCTTTCACATATGGCACGTCCCGCCCCCTTTTGTGAACAAACAAATCACTTTGCCCCTTCCCCCCCCCCCCTTTTCTCTCTCTTTCGATGTTTTCTCTCTCAACATCGCAAGGGTCCCCATGGGAAATGAACATGGCCCAGCCCATCTCACTCACCTCCCTCAATGCATTCCTCGAGCCAGAAGAACTTGAGGCTCTGCTTTTCGATTGGGCTCCCTACAAAATTCCCCCAGCCCTGGGACAGGCGCAGGACGGACTCGCGCCTGCGCTCAAAGTCCGGCTCCGTGTCCGGTATCCTCTCGCGGACCCTCTCGCGGAAGAAGTCCAGCAGGCTGACGGCCGGGTCGATGTCGGCGCACGACTTGTTGGAGTGCACGAAGGCGTCCTGGATGATGTCCCACATGACGGTGGACATCTGCTCGCCCTCGCGCTCCGAGTAGATGGCGCCGGTCTCGTCGTACATGGAGAACCTGCTGTCCCAGGCGCCGAACGCGGTGCCCGTCTGCTTGGCGAGGTCCAGCATGGGGTTGTCGTCGGTGCCGTGGAGCCAGTTGGGGCCGAGGTCGACGAGGTGGCCGTTGGCGAGGCGCTGCTGGTGGAGGCGGCCCCCTATCCTGTCTCGCCCCTCGAAGATGGAGACCCGGAATCCATGCTGGAGGAGGACGTCTGCGCAGCGGAGGCCCGCGATGCCGGCTCCGACAATGGCCACGTGCGGTCCGGGGTCTGTGACGTGTCTGCGGCTCTGTGGGAGGTCTGGTGTAAGCGAACAAGCTGGATCGAGGGCTTGCATACTCGGCGGGGGCAGATTCGAGAGTGTGCGTCCGAGGAACTCCCCCTGGTCCGCCCTTCCTCCCCTCTTCTCCTCCCGATTCATCCCGATGTCTTTCTTCCTATCTCTTCTTTCTCTCTCTTGATTCATTCATTCATTCATTCATTCATCGGGTGTGGCAGATCTCGCTCTTGTGGTACCTTGATGGAACGCTCTCCCGTGGCCGAGGTGATGGTTGATGCCAGATGGTTTTGACCCAGATGGATGAGGGATTGCAGCCGCGATGTCTTGAGATCCTGGTAGATTCGTGACGATTCTCTCGATGCAAGGTTCGTGCAGCTCATGGAATAGGCATCCATCGCAGGAGTACAACGACGGAACCGAGGGAATGGTGATAGGTTGAGGCGAGTCCAGAACCGGGCGCCGGTGAAGTCAGGCCTTGTCCAGAGTGGAGGAGATTTCGATACCGGCGAGGGAGGAGGTGGCGGCGGCAGCAGCAGAGGTTAGTAGATGAGTACTCCGTAGGAGGAGCAAAGAATGGGCAGTAACGGTACTCGTAGGGATACTCGGTGACAGAAGAACTCAAGGTTGAAGAAGAGGTAGGGTTTGCGAGAAGAGAACGAGGGATGTGAAGGAGATGGAGCGTGGTGAGGGCGGTAATGGTCTAGGATGGAGCCCTGGAGGAGGGCCCGTCTGGTCGGCGGCCGCGGTCGCAATGGACAGATGGTCTGGAGCAGGCGTTGGGAGCAACAAAGTGACTTGAGGTAATGTGATGGATGGATAGAGGGATGGATCCATCCATGGATCAATCCATCAATGTTATGTCGTCTAGACCGTCCGAGGCCCCCTCGGCATGTGCGTTGCGTGCGAGACGACACAAGCACTACTCCGTACAAGGCGGGGCTTTCCGGGGAAGGAGGCTCGCAGGATCTCCAGCTCGCCTGGCCGAAACGGGACGATGCGTCCTAATGAATCGATGAGGGTTGCATGCATGTATGGAGCACATGCATCATGGATGTATGTACGGAGTATTGACGAGTCAGTCATGGGCGAGAGGAGCAAGGATCGGGAGGAGGTGGCAGTTGTACGGGGTATATACCGAGTATGAAGGAAGAGGACACGATGGGAGGGGGACATATCGATGATGGGTCGAGATCCGGCGCGCGGGGGTGAGTCTTCCCAAGTCCTCCAAGTCCTCCTCCATCCGCGCCCTCCGCGTGCTTCTCTAGTGCCGAGCGAGCGACGGACCCGGCCGAGAACCTGGATGAGGCACGAACGAGCGAGGCATCAATCCATCGCTTCATCGCCCCCCTAGGCCAGGACGTGCCTTGCTGACTCCGCGCAGGTGGCAATGCCGAGCGGCCACGCGACCAAGCGATTCGCCAGGAGTCGCTCGCTCGGTCCATGTCGAGGCAGGACGGGCCTCAGATGAGCGCGCGAGCTGCTTTGCGTGGGTGAGGCGAGTCATTGTCATCGTCGTCGTCGAGGTCGTCACAATTTGATCCATGTGAACAATGATGATGAATGGCTGGGACAGGAAATGTTGACGCCGATGCCTTGGCCTACCCTGGAAGACAGAAAGGTCAGGGTCGGTCACCATGGTCAGGGAGGGGACCAGGGTAAGGGTTAGGGTCATGATTCAATTCCGAGTCAAAGCAGTTACCCTACATGATTCACCTCGAGGTGGACTTGGACGTTGCATACGGAGTACGGAGTACGGAGTACATGTACATGCATTAGTAGTACGGAGGACATGCATCCAGAGGTACTCCGGACTTGTAGAGAACACATCCATGATGGAAATGTTCCTGTCATGGAGGTGACGGATCAGGATCTCAACACCAAGGACTCTCTGCTTGAGTGCCATCGTCGCCCATCACCTTCGCAATCGGCTGTCTGCTTTTTCTCTACGGAGTACGGAGTACGGGGAGCGGAGTCCGGAGAGCGGACTTCGGGGTTTGCCCCCCCCCAACCCCCACGGCCATCCATCTACTACTCCGTAGAGGTCGCGGTTTCAGCCCCCCGGCGACATCTTCGTAGACCTACTATGACAGATCAAATGATGGATCCATCGGCATCCCGCGACGTGCCGAGGTCTGGCCCTGGACCGCAAACGTCCGTGACCCTCGGCATCGTCCACACAGCTGAGACCGTGCAACGATCTCAACATCCCGCGGCCGCCGCGAAACCTCCACGCCCTGGCATTCTTCCACCTTCATCATCTCCATCTCCATCCTCTACGAAGTACTTCGTGCATCAACCTCATCTCTTTCCATCTCTGGCTCTTTGTCTAGCCATCTCTGCCTCGTGATCTATCCATATCTTCTCTTTTCTCTCTCTCTCTCTCTCTCTCTCTCTCCCTCTCCCCCCCCTCTCTCTCTGCGCGAGTGTGTGTTCCTCTCTGCCTCTCTCGCTTCTCCTCTCATACCACCACAGTCCACCCGAGAATAGCACCACACAGGATTCGTTCCCCCCCCCCCGCCGCCATGGCCCCCCCCAGCAAGACCTTCACCCGCGAGGAGGTCCGCGTCCACACCTCCGACGACTCCCTCTGGTGCATCATCGACAGCATCGTCTACGACCTCACCGACTTCCTCGACGCCCACCCCGGCGGCGAATCCGTCCTCAAGCAGATCGCCGGCCAGGACGCCACCACCGCCTTCTACAACCTCCACCGGCAGGAAGTCCTCGCCAAGTACGCCGACCTCGCCATCGGCACCGTCGCCGGCGAGACGCCCCAGGTCCTCGTCCCCCAGCCGGGCGACCTCAGCCCCGTCCCCTACGCCGAGCCCCTCTGGCTCAACCCGACCTTCAAGAGCCCCTACTACGGCGACTCCCACCACCGCCTCGCGCGCGCCCTGCGCCTCTTCACGGACACGTATGTCACGCCCGAGGCCCTCGCCGCCGAGGCCTCGGGCAACTTCGTCTCCCAGGAGCTCATCGAGCGCATGAGCAAGGCCGGCATCCTGCATATGCGGCTCGGCCCGGGGAAGCACCTTCACGGCGTGGAGCTGCTCGGCGGCGGCGTCGTCAAGGGCGAGGAGTTTGACTACTTCCACGACCTCGTCGCCTGCCAGGAGCTCGTGCGCCCCATGATGCGCGGCTTCGCGGACGGCAACCTCTCTGGCATGACCATCGGCCTGCCTGCCGTGCTCAACTACGCCAAGGACGAGGCCTGGAAGAAGAAGATTGCCGACGACGTCTTCAGCGGGAGGAAGAAGCTGTGCCTCGCCATCACGGAGGCCTTCGCCGGATCGGATGTCGCTGGCCTGCGCACCACCGCCGAGAAGACCCCAGATGGCAAGTTTTACGTACGTCCCCGCATCCCTCCGGCATCTCTATCTACTACATGTATTCTCTCCTCCCCTCTTCGCGGTCCATTCTTCCATAGTGGCGTCTCACCTCACGAATACTGGTCGGCGCAACCTCGTATGTGTGTGCATCTCTGACCCTCCCCAGATCGTCAACGGCACCAAGAAGTGGATCACCAACGGCTGCTTCAGCGACTACTTCGTCACCGGCGTCCGCACCACCAAGGGCCTCTCCGTCCTCCTCATCGAGCGCGGCCCCGGCGTCTCCACCAAGCCCATCAAGACATCCTACTCCCCCACCGCCGGCACCGCCTACGTCACCTTCGACAACGTCAAGGTCCCCACCTCCCACCTCCTCGGCGACGAGCACCGCGGCATCCACGTCATCCTCAGCAACTTCAACCACGAGCGCTGGGTCATGGCCGCCGGCGGCATCCGTGCATCCCGCTTCATCGTCGAGGAGTGCCTCAAGTGGGCCAACCAGCGTCTCGTCTTCGGCAAGCGCCTCGTCGACCAGCCCGTCGTCCGCGCCAAGCTCGCCAGGCTCATCGCCCTCGTCGAGAGCAACCAGGCCTATCTCGAGAGCATCACCTACCAGATGTGCCACATGCCGTACCACAAGCAGGCGAAGCACCTCGCCGGCCCCGTCGGCCTGCTCAAGATGAGCATCACGCGCGCCGCGCACGAGATCGCCGACGAGGCGGTGCAGATCTTCGGCGGGAGGGCGCTCACCCAGTCCGGCATGGGGAAGTACATCGAGATGTTCAACAGGACGTACAAGTTCGACGCGATTCTGGGGGGCGCGGAGGAGGTCCTTGGGGACTTGGGCGTCAGGCAGGCGATGAAGGAGTTCCCCAAGGCCATGCTGTAGGAGATGGGCTGTACTAAGGAAAGGGTGGCACCAAATGGCCAGGGGAACAGAAAGGATCAGATCAATCAATTTGTGAAGAGTCGGAGGCCAATTGAGGGATGACTGTCTTCAGCATCAGCGTCATGTTTGTACATCGCATCTTGGATATCACGAGGATTGAAAGAATTGTCAATTCCAATGAATTTTTCTGTAGATAATTCGTCGCTGGTTGTTGTCATGGTAAATGCAGGCAATGGTGGGGAGCAGGACTCAGCGCTCCGATCTGACCTCATCTGAAAGTGACGCCTCTCACCTTACAACCATGTAGTCACACACCTACGCACACACACCACATCCTCGGATCAATGCATGCCATCAACCTTCGTAGACTTCTGAGTTCAGCCAATTGCCCTGAAAGTGTCAAGATCAGGCAAAAAGGCCCCGTCGCGAAATATCCTTCCCTCGAAGATCTTATGTTTCCCGGGTGTTCCAGTTTCCATGCTCAAAACCCGCGTACAACCTGACCGGTCCGTAGCAACGTGAGTCGCTGACTGAACATCTTATGACCATCGAAAAAATCAAGCCCAAGTGAACTTTTTGGACGTCCCCCTCATCAGGGGCGACGATCGAGGACGGGAACAAAGGAAAGAGTAAAAAGCAAAAACATCGTCGTGGGTATCATGCAGCTGCCACGCCAACTTCCTCCCGGTCCCCATCGCAACTGAGAGAACATTTCCCGCCGCTTAGTTGGGGCACTGGGCCTGGACGTGACCGCCCTGTTGGCACTTGTAGCAAATCTTCTCGCCACCGGCTGACTCCTTAGGGCAGTCGCGAGAGTAGTGTCCGGACTCGCCGCAGTTGTAGCACTTCATGCCGTTGACACACTCGCCTGGGGAGATGATCAGCCAACGCTCCGGACAGCAAAGGGGAGGACGTCAATTGGGGAGGGACATACGGGACATGTGGCCGTAGCCACCGCAGGAGTAGCAGGTCTTGCCAGCGCCGCCGTAGCTGGGGGCACCGCCGCCGTAGGAGCCGCCGCCGAAGCCAGACTTGGTGCAGCTTCGGGCAATGTGGCCGATCTCGCCACACTGTGACAACAGTCAGCTCCGCAAAGGAAAACTACACAATTTGGGATCTTGGTGCAAGATCTTTACCTTGTAGCACTCAGTGGAGGGCTGGCCGCTGCCGCCGCTCTGGGGGCAGTCGCGGGAGATGTGGCCAGCGGTGCCACACTTGTAGCAGGACTTGTTGTCCTTCATGGGCTCGGAGCAGTCACGGCCTGCGATGGCATGTCAGCACGATGATCGCCAATGCAAAGGGGTCATCTTCCAGAAGCTTACTGATGTGTCCCTCGCCTAGAATGCGGGAAATGCAAGCGTCAGCACTCAATACTTCGCGTAACGGCGGATACAACTTGACACTGGGGACGTACCGCCGCAGTTGTAGCTAAGAGAAAAAACGAGTCAGTCTAGGCCGCATGAAGCTGGGAGGGACAGGGTTCATACCACTTCGCAGGGCCTTTGCTGGGGCAGTCACGGGCCTATGGATTGTATTCGTAAGCGACTGGAAGCACGTGGGCGATCCCTCATGCTCGAGATTTACCTGGTGGCCAGCAGAACCGCCTGAAAATGAAGAGTTAGCATTTTGAAAAGGTTGTAGAATGGCGAAGGAGAGGATGGTTGTGATGGGAGCTGTGCTGATTGGGAAGGGAGAGGCAATTGATTGTGCGGCGGCTGAAGGGCGACGTCGCGTGACACCAGCCTGCTTCCAAGGGCAAGGGCGGGAAACGCAAATCGATTGTCGCAGAGAGGCAGGACAGCAATGGTCTGGAGATCGTCAAGCCAGAACGAGAACGATCAATGAACCAATTGTCGGAACCATCATGAACGCAATCGATCGGTGCAGGAGGGCGATGGATGGAAAGGGAGCAGAAGATTAGGGCGACTGACAAGAGTAGCACGCTCCTCGAGTAGAGTAGTCCATTGTGATGAAGGTTGGAGAAGAGAGTATGAATTCGAAAGAGTCTGAAAAAGAAAGACGAGTCAGCGAGGCGATCGGCGACCAGACTTCTCGAGTATAAGGATGGTGTTCTCGTCTTTCTGTCGTGCCAGGAGGAGAGCGGAAATGCTTGAAGATGCAATCCTCTCCACTGAGGAGGGCGATTGAAGAGTGGCAACACGACAAACGTCGAGAGCGTGACGCTGCAGGCGACGACGGACCTGGAATGCAGGAGGCGCGAGTGGCAGATCTGGAGAGCAAATTGCGGCCACTGGGGGATGGGAAGAGAAACCTACCGGTGGAAAGGTGATGATGCTTGGTGCTTGGGATCTGGCGTGGATTGTTGGAGGAACACGCGAGCAGTTGAGGTGTGTCGACTCAGGTGGGCGATATGGGAAAATCGTGTAGACGAAAAAGGGAAAAAGTTTTTGGCGATAACAGTGCCGGGCGGCTTTTGCCTTGATTGATCGATGGGCGGGACGCAGTGCGCAGCCAATGGGGGGATCGGACTGCGGGAAGGGCAATGGATTGTGGATTCATCATTGATGGCATCAATTGATCGTGTGCGCGTTTCAACCCGTCACAGGCTCACGTTAGTGGCTCGTTGGCGCCCACAGCCCGCATGAAGCGAAGGCCGCTTATCGCCTAGCGGGGTTGGAGAAGCTGTGCTCGCTGTACCCAGTACCTGGAATGCTCCAAATGTAGGCGGCCAATGGTGTTTTCCCAGGTCCAGGAACTTCCATTCCATCAATGGATCCATCCATGGATCCCTCTCAGCTCAAGTGCAAGTGCCAGCAGTGCAGTGTGGAGAACCGCCCGCACCTGAGGCACGCTCAACCCGGAACATCGTTCTGCCGGGAAGAGCTGCGCTTTGCTTGTCATGATGGGCTCCAGCTCGGCTCGCGGGGTCAAAGTTCGCACGGCGGCGCTCTGGCCAATCGCTTCAAAGCAGTCGCGAGTGCCTGCCATTCCGAACCTGTCAGGCATCTGCAGAGTTCGGGCCGTGACCTTCCTCGAGAGCGTCGGGGACGAGTGCGGAGGCAAGAGCGATCACGATGATCGAGAGGCTCGGGAACGCCGACGATGAGAATACGAGGGTGATCCCACTCGATACATGTATCGCGGCCACACTGTGATGCTGTTTGTCCCCCTCGATTTGCAATCATGCCGGTCTCCTCCATGCTTGTTCATCTAGTATCGTTCTTGACCAGGAGCAGTAGTGACGTCGGTGAGAACGGAGACTTGACCAACCTCGATGGGACCTGAAATCAAGATCACGCCTGGATGGAGACGACATCCAAGCTGCGGCTGCCTTGGGTGGATCGCACTTCTGGCAGGCAGCAAGAGGGTCTTCCTCCAGTACGGATCACTTCGTACTCGTACTCGTGCACTGTGCATGAAATGCATCTATTGGCTGCGGCTGAGCAAGAATGGGGGAGAAATACCATCCCTCTGATCCATCTTGCGCATTCTCAAGCTGCATACAAATGCAGGCATAGATATCTCTTGCAACAAGATCATCAAGAAGTGAAGAGTGTCCTGCTTCTGAAGATCTCTACGGCGTGCTGTCGTCGTCGACAACGCTTCAAGACAGCAGCAGCAGCCACGCGCGACGACGACGTGAGGCGGTCACGTGCATTCGCGCCTCGACAACAACTTGCCACGGCGCGCCTTGCAGCGGAGTGAGCACGTCGCTCTCATCTGCCGCGCCCTGGGTCACCACCCGCCTCATGCGTGGTTGACTGCCGGGTGGGTGATGCATGGGAAGCGCCCATGGCGGAGTGGCTCGATCGCGGAAGCCCCGCGCTCCTCGGCGCTTTTGAGGATGTATGCGAGCGCATACACCGAGAAATTCGGGCTGGTACGTCGCGTCTCCTCATGCAAAAATCTGAAAATGGGCAACTGACCAGTATATTTCAGAGCTGCTGTCCAAGAAACCTGCCGTCAGGGATGCTGGCACATGTATGACAGATGATGGTGGCCCTCTCAGTGATCAGCTCGCCGTCATTGATCGTCTGCGCGGGGAGAATGAGAAGCTTCGCAGCGAGCTGGCTGCGCTGACGAGCGCGAGGGACCTTCCTAGCCTTCCAGAGTCATCCATCGCGGCATCTGCGCCAAATGGAGCGAGCCCAGTCGGGCAGCTCACATCGTCAGAGGGATCTTCAGGCAACCATTCCGAGTTGGCTGTTCTGCAACTGAAATATGTCACCCTGAACAGCAACTTCAAGGCTGCCAAAGAGGCATTGGAGAGGAGGAAAAAGGAGAGGGACAGCTCGAGACAGCGTGAGGCCTGGTTGATGAAAAAATTGAGGGCGGCAGAGGAGCAGCACGGGATCCAGATATTCCACAAGGGCGCCTCGAATCTGCTTCTCAGCGCAAGCTCGGTTGCGGAAGATGAAGTCGCGGAGCTGCCCCCCTTGCCTATTCTCACGACCATTGAGACGGACGACCCATCCGGCTTAGAAAATGGTGACATGCAGTCTACGCAGGGAGCCTCAGACGAAGAGGAGCCGGAACTACCACCACTTCGACCCGAGCATGGGCGTGCCCAGATTCACGTCAAACAAGAGCCCTCTTCGGATACTCCAGTGATTGTGTCAGAACGGGTCCTGAAGAGGAAGAGGACCAAGCCCGATGTGTCGAGGCTTGAAGAGGTCCAGATGATGAAGGGCGAACCCGAGGACGTCAGCGTTCTCAGGGAGGCAGAGAGGCTGGATCATCCGACGCAAGACAGCCTTGACCTGGATCATATTGCCCAAAGAATGACGACGCCCCGAAAGCGCAGGCAAGCTGACGATCGGCGGCGACAAGCATCTCCAGAGCAGACGCCGTCCTTCCACACGCCGTTGCCTCTTGCTTCGTGCCTGGTCCGCCCTCCCGTTGATTCCGGTGTCAGAATGGCGATGGCTCAGGCGGCCTCGTCCATTCTCACCCCTGTGAGCGGCAATGAGCGACATGCGCGGTACGCCGACGATGCAGACCACACGCCATCAGTGAGAGGGGCGCTGAATCGAGGCATAGAGGCGCTTGCGGAAGATGGACAGATGAACGCGGCCGAGGTGCAATCCAGAGGGAGTAAAGACAAGCTCGACGAATCTCTTGCCGTCGTACAGGGTCGAGGTCGGCTGAGCAGACTTCTCTCGAATAGCACGGCAGAGCGCGATATCGAACCCAGACCGACTCGGCGAGCGCCCGCCGTCTTGTCCAGCCAGCTTGATGTTCCCGAACGCCGAGAACTGCCGTTTGAACAAACGGACAGGGCTAGCAGACGCAAAGACCCGTCGGCTCGCGCACCACCTCCTGCCCAGGGCCAGAACCAGAGACACTTGCCGGCTCAATCAGCAGCAACAGCAACAGCAACGACAACGGCGGCGGCGGCAGCGACAGTGAAAGCGACAGCACCGGCCCAGAAGATGACTGTACCTCCCACGACCGGCCTGCGGTCCAAGCCCCTCGCGGAACTCCTTCTCGACGACTTCAAGATCAACCCCGCAGCCAACAAGGGTCACGGCTTCGCCTTCTCCGAGGTCGTCCGGGACAAGGGCGAGCGGGCGAGCCTGCGCGGCTGCGTGGACATGCACTGCTGCGGCAAGCAGTGGCGAGCCATGGCGCTCTCGCAGCGCCCAGAGCCGCCGCTGACGGCCGCGCAGCGGCACGAGGAGCAGAAGCTGCTGGAGAAGTACCTTGGAGACTGCTCTTATCGGCTGGCGAGCATGACGAAGGAGGAGAGGGCAGACCTCTGGATCGAGGCCAAGACGGAGGAGCTTGCGAACCGGTTTGGGAAGCACCGTCACAGCTACTCGAGGATGCAGTCTCCGCCGGGCTTCTGGAACGCTGATTTCCCGGACACGCAGCAGATTGTGTCGGAGAAGCAGGAGGCGGAGAAGAGGGAGAGGCAGGCGATTGCGGAGCGGCACAGGGAGGCCATGCGACCCGGGGGGAGATGGCTGTTCCGGGATGAATGAGGGTTTACACATATTTTACATATTCCTACAGTTGGACCTGAGAAGCAAGAGAAGGGGAAGCAGGACAAGGCAGGGAATTGGGAGCGAGACCAGGAGGTCAGCCATCCGTGGCGGCCGGTGGCTGCTTGGCGACGAAGAAAGGCATCTACGTGGATATTCATCCGTGGGATCAGGGCTGCAATCAGGCACACCATCCTATCCATATATGAAATTCATGTGAACAGCAAAGCATTACTAGAAGTGGCCTAGAGAACGTTGTCAGTTTCTGCGTGGACACGCGTGAGGAGGATTTCATGCGCCGTCTTTAGATGGATCTGAAGGAGGACCTGGACAGAGGTGGATAAGGGGGACGCCGGGTGCGATTTGCTGGTGGCACAGGGCTGCATTTCCCGGATCGTCGGGAACGCTTGTGGACAGGAGCGCTCGTCCGAGAGCCGCAAAGGGTCATGAGAGAATCGTCCATGAGCGACACGGAGCACCGGACGAGTCACTCCTCAGTACGGAGTACGAGGGAAGAGCACGAAATATCGCAACATTCTGCAGAGATGGGCGTGCTTAGACACCGCCATCGGCCGGGAGCGGACGACGAGACTGCCAGTAGCATGGATGGGATGATCCCCTGAATTGTTCGAATGGCGTCACTGCACAGTATGCCGTCACTGTGTCCTCCAAAAGATGGATGGAGCGTCCGGAGACTAAGAGTACCTAGTATGTGGCGTGGGCCCGCGCGAGGCACGATGCCATCTCTCCTGTCATCGGCTCGCACAGAGAACGGAGAGCCTGGATTCCTTCGGGACTCACCGAGGTGTGCGCTGTTAGTGCTGGGGCCATGATCGACCCCTTCCCGGCTAATCCGTGGCCGATCACGCCGACGTCAAGCCACTGAGGCACCAACACATCTCGTAATCGCGGATCAACGACCCGAACCTCGCAACGCATCTCTAGATCCTCTATGATCCCCCATCCCCTCGAACAACTCGGCACGCCAACGAGCCTCCAAAGCCCCCTCCGTCAGAGCTACGGAGCCACGGAGCCACGGAAACCTCCAGGAGCAGCAGCAGCAGCAGCAGCAGCAGCAGCTACGAGTGCGATGGACGGGCGGGCTCCATCCTAGTGCCTCGACGACCTCCACGACCTGCACTCCACGACCTCGTTGCATCCGAACCCGCACTCGCCTCGAACACCTCCTCCTCCTCCTCCACCACCACCGCTACCACCACCACTGCTGCTCGGGCTAGCAGCTTATCGCCCTGTCCTGAGCTGCCATTTTATCACCTCCACGACATCCGAGTTCCTGTCCTGCCTGGCGCCTTCCATGCCCTGGCTGCTACTCCAGGGCGAGCCGGCAGCAGACTGACCACGCCGACGTTCCGACCTAGCGGCTGCCCGTCGTCGACTTGTTCTTCCAAAGGTGCTCTTCCTCCTACTCCGTACACCTCCTTCACCTTGGACTCTGCCTTGGCTTCCGCCTTCACTCCCCTCCGCTCTCTGCCACCTCGTCATCGTTTTCTTCCTTGGGAACCCTCCTCTTGCTCTCCCACCTGCTCCTCTGCCTCCTCCTCTGAATCCCTTAGCTTCCCTACCCACTGCCGTCTATGCTGAATCTTTTATCTCCTCCTCCTCCCCTCCCTCCCTCCTTCTTCCTCTTCTTGATCCCCTCTCCCTCTCAGCGCTCCTCCCCACGTCATTTCACTTCCTACTCGTCTCTGTAATATCTCTTCCGACCCGCGTCACAATCTCGTTTTCCCGATTCGGGATCCGCTGTCTTGGAACGTCTTGCGCTCCGTTCCGTGACGGCTCTCCGATACCAGCACTCGAACGACCTTCGATCCGCTGCTTTCGCTCTTCCACTTCTCGCTCCCTCGTCCTTCTTCAACCTTCTATCCTTCTTTCCTTCCTTCTCTCTTCTTGTTTTTGCTTCTCCCCTCCTCTCCTTCTTCACCACCTTTTCTTCTCTTTTCTCCTCTTCTCTCGTTAACGCAGTCTCGTCTGTCTTTCCACAGGTCGACCTCGACTTGACGCAGCGCTCGTGCCCTCGGCGCAAACGACTTCCGTTTGCTCGACCACCACCGCTGTCGCCACAAGTCCCTCCACCCGCACAAGGAGCAGAGCATTTTGGCTTTGCACCCCGCGCGTGCGAGCCGACGAGCTTCGCCTCGTAGGCACTCCGATCCCGAGTCTCGACGACGCCGCGCAAATCAGCGCCCAGCAGCTCCAACAGCCTGAACAGCCCCCGAAACTCCACGATCCCCCAAGCCGGCACGATGAATCGCCATCTGCCGGCTGGGCAGAACGTGCAGGGCGGCCAATCCGCCTGGAATACGGCCGATTCAAACGCCCCGATGCAGGGGGGAAGGAATCAGCGACGGAGACAGGGCCAGCCCGCGGGCAACTACCAGAACAACCATCACACTCAGCAGAACTACCAGAACCAACAGAATCATCACCCTCAGCAGAATCACCAGAACTACAACCAAAACTACAACCCCCAGAACAGAAATCATCATCAAAATGGCCAGGGCTATCAGGCCCAGGGCCAGTCCCATCATCCCCTCCAGAACCGCAACCACCAAGGCTTCAACGCCAACCAGAACCACATGGGCTCCGGCTTCTACGGCGCGCAAAATCAGCAGTACAACGTGAATCAGGGCTTCAACCAGCAGCAGCAGCAGCAGCAAGGCCAAAATAATCGCCGAGGAGGTTACCGCGCACCCTCCTCGCCGGCCCAGAACCATGGCCTGATGTTCAATAACTATGACCAGGCCCAGGCCTTCAACTACAATCAGGGTCTCAATCCCATCTTGCAGCACTTCTTCACCCCGACCCAGCCCTATGGCTTCAACTACAACCAGATTCAGAACCAGAACCAGAACCAAAACCAGAATCTGGGTGCGGCCCAAAACTTCAACTACACCCACAACCAGCCCCAAGTCCCCGGCTACCCCTACCCTGCGCCGCAATCGCAGTACGGCGGACCCCCGGTGTACATGAACGGCCAGGCCCCGGGCATGCCTCCATTTATGCCGCATCAAGGTACCGCCTATCAAAACGGTGGATCGCCCGCAAATTACTTCGTCCCGCTGGCTGGACGACCCGGGCATGGCACGCCCGGCCCCGTGCCCGCCGCTCAACCCGTCATTGCTAAGTCTGTCATCCCCCCACCCGGGGCCCCGCTTGCTGTTCAACCCCCCGTCATTGCTCAAACCGGTTTTCCGCCTGTTGGTCAAGCTGCTGGACGGCCCGCGATGGCGCAAAACGCGGCCCTGGCTCCCACCGCACCCGTTGTCAACGCTGCTGTTCAGCGCGTGGTTCAACCCGCTGCCCAGCCGGTGGTTCAACCCGCTGCTCAGCCGGTGGTTCAACCCGCTGCTCAGCCGGTGGTTCAACCCGCTGCTCAGCCGGTGATTCAACCCGCTGCTCAGCCCATGGTTCAATCCGCTGGTCAGCCTCCCGCCCAAGGCGTCGCTGCCCAGACTCCCGCCCCAGCGACCGCGGCCCAGCTTGCCGCTCCAGAAACCGCTGCCCAGCCTGTCATTCCTGAGACCGCTGCCCAGCCTGCCGCTACACAGCCCGCTGCTCAGCCTGCCGCTCCAGAGACCGCTGCCCAGCCTGCTGCTCAAGTCACTGCTCAGGCTGCTTGCCAATCCGGCTCATCGCAACCGCCGCCGGATGTGGCCGACGGCATGGCTCAAGGTACGGTGCAGGCTGTATCTGAGCCCGCTCCCGAGGCCTCTCGTGGACCTCTGGCCCAGCCATCGACGGAGCTCCCCATCATCGAGGCTGCAACGACCCCCCCGGCTGAGCCTCAAGACTCGCTGGCGGCGGCGGCCCTTGTGGTTGCTCCCCAGTCGTCCTACTTCCCTGAAACGCCTCAGGTTTCCCCGCCTGCTCCGGGTCCTTCTATTCCTCGTGCCGCGATGATCATTTTCGGATCAATCGACCCGATTGAGGTGCCTGCGACTTCGGTCCAACAAGCCCCAGGAGAAACTTTCCTTGCTCCTGTAAGTCACAAACCCCCCCCCCCCCCTAATTCGTGACATGTTGCAATGATACGCTTGCTAACATCGATGCACAGACCCCCTGGCTTTCTGATCCAGTGCAATCGTTTCCCCGCCGGTCTAAGTTGATGAAAAGGGCACGATCGCCGCTGCCTGGGGACAATGACATGGTTTCGCTGCCGACCGGACGGCCGAACAACGAGCCGGCAGTAGAGAAGAAGGAACCCGTGGAGGATGTCCCTCCCAAGGCTGCCCACGAAACCACCTTCATGTCAGGAGACACTGGCGCAGACATCGCATCCTCTCCCCGGCAGTCGATCGACTCGATGGCTTCATTTGATACCGACGATGTCAGCGGCACGCCGGATTTGACACCTCCCGATAGCGTCACCGCCGCGGAGCCTGTTGTGCTGCCCATGCGCCCAGTCGCCCCCGTCGTGCCTGTAGTTCATGCATTGCCCAAGAAGGAATCCAGACCGACGACCCCCAAGAAATCGCAGCGAGGTTCCAGACCGACGACCCCCAAGAAATCGCAGCAAGGTTCCAGACCGACGACCCCTCAGAAATCGCAGCAGGACAAGAAGAAGCCAGATGCCCTCGTCCTGACTGATCAAGCCAAGCCAGCAGCGGCAGAGGAAGATGCCGCGCTCGCGACTGGGACAGTCACCACTCCTGGGGCCAGCGGAGTGCCTACCAACGGCGCGAGCACCGCTCCCTCCACACCTGTTGCCGCCCAACCCAAGTCCTGGGCAAATCTGTTCAAGGGGTCAACATCGAAGGCGGCGTCGCACGCAAATGGCAACGGATCTGCGGCTGGCAGCGAAGCTATGAATGGCAAGACAGACTCCGCCTCTGCCGCGGACAAGAATGGGATGGGTTCCTTCTCGAAGGCGAACGCTACCGGTCTGGGAGCCGTCGTCCGGTCTTTCGACCTTCAAATTGGTCACAAGGTGTCGTTCCTTGAGCCCCGTGGCCTGACCAACACCGGGAATATGTGCTATATGAACTCGGTAAGTTTTTTTTCATTTCATGACCCATCTGGAGTCCTGATCACAACGCTGACATGGATCGGACACAGATCTTGCAAGTGCTCATCTTCTGCAAGCCATTCTATAACTTCCTGGATGAAGTCGAGAAGAACGTCGCGCACAGCTTCAAGAGCGAGACACCACTGATCGAGTCAATGTGAGTATTCATGTTCTTCATAGGCATTTCCGATGATTCTAACCATGTTCAAACACAGGGTCACGCTCAAGGGCGAATTTAAGGTTCTGAAGTCCGGGACCTCAGCACAGCAGCTGTCCAAGTCCATGAAGAACGAGGAGCTCGAGCGCTTTGGAGAGCCCTTGACTCCCAAATTCGTCTATGACGCTGTGAGAAAGCTCGAACGATTCGAGAGCATGCAGGTGAGTTGACGAAGACCTGTATCTCATGCCCCCGTGCCTTTCTTTGCTAACAGTTGTCGCAGCATGGACACCAGCAGGATGCCCAGGAGTTCCTCGGATTCTTATTCCAGTCGCTGGATGACGAGTGCAATCTCTCTCTGAGTCTGAGTGATTTCGAAAGCTTGCACGCCTCTGACCCGGCCACGCCCACCGATGACTGGGTTGAGGTTGGCCGCAAGCAGCGTGCCGTGGTGACCAGAACGTCCGGCCACGGCCCGTCTACCCCCGTCACCAAGATCTTTGGCGGAGAGCTTCGATCCGAGCTTCGCGTGCCCGGCCTCAAGGACTCAGTTACCACCGAGCCATTCCAGCCTCTGCCTCTCGATATCGGCTCGGCCGATGTTAGCAACGTTGTCGATGCGCTTCGCAAGCTTACACGACCCGAGCATATCTCTGGCGACTTCCGCTCCCCCCGCGGCAAAGACGTTGTGGCGACCAAGCAGGTCTTCATTGACTCGCTGCCTGAGGTGCTCATTCTTCACATGAAGCGGTTCCACTTCGACGCCGAGGGCAGAGGGGCCGTCAAGATTTGGAAGAAGATCGGGTACCCGTTGGATCTCGAGATCCCCAAGGAGGTCCTCTCTCGACAGGCTCGCCAGAGTATTGGCGACGGCCCGTTGCCACAGTACAGGCTCATCAGCGTGGTCTACCACCACGGCAAGAACGCCGCCCAAGGCCACTACACAGCCGACGTGCGCCGCCAGGACGGGCAAGAGTGGATCAGCTTGGACGACACGGTGATTCGACGAGTCCGAGGCGAGGATGTCGCCGAGTCTGGCTCCGAGCCAAATTCCAAAGCCTCCCAGAAGAGTGATGCTTCTGCAGGCGATGACGATGGCTGGAGACAGGTCGCCCCAGCGGGTGCCAAGAAGCAGTGGAGCAGCGTCGTGAACGGCACCGCCAACGGGTCCGCCAAGGAGAAGCGCGCCAACGACACCGCCAAAGACAACAGGGTCGCATACTTGCTCTTCTATCAACGCATCTAAAGCGGTCCGAACGAAACACTATCAGCATTCGAGGACCATGCCGTCGATCGCAAATCTGCAGCGTTCGGTCTTTTTTTTTCACATTCGGCGCGGAGAGGGAAAAGTGCTTTCGACTTGTCACACACAGCTCGTGCAAGAGAGGCAAGAGCAAAAGTCTGCATCAGGGACGCCCATCAGCGGCCACGCAAATAGGTGGCGCATTTCGAGTTCTACATCTGAGACAGGTAATGTTCAATGTTGAATGACGGACAGAAGCAACATCGAGATCTACGGAGAATCAGGGCGATTTTGGGCCGCCACATCAAGTGGCTGCTGGTGGTCGGACAAAAAAAAGGGGGGGGGGGGGGGGGGGGGGT
>NIGD01000005.1:748653-767924 GCA_003055185.1 Escovopsis sp. TC | reverse complement strand
CCCTTTTCACCCTCGTCAATTCCTCTTCCCGCAGCCATTGCGAGTGTCGTCTCGGTGTTGGCGACGCGCGCGAACTCTCATTAGAGCTCCAGCCTCGCGCCGACCAGCTGCCTTGTCCACAGCGCGGTCTTCACCACACATATACCCATACCGCCCCTTTCCCCTCCCTTGACTGCATCAGCCAACGCGCGCGCAGACGTGTCGCGACTTGGCACAGATTGAGGACAGTCGTATCCATTCTTGGAATCAGCCACCCCTAGACAATGCCTGCCACGCTTCGGAAGCGGCCGGCCCCCGCGGCCCCGCCCGCGCCCCCGCCTGCGCCCAAGAGGAAGGCCACCGGCAGGGCGAACAAGGCCGCGGGTGCCCACAAGGCCGAGGACAAGAAGGCCGAGGAGAAGAAGAAGAAGGAGGAGGAGAAGCAGGCCAAGGCGGACAAGGCCGAGAAGGCCAAGAAGGAGGCTAAGGAGAAGAAGGACAAGGCTGCCGAGAAGGCGCAAGAGAAGGCGCAGGAGAAGGCCTCCAAAAAGGCGCAGGAAGAGAAGAAGAAAGACGAGGAGGAGAAGGAGGAGAAGAAGGAAGAGAAAAAGGAGAAGGAAGAGGAGAAGGCAAAGGCTGCTGAGAAGGAGAAGGAAGTCGAGAAGAAGGCCGAGAAGGCCGCCGAGAAGGAGAAAGAAGGGGAGAAGAAGATCGCCGTCGGCGAGGCCATCGACCTCGAGGGCTTCGGCGGCGAGATCCAGCTTCAGGACGGCGAGAAGACGACGCTCAAGAAGCTCGTCCACGAGAGCAAGGCGGGCGTCGTCATCTTCACGTACCCCAAGGCCTCCACGCCGGGATGTGAGTCCACATTGACCCCTCAGCGAGAGGACAAAGAAAATCATCCATGTCAATCGCAGCACCCCACCCTTTCTCCCCCGCCCACCCCCCCCTTTCCCTTCTCTCGCCTCCCCATTTACCCCTTACATGTACGCGCGCAGCACACGTTCTGCCCCTTACCACGTGCACCTTTCGCCGCGGCGGTGCCGGACAAGAAAACGAGGCAGTGCAATCCCCCCCCTTTGTTACGCGCGCCGCTCAATTTTCTCTCCTACGCCACCCACTGCAACGACAACGACATAATCCCAAGTGAAGATCTATATTTTTGTTTATTGCAGATGTCTGGACTCAGCTAACTCCCTCCAGGCACCCAGCAAGCCTGCCTCTTCCGCGACGCCCACGAGCCCCTTACCGCCGACGGCCTCGCCATCTACGGCCTGAGCAGCGACTCGCCCAAGGCGAACACGACGTTCCGCGAGAAGCAGAAGCTGCCCTACCCGCTGCTGTGCGACCCGGCGTGCACGCTCATCGAGGCGATCGGGATGAAGAAGCAGCCGCGGGGCACGCAGCGCGGGGTGTTCGCGGTGGACAAGGCCGGGAAGGTGTTGCTGGATGAGGCGGGGGGCCCCGCGGCGACGGTGGAGCGGGCGAGGGCGCTGGTGGAGGAGATGAGGAAGAAGTGAGGACTTGGTGATGGATGACTGGAGTAGGGGTCAGGGGACTGGGGCGGGGACCTGGGGACTGAAGACTCGGGACACGGGGGTCTGGACTTCGGACTGGAGACGGGGGGCTCAGGGCTGAGGACCAGGCGCTGGAGACTGGGCACTCAGGACGGGGACTGGACGGGGGACTCGGGACTGGGAAGCTCTGGTTTCAAACTCCCTTCTCGTGGTTCAGAGAGCTCGGGTCAGAAAGCTCAGGTCTTGGGCTACTTCCGACCCGTTTCCCTTGCCCCTCCCTCTCCCCCCTTTTCCCCCTTGACTTGATCGGAGAGCTCAGAGACAGACGCCGGAAGGCGGGAGAGGAGGGTCAAAACCTGGTAGAGGAAGGATTTCTGGGCAAAGGAATCGGGTGATGTAAGTACTACGGGAGCAAGCGCGCAAATGGTTCTGGAAGGGTAGGTAGGTAGGGTGCTGTCTGGAAAGTTGTGTCTTGAATTTATGTGCTGTTGTTTGTCTACTGTTGCTGCTTGTCTACTCTTGCCGTTTGTCTACTGTGGTTGTGAGGGTCGGGCGGGGGAATGCCCGGCCGGGGAAAAAGGGGGTCGAGGGCCCCGCGAATCGTGTTTTCGAAGTATCAATTTGCTGGGAGTCGTGCTCTAATGATGACTGGTCGCTGGATGGGAAGCCGATAGATGGCTCGAGATCCCGCCGTTGTCTTGTGTCTTTCGCTCTTGGTCTTTGCCATGTCCTTGACCCGTCTTTGGCCTGTGCTCTTGACTTGTGTCCTCTTTGACCTGTCTTTGGCTTGTGTCTTGCGCTTATGACGTTCAACTGTGCCTTGGACTTGTGTCTTTGACGGCTGCCTGGGCCGGCTGCCTTGGAGAGAGCTGGAGGCCTTCGAGAGAGGCCCGGACGGAGGCCCTCCCACCAAGACCTGTGACGGAGTCCTGTGGCTGATGCCTTGGACTGAGGCTTCATACTGGAGTTTCGACTTGTGCCTTGGACTTGTCTTTCGCTTGAGCCTCTGACCCGTGGCTCTGACTTGTGCCTTTGACTTGTGCCTTCGACTGATGCCTTGGATTTCCTGTCTCTGCCTTGGACTCCTGTCTTTTGACTGAGGCCTTCGAATGGTGCCTCTGACTTCTACTCCAATACTGTTTCCAAGGAAGTACCCGTGGAAACATAGCACCCACCTGTACAAGATCATCAGGCATGAAGAGGCATAAGAGGCCATTGAGATCGAAGCCGCGGGCGACTTGCCGGGCGTGTCGTGGGACCGCGCGCGGGCATTGGCCGTTCCTGAATGAAGACCGTCCAATGCAAAACAATCTCACCATTGATCCCGACATTGATTATCGTAGGATACAGAGGAGATTCAGATCAAGAAAGCATCCAGGATCCAAGGATAGCCTACGCTCCTTACAGTAGTGCCTTTTCTCCTCGTTCAAGGCAAGGGGAGTTTGAGGTTGAACGATGCTGCTGGAGCCGAGTCCTCATCGGCAGAACATCGGCTGATCCATCGACCGCGAAGGCATCGCCAAGTCGCTCCGCCGGGCCTCGCACCTCCAAGGTCGGTCCGCTCACTCCCGCGAGCTCGACAACCGACCTCGACATTCGCCATTCGACATTTCCCCGCCGATCAACGGATTCGCATCCCTGATCCGCGCATCATGTCGTCCTCCGCGGTCGCCAAAGCCGCCGGCGGCGTCGTCTCCCTCGCCAAGGTACGTCGCGCACCGCAGCCTGTCCCAATGCCTGTTCATTGCTCAGGACCCCCCCCCCTTCCTCGTTCGCTCCCCTTCAAGTTTCCCCATCCGCCGCCACCGAGCAGCCATCGGTTCTTCATCGAAACGAATACATGAGCTTGACTGACGCACACTGCCACCCGTCCCCCCCCCACACAGAAACAAACCCTCCAATCGGTCGGCATCTGGGAAACCATCCGCCGCGCCCTCGCCATCGACCCCAACCGCTCCAACGGCGTCCCCCTCAACCCGTGGTACCGCAACCCCCCGCCCGGCTCCAACGACCCCCTCGCCTTCGACGACCCCGTCACCCTCCCCGCGGGCGACATCGCCGGCAACGCCTACTTCCGGCGCGACTCGCGCCGCGCGTACCCGCAGCTCAGCGTCGTCGCGCAGCCGGACCTCGTCTCCCTCCTGACCGTCGGCAGCGCCGCCGCGCCCAAGGTCGAGCTCGTCGGCGAGGCGGGCGAGAAGGCGCTCGTCGAGGCGCGGAGGGAGGGCGAGGCGGGCGGGCTGGCGCGGTTCCTGGACAAGGCGGCGCCGAGGGACGTGGCGAAGGAGGTGTTCGTGGGGGGATTGCCGCCGACGCCGAGTGGGCAGAGCTTAAAGTCGGGGAAGTGGGATGTGCACGGCTATGAGGTGAACGAGGAGCAGTCGTACGGGCCTAGGTGAGACATGATTTCCCGCTTTCCCTGTTGCGTTTCTGCCGTACTTTTTGACATTTCCCATCCCTGTTCACTGGTTTCAACGACCCGATCTTGATGCGTTTGCCTCTGGAGAATCTCGCTGACGCTGATGACCGTGCAGCTACCCCTGCAGGACGTTCCGGTGAAATGCTGGATCTACAGAGCTATTTGCAAGCGGTGTTGCTATGTGTATATACAGGAACCAACGAAGAGGCTAGACAATGCCACTTGAAGCGGCTGATGCATTACTATTCTTCAGGACTGCTTTCCTTGGGGCAGGATCCGCCCGTCCTCATCGATGGCTGATCATACGCTCGATGATCTTGGCCTTGCCCTGCG
This sequence comes from Escovopsis sp. TC, assembly GCA_003055185.1. Taxonomy (NCBI): domain Eukaryota; kingdom Fungi; phylum Ascomycota; class Sordariomycetes; order Hypocreales; family Hypocreaceae; genus Escovopsis; species Escovopsis sp. TC. The sequence goes on along the minus strand of NIGD01000005.1, from coordinate 763,676 downwards.
CCCTCTTGACCCGGTCGTCAAAGTCCTGGACGGCCTCGTCCGAGTTCTCCACCGAGAAGGTCTCCGGCTCGACCAGCGCGTAGAGCATCCTGATGTTCTTCTCCAGGCGGGGATTGTTGGGGAGCCGCGGCAGCGTGCGGCGGCTACCCGGGTCGGCGACAGGATCTGTGCCTGGTCGTGTTGCGGCCGCAGTCGTCGTCTGTGATGTGGGCAACCGTGGTGAAGAGCTTTGGCCTTGGGTAGCGGCTGGGGTGTGTTTCTCATGGCTAGGCAGCCGGTTGAGCCAGATCACGGACTTGGCGGAGAGGCGCCCGCTCTCGCAGAACTTCTCGAAGCCCTTCTCCATGCCGAGGGAGCGGCCCTCGATCCTGCCTGCCTGGGCGCCATCCTTGAAACCCTGGTCGAAACCCTGCGAGTAGAAGCGGTCCTCCAGGGTGAAGACCTCGTCCAGGGGGTCTGCGGACATGGCGATGGTGTCTCAAGATCGATTGTGTAGCGATGCTGTGATACGATGAAGATCTGCAGTCCAACCGTCATGAAGTGCCATCCACATATGTATGCATCCTGCATGTTCTCTGCCGTGATGCTGAGAAACACGATGTGCTGGAGGACCGAAATGGATATCGGATGAAGGGCCATGACTAAGCGAGATCTACGAGGACGCCTGCTGACTAAGGCGACCCCGCGATCGGCTTATCGGAGAATGAAAATGCTGAAAATGCACGATCATGCAAATGGCGGGGCTGAAGTTCGACTCGGGCCGGTCATGCGAGCGACTCGACTCACTCGAGGGTGTGAGTCGGCGGCCCTCCAGTTTGTCCCGCTCGTCGGTTGATTTGCTCACCATCCCTCTGACCCCATCGCGTGCTCTGACTCCCTGGGACGAGCGCACGACAGGCCTGCTCTCACACTCCCTTCTTGCGGCTCTTCTCTCTTTTTGACTATCGCTCTTTCGTTTTCTCCCATCCCAGAGTCCAGAGGTCATCACGCCATGGCAGTCGAACACCCCATCCTCCCCGTCCACGGGAAGCGCAACGTGCTGATCACGAGCGCCCTGCCGTACGTCAACAACGTCCCCCACCTGGGCAACGTGGTGGGCAGCGTCCTGAGCGCGGACGTCTACTCGCGGTTCAGCAAGCTGCGGGACCGGCCGACGCTGTACATCTGCGGGACGGACGAGTACGGCACGGCGACGGAGACCAAGGCGCTGGAGACGGGCCAGACGCCGCAGGAGCTGTGCGACGAGTTCCACGTCAAGCACAAGGAGGTGTACGACTGGTTCGAGATCGGCTTCGACTACTTCGGGCGGACGTCGACGCAGAAGCAGACGGAGATCGTGCAGGACATCTTCCTGCGGCTCCACGAGAACGGCTTCCTCGAGGAGCGGACGACGAAGCAGCCCTACTGCGAGAAGCACGAGTCGTACCTCGCGGACCGCTTCGTCGAGGGGACCTGCCCGCGGTGCCAGTATGACGACGCGCGCGGCGACCAGTGCGACAAGTGCGGCAACCTGCTCGACCCGCTCGAGCTCATCAACCCGCGGTGCAAGGTCGACGGCGCGACGCCCGTGCCGCGGGACACGACGCACATCTACCTGCGGCTCGACAAGCTGCAGCCGGACCTGGAGCGGTGGTTCGAGGAGGCGCACAAGAAGTACGACTGGCCCGCCAACGGGGCGGCCATCACGCAGTCGTGGCTCAAGCAGGGCCTCGAGCCGCGCAGCATCACGCGCGACCTCAAGTGGGGCGTGCCGGTGCCGCTGCCCGGCTACGAGAAGAAGGTCATCTACGTGTGGTTCGACGCCTGCATCGGGTACCCGTCCATCACGGCCAACTACACGGACGAGTGGGAGCGGTGGTGGAAGAACCCGGACGAGGTGACGCTCTACCAGTTCATGGGCAAGGACAACTGCAGCTTCCACACCATCATCTTCCCGGGGTCCGAGATGGGCACGGGCTACAACTGGACCAAGCTGAACCACCTGTCGACGACCGAGTACCTCAACTACGAGAACGGCAAGTTCTCCAAGTCGCGCGGCGTCGGCGTCTTCGGCAACCAGGTCAAGGAGATCGGGCTCTCCCCCTCCGTCTGGCGCTACTACCTGCTCTCGAACCGGCCCGAGACGAGCGACACGCAGTTCGAGTGGCAGGCCTTCATCCTCGCCAACAACAGCGAGCTGCTCGCGAACCTCGGCAACTTCGTCAACCGCATCGTCAAGTTCGTCAACGCCAAGCTCGACGGCGTCGTGCCCGACTTCTGCGCCACGTACGAGGACGACAGCTTCGACTTCCCCGCCTGGCGCGGCCGCGTCAACAAGCTGCTCGGGGAGTACGTCGAGCTGATGGAGAAGGTGCAGATCCGCGCCGGCGTCAAGAAGATGATGGAGGTCAGCAGCCAGGGCAACGAGCTGCTGCAGTACCGCCTCGACAACACCAACCTCGCCGAGCAGCCGGCGCGCACGCACGCCGTCATCGGCCTCGCGCTCAACCTGTGCCACCTGCTCGCGTCGCTCGCGTCCCCCTACATGCCGTCCACGGGCGAGGCCATCGCCCGGCAGCTCGACGCGCCGCTCGGCTTCATCCCGGACTCGTGGGCCGCGGACGCGATCCGCCCCGGCCACAAGATCGGCAAGGCGGCCTACCTGTTCACGCGCATCGACGACAAGAAGCTCGCGGAGTGGAAGGACAAGTACGGCGGGTCGAAGGAGTCGCGGGCGGCGGAGGAGGCGGCGAAGCGCAAGAAGCAGGAGGACAAGGAGAAGAAGAAGGCCAAGAAGGCGGCCAGCAAGGCCAAGGCCGCCCCTGATGCCGGTGCTGTTGGTGTCGGTGCTGCTGTCCCGGTCGTGGCCAAGGTCGCCGTGGACGTCGACCCCAAGGCGCAGGACCAGGCGGCCGCCTCGGGGGGCATGTCTGCGCCGTCCCCCGAGGTAGTCAAGAATCTCCCGATCCGGGAGAAGAAACCGGATCAATGAGCGTGTGCATTGTATGCATTTGTGCGCCGCAGCCTTAGTATGACTTTGCGATCCATAGAATCTGGTCACCTATACTCCGTCCATAGAGCCAAGTAGTCGTAGCCCCGAAGCATCCATCCACATGTTGTCATGCTCTACGGAGCACTCCGCACTCGTACTGCATATGCAGTGATTCACATGTTGCATACAGTAGTAGGCGTGAATATCCTGTAATGCTTCCATCCATCCATCCATACCAACTTAGCACATACCGCGGAGGGGACTCCTTCTGATGGGCCACCTGGTGCATATGGCTGGTGGTTCTGCGTGTTGCGATCTGGAGTCTGGATGGAAGTCGCCCCACCGCCGCTCACCTTGGCGGGGTCAGTCTGTACATGTAGATTTTCCGTGTGTGTCCATACATTATGTACTCCGTGCGTTCCCTACATGAACATACATGTATGCTAGAGCCAACCTCCACCTACAACCCGCCTCGAGCATCAACCGTCCAAATCGACCTTTGCGCCATCAGCCATCGCCATTCTCTGCGCGCGCGCGTTCCCTTCGCAAACTCGCGAACCACGCCGGCGACGACAACGACAACGCCCTCGACGCAATCCAGACACCCAGCAGCAGCATCAGCAGAAGCAGCAGCAACAACAACCCTCCCCCCAACCCCTCTCCCCCCCCTCGCAATCGCCTACTCACAGCACCACCATGGACATCCGCCTCCTCACAGCCGCGGACCTCCCGCTCATCCAGCACGCCAACCTCGAGAACCTCCCCGAGAACTACTTCCTCAAGTACTACCTCTACCACGCGCTCTCCTGGCCGCAGCTCAGCTACGTCGCCGTCGACGTCTCCCGCCCGCGGCGCGGCGCGTACGACTACCCCAAGATCGTCGGCTACGTGCTCGCCAAGATGGAGGAGGAGCCCGCGGACGGGGTGCCGCACGGGCACATCACGAGCCTGAGCGTGATGCGGACGCACCGGCGGCTGGGGATTGCGGAGAAGCTGATGCGGCAGAGTCGTGGGTCTCCTTTCCATCTCCCCTTTCTCTCCCTTCTGCCCTCACCCCTCGACATTCGCATTCGCATTCGCATACCCCCACACCCCTTCCTTGCCTCTTGGCTTCTCTGTCCCACCCCTCGTTTGGTCATTTTTCCCATCTCCTACCTTTCCGCCACTGGCTTCATACCCTCGATGCACTGCCGAAAACACATTCGTGATGCTGACAAGCTGTGGGCAGAGCTCGCCATGGTCGAGAGCTTCCAGGCAAAATACGTCTCCCTCCACGTGCGCGTCAGCAACGTCGCCGCGCGCCACCTCTACGAGGACACGCTCGGCTTCAAGAACGAAAAGACCGAGGCCAAGTACTACGCCGACGGCGAGGACGCGTTCAGCATGCGCCTCGAGCTGGACGAGGTGGCGGCCCTCGCGCGGTCCATGGCGGCGACGTGCGACCCCCTGGCGGGCGCCAACAAGGAGGAGGAGGAGGAGGAGGAGAAGGAGGACAAGAAAAAGGGGGACAAGGGCCCCGCGAACGGGGCTGGGTCCGAGGGCGTGGATGAGGGTGATGCGGTGGGCGAGACGGGGAGGGATCCGGAGGCCGGGAGGAAGATCCGCGTGGCGGTCGGGAGGGGGCTCGGGGTGGGGGATCTGGTGGAGAGGGATGAGAGCAGGAACTGATGGGGTCGGTGTTTGGCTCCCTCAAGATGTGTGGGTGATGATGCGGGGATGCTTTCGTTGGGTGGGGCTCTTACGACGGGGAGGGCTCTCGATGGCTTCTGGATCCAAGGGGTAGACTCTCGGGCGTTTTTTCTGGAAAAGGCTCTGAAAAGCGGGATGGTCTAGGGTCTGTGGCACTCGTGCGCAGAAGGTTCTGCAGGCATTAGATGGATGCGTCATTGCAGATAAAAGGGGTGTGTGATTGGAGCACGCCAAATGATCATGATGCCGCGCGAGTCTTTCTCTCTTGGCTGCCAGGGCCCTGAAAGTTGTCCACGTCGGATTTGCTGTGTCACAGGGACTTGAGGTTTTCTCCTCATAACAGACTGTGGAGGGGGAAAAGCCTTGCTGAAGGGAGTTGTGAGGCTCCCGGGGTTTAGAAGACTGTTGGGGCGTAGTGGTGAGGGGGGGAGGGGGGGGGGGGGGAGATGCAGACGCGCCAGCTTCTTCGATACACTTTCATCTATATGTATGTACATTTCCGGATGGACATCCTACCGGACCTTTCCTGCAGATCATCCTCGTGATGGTCGTTGTCACTGTACACGCGGGCAGAAGCGAGACAGACAAGGAAACATACACTGGTCTCCTGCGACGGAACAAGCCTCGCGCTGTGGTTCGGCGCCTACCTAGGCAGAAGTCATGGATCCATTAGTACTTGCAGAAACGTCCGTCGTGACCGCATGCTCCAAGGCAGATCTCCCGCAAGAGGCACAAACGCCTGCATGTAACCGCATGCTCTGACACAGGTCCCCCCGCGAGAGGCAGAGTCCGAGGGGATAGGAGGGAGCAGCTTCGAAGTGCGCCAGGGCCAAGGAGCAGCAAGAGGCAGCGGCTCGAAGGGAAGCGGTGTGCATATCGTTCTCTATCTGGATGGTCGTGTATGATGTGATCTATGGATGTTCTCGTCCAGGATCTTCTTCTGCTGGGTAAGTAGAGGCCCTAGATTCGGGGGCTGAGTCTCCCGTGCTGGCTGGGACTATGGGTGTTCTGCGGATCTCGATGGATACCACCAATCTGTCGTCGTCTTGTCTAGCACATGCACATGGAGCTGTGATTGCTCTGATCCTCGTTGCTGTCCTGGATGCCGTGCGTTTCCCCTCTTTGCGTCCCGCCATTCCTGTCCCCCCCCTCTCTTGGCCTCTCCTTGTGTCCGACCATCTGGCCTCTCGGCATGTCCATATCGACCATCGCACGGTGGGGAGCGCGAGAGGAGCCGAGGGGAGGTTCCCTACATGTACATGGATCATGCAGAGCACTGCATTTGATGGGCCTTACAGCGAGGATCCGATCTACGACTACAAGGATACCCCTTCCGTCACGTCAATCACAACGAAGATTCGACATGGCTTCCTCTCTTTGTCAATATTTTTTTTGGATTGTTTGTTTTCTTTGTCTATATGTTGGCTTTTGTCATTTTACTGTTTTGGGGAGTCTGCAGGGGGTGACGTGACCACCTTGGTGGGGGAACGCTATTCCCCGGCGTTCCAGATGTGGAAGTCGGCGTCCTCCTGCTTGTAGTGGTCGCTGATGAGGCTCGAGAGGTGGTCGCGAGCGTGTGCGCCCCTGGGAGGAGTTAGCTGTGTGTGCCGAGACGGGGGAAGGGTCATGGGTACGGGGATGGGAGGTGGAAGAAATTGCGGCAATGTGGGTATGGGAAAGGTCCAGGTGCCGAGCATGTGGTGAGATGAAGTTCGGGGAAGGGGAGGCGTAGAGATTGCGGGTATATGGACAAACGAAGGGGAGGGGAGATGCAAGGCAAAGCAGAGGAGAGGAAGACACTTCGCAAAGACAAAAAAAAAAGGGGGGGGGGGGCACATACAGATTCGTGATGTACGTGTCGATCAGCTCCGCCGGGACGAGTTCCGTGAGCGCCGTGCGGATCTCCACGCCGCTGACCATGGGCCCGTCCTCGAAGCTCACAAAGGTCGACGAGTCCCCCCACTCTATCAGGGAGCTGCCGTCGAAGGGCGTCTCCGGGCTCAGCTTGTAGATGCCGCCGAGGGCGAAGACGGCGCGGCCCTGCTCGCTGGCGGCGCGGGCGATGGCGGCGGCGCCGGCGTCGGCGAGGATGCCGCCGTTGGCGACGATGGCGCGGGCGCCGAAGATGACCTTGTTGACGCGGGACATGTAGGCGAGGAGGCCGCTGTTTGTGACGTCGAGGACGGGGATGCCCGCGGCGGCGAGCTTCTTGCGGAAGGCGGAGGAGGAGGAGGAGGATGCATCCGTGGTGGGCGTGGCGAAGGGATATGATGGGCGGGCCTGCCTGCGCGGGGGCTCGACAACGATGAGGACGGTGAAGCTGCGCTTCTGGGCGGCGCGGAGGACGAAGCGCTCGACGGTGGAGGAGGGCTGGTGGAGGAGGACGTAGTCGCCCGGGTGGATCTGGACCTCTGCGGCGGCGGCGATCTGGTCGTCGACCTGGCTGATCTCGTCCATGATCTCCTCGATGCCGTTGATGACCTCGGAGCGGAGGGCGTGGACCTGGCTGGTGTTACCGCGCCAGGTCGGGGTGGAGGCGCCCGAGGTGCGGAAGGGGGAGATGTCGTCGCCGTTGTCGGTGGGGGGGGAGGCGGAGAGCAGGTGGAAGAGGGACTTGGCGACGCTGACGGAGCTGTAGGAGGAGACGAGGCCCGGGCGGACGAGGGAGGAAGGGGACGTGGTGTTCATGGTGGTGCTGGAGGCGATGCTTGCGGCGCCGTCGAAGCGGTCGCGCTCGCGCTCGCGCTCACGTTTCGCAAAGGAGGAGGCAGGGGGCCAGTGCTGGGCGAGGCCGGCGGCGGCGGAGGAGGAGGCGGCGGCAGCGGCGGAGGGGGGGACCTCCGAGGTCGGGGTGGGGGCCTCGGAGGCGGTGTCGTCGGCGGGGTCGTTGCGGTCCTCGGAGGCTTCGTCGCGGATGAGGCCGAGGACGCGGCGGACGATGTTGCCGACGACGAGCTCGTTGGGGACGGCCTCGAGGAGGCGGCGGCCGGTCTTGGAGACGTTGGTGAGGAGGCCGTCGACGTCGTTCCATTTGGACTTGGCGACGACCTGGAGGAGGATGTGGGCGGTTGCGATGGCGCAGGGCTCGGGGCCCTTGATCTGGCGGCGCTTGAGGAGGCTGCGTCAAGAGAAAGAAGTGTCAGACGGCAAGACGAAGGAGAGTACATGTATGCGAAAAAGCAGAGACCGGGGGGGGGACGAAGGACGCGTTGGAGGAAGGGCAGGGGCAGAGGGGCAGTACATCAGGGAGAGAGGGAGGGAGGGGGACGCACGATATGAGGCACTCGACCGAGGCCTCGAGGGGCTGGCCCTTGAGGGACTTTGTGAACTTGTCGAGGTCGGGCGCGTGGCCCGTGGCGGAGGGCATGGTGGGCGAGGAAGGAAGAAGGGGGGCGCGAGAGGCGCAGGAGGGGTTGTTGCGGGCTGGAGTGCTGCGCGGGGAGAGGGTCGAGTTCGAAGGTCGCGGGTCGCGGGTCGTGAGTCGTGAGTCGTGAGTCGTGAGTCGCGGGTCGAGGGGGACGAGGTGTGCGAGAGCTTCAAGGATTGATGTCTTGGGACGGCTCGGGGTTCGAGTCAAATGAGTCTGGGGTACGAAGTACTCCGTACAGGGACGGCACCGGCAGTTCAGCTGAGAGTGGGAGATGGATCCATGGAATTGATGGCAGAGGGCGAGGGTGAGGTCGAGAAGGGAAGTCGTGTGGGGAGGGCAGCGGGAGCACGAGGGATTCGGAGTAGATCTAGAGGGTATCCATGATGCGCTCGGCTGGCCGGGAGTGATGGAGTGGATCGATCTATGTCTTGCAGCGTGTGCAGCGTGTGCGTGCTTGTGCAGCGTGTGCAGCGTGTGCAGCGTGTGCGTGCTTGTGCTTGAGCCTCGAGTTGTGTCTGTGTCTGTGTTGAGCTTGTGTGTGTTGTGCTTGTGCTTGTGCTGCGAGTTGTGCTGCGAGTTGTGCTTGTGCTTGAGGTGCCGTGTCGGTGTCTGTGTTTGCCTGGGAAGGGGCGACAACTTGGTTGTGACGGAAAAGGTGGTGCAAGGAGGAACCACGAATGTGTGTCAATTGGAGTGAGCAGTGGTTCACCATGTTGGGAGCACAGCCGACTCGTGCTGGTACTGGTACTGGTACTGGTACGGGTAGGTACTGGCACTGGTACTACTCCGTACTGGCACCGGTACTGGTACGGGTACTACGAGGAGACCGTCCCAGGATTCATGTTCCCCTAAAGTGTGTGCGTCCGAAGCGCTCGGGATCTTTCCTTCTTTGCTTCTTCGATGCAGGAAGGCCATGCAGATGCGTCTTGCTGCAGGACCTCTCGTACTCGTACATGTTCTACGAGGACGAGGACGAGGACGAGGACGAGGACGAGGACGAGTTCGAGTACTACTAAGTACTATGCGTACCATGAGCATGAGCATGAGCACAGGGAGTCGAATACTGCATGTAGGCCTTGACTCGGCTTGTCGACTCTTGACTCGGGGCCTTTGGGGGGGGAGGAGCTTAGAGGGAGACAAGACGTCACACGCAGGCTCACGGGCTGACTCGGAGTCGACCTGTCTTGGCCTCAATTCCACGCATGCTGGGGACGAGAGCAGATTCATGGAGGGATCCATGGATGCTACTACCTAGTACGGAGTCTGTTGTATCGTGAGGGGTGGTACGAGTACGGAGTGCTATGTGCATACTATACGGAGTACAAGCACGAGCACAGTGTCAATCGTGAGGCAGAAGACGATGGATCCACATACATAGATCTTGCCAGTGCATCGTGAGACGTGACGAAAAATCTAGATATGATCCATGACGACCACGGGAGCCTTCACTGCTGGTCGATCTCACCCACGATCCGCTCCACTGCTGTGTCCTCCTCGTCCCGCCCCATTTCTTGGGCTGCACTCCGTGTCCATTCCACATGACCCGCTGGCCCGGTCGCGCAGCCTGTCGTCCAGTGCCCGCCCACTCCTCCTCGCACGGGTGATGCGGACAAGCCAACGCGCGGCTGCTGCGCCCGCAGCTGACCCCGACCTGAGGACGAGAAGGAGGGAAGCGAGGCAGAGGAAGAAGGTGAGTGCTCGTAGGAGCCAGGCAGACGCGGCTGTCGTCGTGTTGCGTGACGGCCCCGTTCGGTTGGGGCACCCGTTGAGAGCCGAGCCTGGGAGGGATCCGGCCCGTTCCAATCGAACGCTGGATGGATCAGTCCGTCCAGTCCATTTGATGGATGGATATTTGTTTGTTGGTGCTGACGATGTTGTTGTACGAGTACGAGTACGAGCACGAAGGACTCCGCACGAGTACAGAGCTCTGTGCTCCGTACCTACTACTACTATCCACACGGTACGGGGACGCGGCCACTTGAGGAGTACTGCGGAGTACCTACTACGGAGTACTACTACTCCGTACAAGTAGTCCGTAATACTCGTACTAGATATCTCGGTTGAGGCTTCTGCGGATTCCATGAAACGGGGGATGGCTGTCCCGTGCAGAGACTCCAATGCCTTCTGGCGGGGAGATCAATGGATCAATGGGATATCTCACGGGCTGCCGGCTATTCGTCTCGCGCATGCAGCCGAGCGTGGGGGACAGCCTGCATGAGCCCCGATCCCGAGGACATTCTCGTACTCGTACTCGTACACAGTATACTCGTATCTGTACTCGTACATGTACGCAAACCCCGGCATGAGGACGTGCCGCTCCCTGTTCCAGATGGTGATGGATTCATGCAGCATGGAACCGGATGGTCCTGGCCCTGTCCTCTGCACAGTGCCAACAATGGCCCCATGCATCACCAAGATGGATCCATCGAATCCATCCATCCATCCATCCTCCCACGGGCTCCATTCCACTGGATCTTGAGTCTCCTGGGCGTCCAAGTGGCGCTGTCCAGACCGTCCAGGCAGTACTCCGTACTTCGTACATATCCATACTATCTATACGAGTACTCGTCTTGAAGTGCAGCGAGGTGATCCTGGGATTCCATCGCCGCCGGCCTTCCCTTGGCCTCAAGCCCTCGATGACAAGCCAACGTACTCGGTAGAACCAACTCGACCCGAGCCGACGGCAAACACTTTACGAAGCACTTTACGGAGAACCGAGTGCCGCGGGCCGGCTGACTGGCTGGGCTGGCTGACTCTTCTTGCAACCTCCAGCTCTCCTCATCCTCATCCCCTTCGCTCCTCATCCTTTTCCCCAGCGTCATTTCCCTCCTCTCTTGTTCGCTCTCTCACCCTGGATCCACGACCTTGCCCAACCCAGCCGAGCTGGTGAGGCCATCGCCTGTCTGAGCCTGCTCCTCTGTCCAGTCCTCTCTCTCTCTGGCTAAGTACTTCTCGTTCGCACGAGTCACGACCTCCTCCGCACAAGACACGACAAAGACATTCTGAGCGTCCAATTCCAGATTTCGTTCCTTTGACGAGCCAGAGCATCCCCAGGGACACACCACAACGTCCCCATTTCCCCATCCTCCATCCTTCATCCTCCATTCTCCAGCATCCAGCATCCATCTAGATCCATCCATCCATCATTCCATCGGACTGCAGCACGCACCGACGCACGAGCGCAAAGCATCAATCCACGCACGTACGCACGTACGGGGAGTACTCGTACATGTAACACACAACACACAATACACAACACACAATACACAACACACAACACACAACATACAGCATACATCTCTTCTCGTGCTCCGTACACACGCACACCACGCCTCCGGAACAGGCACGCTCTCTTTCTCTCTCTCTCTCTCTCTCTCTCTCTGACTCTTCGTGACCACGAATCCACTTCCCACCTCTCCTTTCGACGAGACACGCGCTACACCTGGGCAACTCGACTTGCATCCATCCCTCCATTTCCCCCCTCCTCCCATCCATCTATCCCTCCACCATCCATCGTCCCATCCGCCCAATCAATTGCCGGCCCATACCGAGAAAAGACGACTCGTATCCTATACCTGCGAACACGAGCACGCACCTCGCTCTTCCACGACTTCTGTACATCCTCCTCTGCATCTCCTACCTCGACTTACGTGCCACCACCGTCAATTGGCACGTCTCGGCTCTCGTCTGCTCCTCCTCCACGCTCCCCATCGCTCCCGCCTTCCCCCCCACACGCCGAAAGGAAGCAGGGCAAGAAGAAGAGAGAGAGAAGCCAGAGAAAAAAAAGGGGACCTTGCCGCCTCTCGTCAATGTCCCATGGCTTGCTCTCCTTGTTCGGAATGAACTCCCTCAACATCATCACGGCCCGCGTATCCCCTCCGCCGAGTCCCACGCATTCCCGATCCAACAGTATCGGCTCCATCGGCGTCGGGATCCAGCCGGAAGGTGAGAAGCTGGTCGATCTCCTCCAGGACGCCGCCCCCGACCGCGCAGACGCCCGTCGATTCCCCAAGGGCCGCTACGCCGACAAGGGCTACAGGGACGACGACGACGACGACGATCACGACGACGGCGTCATCCGACGCGACGACGGCCGCGGCGACCGCACCCACGACGACGACGACCGCGACGTCGACCGCGACGACCGCATAGACGACGACGACGACGACGACGCCTTCGCCTCCGAGAAGACCCCGCTCTTCTGCGAGTCCAACATCGAGGGAAAGCGCTCCACGTGGTGGGCCATCTTGCCACGCAGCATCGCCTCCAGCATCATCACCTCCATCCGCTGGCTCTTCGCAACCCTCGCCTCGCCCGGCGTCTTCCTCGCGGCCTGTCTCTATGATGAGTCCGGAAAGTTCGCGCCAATGACACAGCTGGCAAAGCTGTTGGGTTTCTACACGCCGAAGATGGACGACGCCGCCGCCGCCGCCGCCATCCACCAACACCATCCACATCCCAGCCACCACCCGTCCCACGCCCGTGCCCGTGCCCGTGCCTCTGCAGAAGGCAGCGGCAGCGGCAGCGGCAGCGGCAGCGGCAGCGGCAGCGACTCGAGATCGGCCGGTCGAAGTACGCGATACCTCAGCGTGCCGAGCCCCCGGTACGCAACCTCGTCGGGGACCTCGTCCTCGGGCCTGACCTCGGAGTCCGAGGGCGACGAGTCCACCAGCTCCCACGGCCGGTCCTCGTCGCGCTCCAACAGGTCCACCTTGCGCCGGGACGACGATGCCACGGGCAGCCGGCGCTCCATCCGCATCAAGCTCAACAGCGACGACGCTGCCGCCCTGCAGCAGCGAAAGCACAAGAAGACCCAGTCAAGCACCCAGTCCGGCGGCAGCCTCGCCGGCATCGGCGGCGATAGCGGAGGCGCTGGTGACGGTCGTGGCGGCGGCCGGGGTGGCAGCGGCGGCAGCGGAGACGACATCTCCGCGCAGCTCAAGTCCCCGACGTCGCCCATCGCCGCGCTGACCAAGTACCCCAAGACGCCCGCCCCGCCGCGGCCCCTCATCCCGCGCCGCCAGCCCTCGTACCTCAACCTGGGCGAGGCCTCGCGCAAGCCGCCCAAGCACAAGAAGACGCTGATCCTGGACCTCGACGAGACGCTCATCCACAGCATGTCCAAGGGCGGGCGCCTCAACTCGGGCCACATGGTCGAGGTGCAGCTCAACACGGCGACGCTGGGCATGAGCGGGCAGAGCAACGCGGCGCAGCACCCGATCCTGTACTGGGTCAACAAGCGGCCCTACTGCGACGAGTTCCTGCGGCGCGTGTGCAAGTGGTTCAACCTCGTCGTCTTCACCGCGTCGGTGCAGGAGTACGCCGACCCCGTCATCGACTGGCTCGAGTCGGAGCGCAAGTTCTTCTCCGCGAGATACTACCGCCAGCACTGCACCTACCGCCAGGGCGCGTACATCAAGGACCTGAGCTCGGTCGAGCCGGACCTGAGCAAAGTCATGATTCTGGACAATAGCCCGCTAAGCTACCTCTTTCACGAAGGTGAGAAGCCCCCTTTCCCCCTATTTTTTCCGCTCTCTTCTGTGCCCAAAAAAGCACGGGCTGGTGCCCCAGATGGCGACGCGCCAACCTTTGGCATCTCCCCCACTTTCCCCCTCCTTTTATCTTTCCGTCTTCCCCTCATCTTCCCTCATCTTCCCTCTCCTGCGACTAAGGCTGACCTTCCCAGATAATGCGATACCCATCCAGGGCTGGATTAACGACCCTACAGATAATGATTTAATGCACCTGGTCCCTCTGCTGGAAGGCCTGCAGTACGTCCACGACGTGCGGGCGCTGCTGGCGCTGCGCGGCGGCGAGGATGGATATCTCCAAGCATAGAGCGCGGGGGGGACATCGTGGCGGAGTTTGCTTATCTTGTTTTTTGTCCCTTTCTTCTTCTACTCCAGGCCCGACCTTCAATGCATAATGTAAACGTTTGACGGCGAGACGTTTCTTTCACACTTCATTTCTTTCTTGGTGACTTTTCTTTTTTTTTTGTTCTTTTCTTTTCTAGCGAGGGCTGGGTGGATGGTACATAGGATGGGGAGGGGGGCAGGTGGGGTGGGAAGTACGGGATTGAAAGAGGTTAGAGGCAAGAGAGAGAGAATAGGGGCTGGTGAAAGGGCATCAGGGGAGAGGGGAGAGGAGAGGAGACAGAGGAGACAGAGGAGACAGAGGAGACAGATGAGAAAGAGGATAGGGGTAAGAGGACGGAGCATGGAGCATGAGGGCATGAGGGCATGGTTGTCACCGACCAGCGCCGCGGAAGGAAGTGGGAGGGAAAGGATCCCGCTGTACAGGTATATACACATAGGGCAAGCATTCACGGGGTAGGCATGGGAACCTTGCGTTTGGACCAGACGTGAGCTGCTGTGCTTGATAGGGGTGAGGTTCGTCTCCGGGGCGGACGGCTCGACGGGGCTTGGCGGGATGACGAGGCATGGAAAGGCCTTGTGATATATGCCTGGCTCCTTGTGATGCTTTGACGACTTGGCCGCATGGAGGCAGTCTTGAGGGACTCTTGGAGGGAGAACCTGTACGGGATCTTGTGCGGGGTCTCCTATTGGATCCTCGGGTCCACGTACAGAGTCTTGCGTGGAGTCCTCATCCAGCGTCCACACAAAGTCTGAACAGCAGTCTTGGGCGGAAAATGGTCTGCGCGAGGACTGGCTCTGCGTCGGATGCCAGCCCCGTGGCGGCAGGCCATGTTGCTACTCGTACGAGTACGGATCGGACTCGCACTGCGCACCGTACGGACATACTGGTCCTGGTCCGTACATGCATGTACGGAGTAGCAACTCCGTCTATCAATACTGCTGCTGGTATGAAGGGGATCCGGAGGACACCGTAGTGGGAGACATGGGCGGAGGTGCGTGATGCGTGCGGTGATGGGGCTGCAGGCATCCATGGCTGTGGGCTCTACTACGGAGTAGTATCCAGCGGAGTTGTGATGGCGTGGAGATTCGTGCGGTAGGGTGGTGGTGCAAGGGGGGG